>JAWNNH010000094.1:0-494616 GCA_035043045.1 Hirtodrosophila alboralis
CTAAATAGCGCGGCATACTATTTGATAGCTGAAACGGGTTCGGGTGCGGTTTAGGAAGGGGAGGGACAACGTGATAGAATGCACATGCACAGAAAGTCAAGAAAAAGGAAAGAGAAAGAAGGAAAAGCAGCAGGAGAAAAAGAAAGGTTGCCAAGAGCAAATGCCGACAGGCCGAACAGGCTGGATAGAAAAATAAATAAAAAAAAGACAACTGGAAAACGATACCAGAAAATTCCAGTATAAACGATTGAACGACTACAGAAATGGAAAACAAGAATGTTTTATTAAATAGTGTTAGACTAGGAGATACTCTGTACATATTGTATATGTATAAAAATACCCAAAAATATTTATACTTGTACATTATGCTGAGTATTCATGGCTCTGTCGATGGTATCGATGATGTGCTTTGGTTTGAGTATTTTTTTCATTTTCTATTTCTTTTTATAGCATTCGCAAACATTTGTATGTATATGTTTATTTTATACTTGTATAGTCTAGACATGTCTATCTTTTTTTACTTTCTTATTTAAGACATTTAAAATGTAAATGAAATTTTAGTTTAAAGAAACTTAATACTAGTTTTATAAATGTTTGCTTCGTCTAGACTCTAGACATAACATACTCCATCACTTTTAAATATGATTACTATTTAGATATGATACCCTTTTAACCCATTTTAATGTGCACAGGGTAAAATAAAAATGCAGTTTGTCTCAGAAATGTTGAAAAACTGCATTCTCTGCAGCTTGTGGACACTTGTTGCATTCAGGAAATGTTGACTATTTCTATCTAAATTCAATATTAGCGACAATAACAAATTGTCAACCCCAACCAGTCATCTATTCAAAGTGTTTGGGGGGAATGGGTAGTGTTTTATGGGATTTACGTATGTACATATATAAAAATTATGCATTGTGGCTGCCATAACATGTTATCAGTAATCAAAGTGCGTTGTCATCAGATCAGGCAGTAGCTGTAAACATGTGTAACGGCTTCTACAATCGTTGTTGCCTGTACAACACCCAGGAGATCCGAGAGACCCAATTACAGTGAAAGTGCAACAGGTTATGCTTGAAAATAAGTATGTTGTACACCAGCTTCCAAATATATACACAAGTGCCAATTTAACCATTAACTTTTATAATAATTTCTTAGGAAATTGTAAAAATCACTGGAGCTTATTTCCTTTTTAAAAGGGTGTTCAGTTGATGAAGCTCAAATGGTGATGATACTTGAAGAAATCCTATAAATTATGTTCCTCAAGCCTGTCTTAATTAAAAACAAACAACTTGGAATACTGCATGTTCATGTTAGCAAACTTGTTCATATTTTAATTAAATTTTATGCTCCTATCAATAATTTTAATAGGTACATTAGTGCACTTCCAAATCTTAACATTTATCCCTAAAAAAAATTGGAAAAATTAACTTGAAATATATTCCAATTATCCAGTACAGAAAAGCACATCGTCTCGTCAATTTATTTTATACTCAGTTCAAACATTTCAATGTCAATAAATATTTTAACCGAAAAAGAATATATTGATGAATAAAAGTCAATTATTTTTGGCACACAATCAATTTGTTTCCGAGTTTTCTAATACTTTGAGTACTATAAATATAGACGAGACGAGACACATATTCATACATACATCATACATATGTATAGTCGTATATTAAATTTCATCAGAAAATATTTAATTGCATCAAAAACAAACCGCAAGACAGGAGAATTTGTTCTTTGATGCGCCTTAATACACAATAAATTGATATATATGCAAGTATATAATAAATACAAATATATATATTTAATTGAGATCAAAATGTGGCATCAAATTCAGTAAAATTATTGTTATTAATTGTGTAAACAGTTAAATGCACTCGCACAACAGTTGAAAGGAACTTGAACCTTTGAAAACCTGCTTAAATAAATTATATATTTGTAAACATTAGGAGACTGAAAGATTATAAGACCATTGGCCTGAACAATTAAAGTGCATGTTAAAACTAAACTGCATGTCAAAATTGACAAGAAAATAAAACTCAATAGTTAATTAAATAATAAAATCGTTATAATAAAGCGCTAGAATATTTTAGCTGATCTAGCTATAAAAACTATCGAGCAAATTGAGCTATATAAATTTTACAATTTATCGATTGACCTTGAAAACTCATTGATGCAGCGTTGGCAATTTATCGACGCGTCTTGTCGCCGCAACAATTAAAATAATTCCTTTGAAACTATCTTCCATATGTATTTTTAGATCAGACAACTGGTCCTTCTGATAGTTTCCTTAATAGTACAGGCCAATAATTACCAGCCTCGACAGCTTTTTGCTATTTTTAGGCTTAAATCGTTAAACAACTTTGCTTCGTTTGGAAGTTCTTCCAAACCAGTTCTAACATAAGATGAGCCAAATTTATGAGTTAACAACAATTTATTTCCGTTAAATGCCAATCAAAACAAAACTAACATATAAATTCGACTGACCCACATTTAATGGCTTTATTATATCATTCAAATGCGAATCTTTAATTTAGATGTTAATCAGATTTATGTGCGCAGATCTAACATTTGGCATAGTATTAGATATTAGATAATACAAATACAAATACGCCTCCAAAAACAGAAAATTGCGTGTTCTAAACAAAAATTTGTATTATGATATATATATCTATATCTACCCTATATATATATCCTTGACTTTCTGTGTTCGTCAATTGTTTTGGTGCGTCATTGCGATGGGCACGTGAGAGTGCGGGGTTGAGGTTAGGGCCAGAAAGATCATTTGGAGATTTTCTTTGGTAAATGTTTAAAATGTTATAAAACAAAATTATACTAAATATATAAACAAATGTACGCAGCAAGTGCTTGAGATATTTAAAAATAGAAACAACTTGTACTCTGAGCTATAATATAGACATCAAGGGATTAACTCAATGTTATATGGATCAGGTGTTTTTTTGGAATTTGTACTATGTGTGAACATTGAACAAATTTTTGAACTTATTTAAAAAAGTTGTAGTTGGGTGAAAGGTTAAAAATATATAGCTTAAATCTTGACAACATTCTATTTAACAAGCCTTAGAATTGCCAAAGAATTGATTGATTAATGAAACTTTACATCATATATATCAAAGACTTTATTAACTTGTTAACATAACAAAACCAATTGCAATTTCTGTCAATTTGTTCATTAATCAATTGTAAATTGTTTATTGTATAATGAATTTATTTTCATTCAATATTTAATCAATTACGTGCCTAATACATATAACTTTTATCAATTACCAACCTTGAGGGAATTATATTTATTACTGTATTCTTGCCTTTTTTTTTATTATACAAGAAAGATATAACTAGACCATACGACGAGACTGATAGAATAAATGGGCGTTCATATTTTTAGTCTATGTTTAGGTGGTGGGCTGGGTGTTCAAAAAATATCTATATTGAAAGGGGCAAAATTACTTATCTAAACTATACAAGATTTCAATAATTTACGCTATCTGAAAACGCATTTATAATGCGAAACCCCATGTTATCACTCGTGCTTAACAAATAAATTTTATATATATATTTTTTTTTGTGCAATATTTGAACATTCATAAGCTTTTATTAATTGTCTTTAAGCACCTTGGCATGTTAATTATTTTGCTATATATAAGAGAAAAATATTATTTTATCATGCGGTATTTTGTTGGTCAGGTGGTTGCCAGACACAGAGATAACAAACGGTGCGGCGCTAAGATATATCCTACGATAAGGTAAAGATGCCTATCTGAGAAAATACTACGTCATCAAATAAATATTCGTAATAATTTTATACAATTAGATAACATACTACATAAGTACAAAGTGTCATGGGATTCACTAGATGCAAACAAAAGTTGTCATATTCGAGAGGGTGATAAGCTAAATGATGAAATCATCATTAGTACAGAGGAAACTCTTTGAGAGTGTGTGACGAAAGAGCGACAATTATATATATAAATACATTTGTACATACGACTACAAAAGTCCGAACCAAAGTCTGATAATAAAGCTTTTTTTTTGCATTTTTCGGAGGGCGTGTATATATTTTATCTTTACGAACTGTGCTACTTGAGAATTAGTAAGGCAAACTGTTAATAGCTTATGTACAGCAAATTGGATCAAAGACAGAAATATAAAAAAAATTCAGTAACTGTTAGCTTAATAACTGACGAAATAAAAAACATGTTTTGAAAAGAAATAAAATGCAAATTTATACAAAATTTCATTTTGGTGAAACTTTTTTTTCTATGCGATCCAATAAAGGTTAGAGTACAAGTCTTAAACCAAACCTCTCCTTAATTCAATCAACATTTTGATGTAAAAATAACCACAATATGGCCAATAAAATCGGATTGTGACTCGTTAAGGATATAACCTCAAGGGGCTTGTCATTGCTTAATGACCCCAACACGAACAATCGACATAAAACACACACAAAGTTGATTTCAAGGACGACTCCTTGACGTTAAGTGAATTTTGTGCCCTCAAACGGGAAATTGTAATATCAACTTTGTGGCAATAATTCATAAATCAAATGAACAGCTTACCATTTTGGTAGTTTCCTTAGCCATGGCTATTATCGTATATATTTATTTCACTCGTAGTAGTATATATAGTATGTATGTTAGCACAGATTATTTCATAATTTTCACTCTCTAGACTGTCCGCATGCGACGACTTCTAGAGTCTAGACAACTTTTTATTTTGTGTTCTGCGACGCTCGATGACAAATTTGCGAATGCGACCCACAGTGGAATTTTCTTTTGTATGTTCTCCATTCCATCCAATAACTTATAAAGTAGTCAAAGGCAAAAGCAAATCTTCCGATAAGCGTGTTTAAAGAGAGTGCAAATAAAAAAGTTTTTTAAAACGCGCAACGAGAGAGAGAGGGAGAGAGAGAGAGCGAGAGCGCGCGTGTGAGAGTAGCAGCACAACTTTGAGTGGGTGTGTGTGCGTGTGTGTGAATGTGTGATATTAGGTTTATCGGTGTGTGTGTTTTTGGGAGCGCTTAGCTGCTTTCACTTGCCACTGACCTTCTCATTTACAGCCCACATTGACCTTAAACTCTCCTTTCGCCTTTCGTGTGTCGGAAGTTTTGTTTTATACCCTGTACGTGACGAACGCGTTTCATGGTTAGGTGAAAAGTCATTCATAAAAACTGGAGAGACTGGTTACATTTTGGATGACGAAATTTTAATACCCTTTCTTCAATCTAAATAAAACTAATTATATTGCCAACCTTTCTTTTCTTTAGATAAAATTTAGCTGAATAAAAATATTTATGATATATAATAAATCCAAATAAATATAATAATAAATTATAAAAAGACAGACCCAGTTAAATCAATCCAATTCTTTGTGCTAATTAAATACTTTATGAGGTCAAGGCGTCACACACATCGTAATAAAATTAGAATACCTCACGCAAGAGTAAAAACAAAATAATTAGCAATACTAGTTACGTCAGAGTGAGACAATTTTTCGTCATGTGGGTTGTTAAATTTTTTATTAAGAGTGTAAATCATTTGCGTCTACAAAATTAGCGGCAAATAGGGTAAATTTCTACATATGTTGAAATTATACTGAAAATAAATATCAATAGCCGAAATTATGTATACTCTGTATTGAATTTATTAAAGATATGCAAAAGAAATAAATAAAATAAGGATTGATTTTAATTAATTAATTTAATCTTCAATATTCCAGTTTATTTTGCTGCTGCACGTTAAATGTTGAAATATATTTGCCATTGCTTAAGTTTCGTTAAGTTTTTTATGATGCTATCTAGCTGTCGTTGATTTGCTCGGCTTAGTTTAAATGACAAAACCAAAGAGGGCGCTAACACAAAAATGAATTGAGGAAGGTGCTGCATCATCTAGCTTTTGTCTGTGCCTACTTTCTGAATGTAGTTTGTGTATTGGCTTATGTCTTCTTAAATTGACGCAAGTTTTTAATTCAGTTAAGAACCTAATTGTTCCCACTTGGAAAATTGTGCTCACTGTTTTGAGAACAATATCTACTTTGGAAATCGATTATAAAAACTTGGAAAATTGTGCTCACTGTTTTGAGAACAATATCTACTTTGAATATCGATTATAAAAATGTCTTTGTTTGAATTTATTAAATAAAAAATGCCATAACAAATGTAAAAATGAGTTAAATCGTGAATTTTAATAATCAGCTTAATGTATGGCTCATCCTTTTTTTTAATGTTGAAATTTTTAATTAATTTGGCACAAAAGCAAAAGTCCTCTAATAACTTCAACATTTTTTTCACGTTTAAAAACAGATTATTATCGTTTTTGTAGTAACATATTGAAATTTACATACATCATTTACAATCTCAATATAGAAACTGGTTTTCAGTGCCAGCATTTAACACTTACAAATTTAATTTGAAATTAACAGACGTGCAGACCGGAAATATATATATATTTAAGATCAACGTACTGCAAAGTCATCATCATCATCATTTCAAGGATCATCAAAAGCGATAGCAACAGCAGCGCAGCAGCAGCGCTGCCGTTAACACCCATTGCATTTCTATTTTTCAAAAGGAACTCTCAAAAAACCCAACGCAACCCTATGACTAGAATGAAAAATAATAATAAAAAAAACCGCTGTCAGTTGACGGTGATGATGATGCTGATCATCATCATGCAGGAGCAGGCTCAGGAGCAGCCTGCTCGGCAATCTCATTGTTCCTGCAACAAAAAAAAAAAGCTGACGCGCCGTCGATTGGACAAGAAGGATAACGAACTCTCGGGCAGGAGCGAGCTGACTGCCAGTCAGTCAGCCCATTCTCATTCCTATTCCCATTCTGATCCTGATTCCCTTTCCATTCATTCAAGCCATGCAATCAGTCGCAGTCGAGGTCGGTCGGTCTCTCCGCCTCTCCAGCGCCTCGTCTACCCTTTTCACGGCATTGAATTTCCCCCTTTTTTTAACGTCGCGTTTTTTTTTTTGTTTTTGTTTCATCCGCCTCATACAATGCGAGGATTTTGCAGCGCGTCCTGCAGTTTTGTGATACCCTTGAAGCACACTTTAATGGGGTATATGTGTATTTTTCAGAGCTAGTTAATAGCTGGAGAATATGTGAGAGCTAAGGATCCTATTCTAGTTGAGCATGAAAGCTATATTCATTTTTTTATATTAAAGGTAAGTTCGTTGAATTTAGAATTAGAATTATCATCAAAACTCATTGAAATAACCAAATACGATTTTTCTCCTTGACTAATAAAAGATATACAATTTTTCTCCTTGACTAAATATCTTCTATTAGAATTTATAATATCATTGATATTATAAAGAAATCGTATATTCCATTAAAAAAATAATATTTGTATGACTTGGATTTACAAGTTCAAGAATTTGTATTGTATCAAAAAACTTTAAGAAAATCAAAACAGATAAAATATATTTCCTATATCAGTTACCCAAATTATATCTATTAAATTAATAACCAAGATTTTTTTGCCATTTACTAATAAGACTAATGTATAAAAGAAAGAAAAAAGATTCACAAAATTTAGCTTACTTTCAAGTTAAACACATTCTATTTATAGGGTAGCGCATAGTCACAACATTACTCAAACATTCCATACCGTTTTTATTTGATTTTTTTTTGCCGCAGCTGCTTTGGTTTCTCTTGTTGTAAGCTGATCGGTACTTGATGCTGCAGGCAGATTCTCAAGAGTTTATTTAATATTTAAGCAAGGACTATTTTGGCGTAGGTGTTGAATTGATTCCTTTTTAGTAGCTTTAGTCTGCGGGCAAGTCAACAATAACTAAGTAGCTGTCTATAGTTTCAGATTTATGGAACATTTTTTTGGGTTCAGTTAAGATCTCTTAATGTTAGGGAAACTCCCCTGTCTATGAAAATGTGCACAAAACCGTAAGTAATTGCTGGGATATGCGTGCAAATATTTTACGTTTTTGCCCAAAAAAAAGCAAACCTTTTTTATTTTTATAGAAGTAGTTTATTTTTGTGCTCATCGAACTTACCCCCTCGTTGTTGTAATTACAACAAAATAATAAAAAAAATAAAAAACGTTTCGGGTTCAGTGTGCAAAAGGCTAGATGAGGAGCGTGATTGTGCAAATGATTGGGAAAATCAAACTATGTTTCAGTTTTTTATTTTTTTTTTTGTAAAATAACTTTAAAAATATTTGTTAAAGTTCAACGATAGTTTTAGAGTGTTTGATTGAATATGTGGGCAGTTAAGAGATATTTTTAACTATTGTAGATAGTAGTAGAATTTATACACATTAATTCGTCTAGGGGTTGTTCTTGCATTTTAAAGGTTAAAAATTAGTTGCGCCTGTTTTGCCTGCTGCCTCTAAAGTTGACAATAAGGGGAGAGTCTTGAAACTTCTTTTTTTTATTCATATATCATATAAAAACTCGTCTTAGAAGGGAAAGATTTTACTTAAGAAAAGATCAACCGTTTACCTGGTTTTGTGAGTTTCTATTTATCTTGCCTCACAGTTCATTCACCTTAGCGAACATTAATGTGAGTTGAGAAATGTTTTAGAATTGCAAATAATATAGAAATATCAGATATTAATATAGATATTAATATTAAGAGTTGTCTAAGGTACTTTAATAGTTCACAGAGCTTGAAAGTAGATTGGGAGAAACTTTTTGATATATACACTTTATTAATATTAAAATAGAAAAGCTCTTAAAAACAGAAATTGAATTTCAACAATAAATATTATATCAACTCTAATTATTCATATCCATTTCTTTACAGTTTTTAACTCTGAAACTTTTTTAATCTTTTATATAATTTTTATATTATTTTTAAAATTTAATTTGCATTACACTTATTTTAATACACTTTATATAACTTTTGTGGTGATGATCAGCAAAAGTAAACTGACGAAAATATTAAATTAAATATTTATTAATAAAAAACTTAGTCCTTTACCCGAATTCAGAATACTTTTAATTCACAGTGATTTGATGTGCTTTTCAAATCGAAAAGGGCATTAAAAATGTTTCTTTATATTTTATAATTTATTTATATTTTTTAATTATTATTTAAATTTATACTCTCAAACGATATAGGTTTAAGGAACCTCACCCTAGCTAAAATGCAAATAAGTTTAAAAACTCACAAACAAGACGCACAAATTGAAGTAGACAGAATAAAATAAAGAAAAAAAATACTCAAATTCCTAAAGGCAGCCAAATGTCCTTTATAAAGTAAAAAAGGAATCTATGTAAAAAGCGCGCGAAATAAAGCAAAAAAAAGAAGCAAAACAGGCAAACAAAAGAGGCAAAAGACGAAGAGAAGCAAGAAACTGAGCGGATCAATCTGCAAGATACTTTCAGCGAGTGTGTGTGAGTGTGTGTGTGTGTGTGTGTGTCCTGTATGTGTGTGTAAATGCCTCAAAAGGTGTGTCAACAAAGCGACGCAAAAGAATCTCAGTCACAGTCTGGCGGTCTGGCGGATTATTGTGCAAGGACAACATCATGATCACAATGGATTGATAATAATGATGATGATTGTATGCATGTATGTGTGCGTAATTTGCAGGCTTGCAAACACACGCACACACACACACACAATAGGGAGAGCGCACAGCCTGAAACCAAACGTCGCACTGGGCTGGCAACCCGTTTTTTAGGGTTTTTTTTAGGGTTGCCCAGGGGGATGATGATGGTCCCCTGTTGCCGCCGCTGCTATTACGTTTCACCCCTTTGTAAAAAAAAAAAAGAAATAGAGGCAAGAGCGATCGCCTTAAATATGATTTCTTTTTTTTCGTTTTTTGCGCGCGCTCAGCATCGAAATAATTTTTAAAAAAATTTTCAACGCATTCAACGCGAATTTAGTCGTCGAAAGTGCGTGGCAGGGCGAGCAACGGGCTCCAAACAAGCTAAAAATATTTCACATAAATAGTACAGAGTTTTAGAAATAATATAAAAATAATTTAAAATTTCAAAATTAATTTTGACATTTGATAAATGTCAAAAATTAAGTGCGCGGCAAATTTGTTACAAAAAAATTGAAAAAAAGATTTAATAAACAGTCCTAAAATAAAGCACGTGGTTTGTGGTGCGCACATTTTGTTGGATTTTGCGCATTTGAAACTTTAAAGTGTAAACTGAAAAAGAGAGAGAAAAATAGAGAGAGCGTAAAAAAGCAAAAAAGCACAAAAGTGAACAAATAATGCCGACAAAATGCAAAAAAACGCCATAAAAAAGGCAAAGGCAACTCCAGAAAAAATATACAAATAATTAGATAAGCGAAAATGCATTAAAAATGTTTTATAAACCAAAAAAAAAATTAACAAAAAACAAAAAAACTACGACAAAAGTTTACCAAGATTACAAAAAGTACAAACAAAATTTTTCATTAAACAATTGGCAAGTTTTTGGTAAGCTTTTTAGCAACAAAAAAAAAACTATATAGTGTTCTACAAACATTGGCAAAATTATATATTACACAATTTACAAAACAGAAAAAGTTTATAAAACATTTAATTTAGTACAAATGCGCAACATATTTGTGTGTATGTGTGTGTGTTTGACTTGCTTTTTACAGGAAAAAAATAGAATAAAAAATGGCCGCTATGCGAGCGAGCAGGACAACAAAATATACGACATATCCTGACTCCTGACGACCGCCCGGCTGTTGCTTATTTGTTGAATTTCTTTCACTAGCTAAGCTTATATAAACATAAAAAATTAAAAATAATATTAATATTAATATAATGCACATTAATCAACTAAAAAACATTTAATAAACATGTCCTTAAGAACTGCTTTAATTATATAATAATTTCAGGGGTTGAGTTTTGACCTCGTGTCGGCTAAATCTACACAGAGAAAAATCTATGCAGAAATCGAACTTTTAATTACTAATAATGTTCTATGCATTTTATTCACAAATTTAACATATTTTATTATGGCATAATCTATGAATAATAATAATAATAATAAAACTATTCATAAGCTATTAAAATCAAGTATAGATTATAGTTCAATCATCAATCATCAATCAAGTTTAAATATTAAACCATAAAATGTATAATTTCATCATAGATTTTGCTTTGTGTACATTTAAAGATTTATTAGCTCCTGCTTGATATATTTATAGATAAATTAAATTTTATATAAATTATCTAAGGCACGAATTCAAAAGTATATAACAAAATTGCAAATATTATTTATTAATTAAAAAATTGAGTTTAATATTGAAATTTCAATATTTAAGCTGTATTTCTAGGTTAAACTGGAAATACAGAGTACAGTAAACTTATTCAAGCTGAGTGTTTTCCCGAATAGAATAAAGTTGATAATGTAATTTTGAAAAAATTATTCAGTTTGTTACAATCATATAGCTTATATATATGGCATCAACAATTGCTGGATATTCTAACCGTCTATTTTAGCTAGAATCAGAAGTGGGCTATATGATATAGTAATAGTTCTGAATTATATTTTAAAGCCGTTTTTCAACTTATAAAGAAATCATTAGTGACAAAATTTATTCTTTTTTTTTATCTCTTTTTTTATTGTCAAGAAGCAGCCTTCAAAATAGACTTTAACATTTTTTACATAACAGAAAAACCACCGACATAATAATTTAAAAAAAATTTAAATAATCCTAATAGAAAATTCGTAATTATATTTTTAGGAATATTATTTGTAAATACCTATAAAAAAAACTAAAGTTTCCATTGTGCAAAATTGTTAACTTTCTTCATGCGTGCAGAAATAATAATAGTTGCGTTTTAACTTTCAAATCACGATCTTCAAAGCATAGATAAAAAAAAATTGAAATTGATGCAATAAATAATTCAATTAATATCTTGTGATTTATAAGTAAAATATAGCAATAACAAAGTTCTTAGCTTATTTTGCGCAAATTATAAATTTATATCTTAAATAAACATCTGCTTAAATTTGCCCTATTCTTTATGTTGAGCCCTATTTTAAAAAACCTGAATTCTATGTTCAAATGCTTACCATGCACTTTTCATACTACTTTTATGTCGCTTGCTTAGTTGCAACAATTTCAACATTTCATTCTACAACAATTTCAAAATTTGATACGCTTTATGTACGCCATTTTAAGGCACTGTCAGAGTAGAATACTGAAACTACCCCTCGCTGACAAGTCGATCGTACTGACCATCATGCCAACTGAGAGACACAACCTCTAGCAACCCCTAACACTCAGCCAAAGGGGCTACTTACCACCACCACCACCACCAACGCGAATATATGGAATGGTCAAGCCAAGTGAAGCGGTCGCAGTTCTCAAAAATAAAACAATAACAATGTACAGGGTAGCGTGAATTGAGGGTAATATCTATAGGTCTGTAGAGTGAGAGGACATTGGTAAAGTAGGAGGCGTCTATTCCAATCCTTGTGCTGGTCAGTAAAGTGACCAATGGTCGGTGATTGTCATAAAAAAAAATGGTTAAAATAACATGCGGTTCTTGCTATATTGCAAGCTGAGAAAATGTAAATTAGTTGGTTAGACTAAACTAAAAGATAACCTATTGCCAGATCTAATATACCACAATACAATATTCTTTTTTTTTTTTTTTTGTTAATTGTGGTTATTTGGAAAATATACAAAGAAGTAAAGTAAAAAGCCTAGATTGATACGTTTTTGTTATACTAATCAAGAAAATATATTTTTATTTACTCTGCAGAGTATTTTATATATATTACAAAGGTTTATTAAACTCTTTAGCCATTGCGTGTATACAGGGTATTACAATGCACTTAAAAATGCAAAATGCCCTACATAAAACCCTAAAACCAAAACGATGTTACAACAACAGTCTAAAATAAGGCATGACATTTAAGTGAAATAAAATTTTTGATATATGTTGAAATAAATAAATAATTCAAGAAAAGCATTAAAATTTTAGATTGATTTTTGAGACTATTGAAACTAACAATTAACGAAATAAATAAAACTACATCCCCAAGCTATTACAAATATTCCCATTAATTCCAAAATAAATTTAGTCAACCCTATTTTTAATAGAACAATTTTTGTGTTATTTTAAGGAATTTTACTTTATATAAATGTAAAGATCCCTAAAATTGTTTATCGTCGAAGATTTGTTTAGCAATAATTTAGGAAAAAAAAGAAAATTAGTATTATAAAGTTTTTACACTGCAATCTATTTTATTATATAAAACAAGATTTTGGTAATTGCAACATGAATAGGGCTTTAAAAAGCTTTCATATTCTTATTAAAATTGTATTATGTATATTTCTCATCAATTTATTTATTCCATCTACAATGCTACAATTCCTTAACCTTTTATACAATCCCATTTTTTTTAAATTGCATTAAAACGTTGTTAATTTATCTCTGTGACATATTTCTTGAAAACAACCACAAGCTGCATTCTCTCGAGTTCAACTGTCAAAATCTATAAATACGAAAATGTTTGCCGAATATTTTAAACAATTAAAGAAAATACTTCATTGGATTGATTACGTATGTTCTAGGCAAAGATAGAGGGGGGATAGGGATATATACTTTTTAACGTTGTGTGCCCTGGCAAAACCCCCTCACCGCATCAGGTGAAAAGCGTGAAAATGCATTTTCCATGTTAGCTGCTATTCAAATTGCTTAATTGCGTATTAAATATGCAGAAAAGTAGGCAAAAAGACCAAAAAAAAAATTATATATGCGCGCGTGCATATCGGCAAGATAACTAGAGATGAGCACGTGATTAAAAGAGACTGCAATATGATAAAGAAATCACAATAAAAAATGTTGAATAATTTGGGTATATTTAGTTTATTGCGTTACCAATTCAGAACAAATCCAGAAATTAAGTTTATGTATTATCAATAATATTTAGTTTATTGCGTTAGTAATTCAGAATAAATCAAGAAATTAGATAGAATTATGGGCTTATTAGATAACAAACTTTTTTGCAGCTTTTTAATCATTTTTATTGGATTTTCCCAATAGCAAAAATTGATTTTTTATCACAAAATACTAAAGAAATGATTTAAGATCGATTTTTTAACCAAAATGTAAGTAGAAATATATTTAGGAAAAGTATATAAATTTGCTTTTAAATTATAATTAGTCAGACTTACTCGATTTTTGAAATTTTGCCTAAATTACTTTCCCCCAACATAGCCAAATTTTCTGTGCCTTTCAGATTACTACAGTAATCAGGCATGGAGATAGGGGAAACCGTAAAGCACTTCTTCTGTACCTATTCTAATTCCTTTTCTGAATAAAAGCCTATAAATATAGCGTCTAAACCTTCTGATCTCTAATACTGCAGCAGTTCAACATTACATCCAAGCAGATTGCAGATCATCTTCGTTTTCGGTTGGTAAGAAAATAGTTTTCTTTTTTCTCAACAAAAAAAAAGAAATAAAAACAAGAATATATCGCGTCTTTTAAACCCGATATAATATTCAACACGCGACCATCTCTGACAGTAACCAAACGTTGACCAAATTGTCCTGTGGCAAGGAGTGTGAAAATATTTGTATCAACAAACATTATTGCGCTTGACAGTTTACGGGCAAGCTGACTCTGCCCCTGCCCCTGCCTTAACCCACAACAGCACTCTACCCTTCAAAGTGACACCTGATTTGGCATACACACACATATATATATATATATTTATAAATGTATATGTGCTTTTACCTAGGCAAAAGGTTAAAAGTCAGAAAGCCGTAAAATCTATAGGCTGCCTGCCGGATATATATCTTCTGTTTTTTTTTTTTTTGGTTTTTTTTGTTTTTGGTTAATTGACGAGCCGAGAGCTGAGTGAGAACTACGCCGGAATGTCAAATTGTTGTGCGGGCCAGGCAAGCCAAGTATTGCCTTAATAGAATTTCCATTTATGTCCATTAGTCAACACGAAGGCTTTCAGTTATACTACATATACGGACAATTTGAAAAGCCGTAATATTTTAATATTTATTTTTCCCTTTGTATGTCACTTGACAGTTGAAATATTATCTGCCAAAAAAAAATGGGAAAACTAAGAATGTATTGTATAAATAGAAGATGTACGTATAAAGTTCTTTTGATTATGCAGATGAAAATGATATTAATTTATTATAATTTATTAGATGAGAGAATGATATTTAATTAAGACAAAATAGCAATTTAAATATCATTTGAAAGAGTATTACAATGTAAATGAAGCAGAAAAGTATTTTTTTTTAACTAACAAAAAATTAAATATAGAAAAATAAGTATAAATCGAGAAATAATTAAGGAACAAAATATAATAAAGAAAGATATATTGTTCTTTATTTTTAAACTTAATTTTATCAACAGTTTTTACTTATATTTCCTGCTTATTTATATAATTTATTTTCTTTACCAATTAAAACAGAATTGCAATTTAAATATCATTTGAAAGAGTAAAAAAATGTAAATGAAGCTAAAACAGAAAAGTATTTTTTTTTTTAAAAAAACAAAAAATTAAATATAGAAAAACAAGTATAAATCGAGAAATAAATGAGAATAATATATAATAAAGTAAGATAGATTCTGCTTCATTTTGCAACTTAATTTTATCAACAATTTTTGTTTATATTTCCTGCTTATCAATTGCAATTTATCAACTTTTATTTTCTTACCAAATCCCATTGTCTACACGCTATTTATTCCAAAAAAGAATCTCTTAAACAATTCAATTAACAAGTTTCGACATACGTCAGCGCAAAAACTTAAGTTCAAGAAATCAACAAACAGCAAAACCTTTTTTTCTAGCAAATCAATTAGAAAATGTTGCCAAAGTTTTGTGTTAAATGTTAAAGAAGCGACCAAAAACTGAAAAATTAACCCCACCGCAAGATATCCTGCAAACAGGAGCGCATTACTAATGGCACTGAGGTAACTTAGCCTGACTGACTAGCTGTCAGTTGTATTGTGCTGTGACTTTTTAACCTAATGAATAATAAATTGGGCCAATTGTCACGCAAAAACAACGCGCAACAGAATTGCGGCGGGTTAGGGATATATAGAGAGGAATAAGGGGGTTTTAGTCAGCCAAACTCTGTTTCTTACCTTTTTGGAATTGTTTGACTGCCAGCCAACAACATATCCAAATTGTAGACACATTTTCTAGCCTTTTCTTGTGAGATATTGTTGTTTAGCTATTTTGCTAATACCCTGTATTTGAAGAAATTTATAAAATTGAATTTAAATATCTGTAGGAAGTTGTGGATCTTGGGGTTTATGGGGGCTAAAGACAATAAATTTGGATAGGTACAGTAAAGGCTTGATATTTAGTATGAGTCTTGATATTAAAACTGTTAAATAAAATTAGAACCGAAAGGTTTAATTGTCAAAATTATGGACTATCAGTAAATCTAATTATTTAATGATAATTTGTACATTTTTTTTAAAAATAAGTTTATAAGAAAATTGAAAATTTACTACGCCCTTGATATAATTTATACACTTGGGCATATTTTTTCCAGTCTGTTCTTTTATGAAAAAAAATTATAAAAATTATATTAAAGTAAACATTGATAGATAAAACTGAAAGGAATATTTTCCCCTGAAAAAACTCGGCTTAGTCTTATAAAATTCTTTAAAAACTTGGCTACAGGGTAACTTAAAGTCAAGCTCACCCACCTCAAGCATTCTTCCTTGTATTGTTTTCTTTGCAAATGTCGTCTTCGATAGATTTTGGCATTTGTTAAGTTGCGAGTCAACTCACTGGGGAAATTGCAGCCAAAAGTAGCTGGAGCATCATTAGCTATAGGTGGGCACTTGCATATATTGCCAGAATATCAAGGATATCAAGAATATCAAGGATATTTCAAGTATTACAAAGAAAAGTAATTAGCATATTGAAATGCAACGACTGCTCAACTGACTTTTGCATTCATCAATTATTTAAATATTTCACGTTGCATTTGCATGTTGTGCAATTTTTGCAAAACATGTTTCAATTGCTCTGTACTTGTATAACTAAATATTTAATTGCAAAAATCGTAAGCCGCGAAGGGATTAAATATCATTGGGGATATAAGATCGAAGAGAATGGGGGAAACTCTTAAGAGCGTGTCAACGGCTTGTCAATCACAATTTGTGAAATAAAATGTAAATGTCAGTCAAATATTTAGTTTATATTGTTGATGTGTTGATGTAAGTGTTTGTGAGTATTCTGTATAGTTTAGAGTTGATTGAAAGCTTGGGGACTGCCGGCTAAAGGAGAGTAAAGGGGTTAAAATTTAAACAGAATCCTGACAATATCTTCAATAGAAAGTTTTAACTATTTAACTATTCCCTGTAACATACAAATGAACATTAATTTGTCACATTTTCATTTCAATTATTTAAATAAACGTCTTGGAGCAATTTAATTATCTTGTTTTATAGTTATACCATTAGAGAAAATAAGCATAATTTCTAATAAAGCATAAAAAAAATACAAAATTCTAACAACTTTTATACTTAATCTGCAAAATAATGCTATCAAAATTTTAATAAATTTAGACAACATTCTTTCTTTTTTTTTTTGCGAATTTTTGAATAAATTTAGACAACATTTATTCTATTTTTTTAATGTAGATTTATGGATGTAAGCTTAAGCAATCATCCCTGATACAACTTTAACATTAATGCCCTGCTTTTATACCATAAAATCAACTCATACATTTCACAATATAATTAAGAGCGACATTTTAACATATGTCGGTCAATTTTATATAGAACTTGCAGTTGAGAAATCTATTAAATGTTCATTAATAAGCCTAACAAAAACCATTTAAACAATTAGTCAAAACTTTTAAAGTGTATATAGGTAAATATACTACACTTTTAGGGGCGTTACAGGACTCAGGCTAAAGAACTACAGATAAAACTTACAAATAATATTATTTACGCCTGCGCAGCTCTACGGAACAATTCAAATTTTGCAATAACAACAAAGTTCAACGCTCATTGGTCGTTTAAACAGTTGCAGCAAGCCGAAAGGAAGCCGAAAGGACAACCGACAGCAGCAGTTAAGTAACAGTTCGTATTACGTATACGCCGCAAGTTCACAGGAATCAAAACGAAGGCGAACGAGCTGAGGGTTGCTGCTGCCGTGGGCTTCGGTTGGGGAAACGAGGCAACGGGGTAGAGCCGACACGAATAAATGCCACAAGATATTATATGCTTCGCCAGTTGACAAGGATCACAGGATACAACGTTACAGCATTCGCAACACAAGTGCAGTTCAAGTGCAGCACTCACACCGTGCAGACGTGTTTGCTCTGACAAATAAAATCAAATAAGAATTGTTAAAACTAATTATTAAATAAATATTTAGTTACAAGTGTTCAAAAAAATAAAAAAGAATATATTTCAAAAGTGGAGACAACAACGGACGTTTATATCATTTTGATTGTTGCTCAGAAAGCCTTAATTTTATAACACTTGGCTTTCGAGTAATAATCGAAACCAAATAAACGATCCTAACAACGATATAGCTAACTATATGCGAAGGGTAAGTTATATATAAATATTATTTATTTAAGTGTTTCTGTAGTAAAAGGGGCAGCTAACTAATTCGAAAATATGAAATTCTAATTTTATCATATTCAGAAATTACAATAAAATTACATAAAAGTTTCCCCTGAAAGGTAGCCAAACGCTTAAGAATTAAATAAATATTAAAACTTAAAAAAAAATATATATATATATAAATAATTGCATACCTCTAGGCGCAGTTTTTTGCACCCTTGAAATGCTCCTGTGATTCCTATCCGGTCTTACCATCGGTATATAAGGAGTTTAGGTTTCCACATCATTTTTTTTTTTTTGTCCCTTTATAAGAGAAAATGTTAATTATTATTGTGTTTTAAATCAAGTAAGTGCATACAATAATTTTTAATAAATCAGCGTAATGTTCTCGCATTATTAAAATAATAAAATAAATGGCAATAAATAAAATAAATATAAAATAATTAAAGCAATTTAGCGTGAACTTGAGCTTACCTTTTCGGTCAGTTTTATAAAATTTTAGCAAGCCTTCTGCAAATAGACAAGATATTTAAATACATATTTAATATAGTTATGATACATTATGGTTATTGAAATATTAAGATTTTTTTTTAATAATTAATCGAACATCCTTAAACTCTTTGAAATTCTACTTATATTTCATCTGTCAGTTTATTATAGACTTCAAATTTTTGCACACATTTCCGACTTAACGTAATTGTAATTCCCACAACCCACCCGCATCCAAAGACTTCCTCTAATGCAATTAGTCACCAAAAAGCTGTCGTTGAACCTATTGCCCCAAAAACAACAACAACACTTTGAAAAACATATAAACAAATGCGACAAAAAAGCGAAAAGCGAGAAACGACCTTCACATTGAATGCGTCTAAGTGGCAAAATTTTTGGAGGCGGGTGTCAATGCACCTAAACTCGTTTTTGAGGCAACTACAACTCAGTACTCAGGTATAGGTATTGTTATTATTATGTATTATTTATATTTGGTTAGGTTGTCAACGGACCAAACGTTTTTTTTATAGACAATTTAATGTGAATTAGCATTTTGTGGATAGATATGGATGGAGAGACAAAAAGACGCATAAACTGCCGCGATCAATGAACTTTAAGCATTTTGTTGGATGGGCGTCATATTTCTGGTTTCGGTTTCATTTGAACTAATTCTCAGATAAGCTTCTCACATGTATCACTTGTTTAACCAGTTAAAAAAAAAAAAAGAAAAAAAATTAAAAACAAAATATTATTCAATCTATTTGTGGTCCATTTGTTATTTGTTTATATTGTTACGCTACTCAATTTTAATTCCTGTTCAACATATTAATGTGGGTTCTTTTAAGATTGTCAAAGTTTGTATTGTAGTTTTATTTAATACCTTATTATACTATAGTTTTTTGAGTCAATGGGTAAATAGAACATATGTATTTAAATTCCGGTTTGATTTTAATATTTTCAATTTAATTCAATTTCTTGGAATTTTTTTGAGTCAATTAATATATTCTCATTGAATTAATATTGCATAATAGATGAGAATATTTTTCCTAATTATATTGCATTCAATGCGCTTCCACCTGCATTTTCTACCTCGTGTCATTGACGACTTTCCGACTCTGTTTTTTTTTTAATGGGCAATGTTAATGTCAATGTTAATGTAATAATTAACATTTCTAGCATTACATTGAAATTCATTTAGGTACGCACTTTTGGCTCATCATTATGCATAACTGCAATTTCAATTTGCATAATATTGATGATTAGGCCATCTGAAATATTGTTGGCAATATGATATTTAAGGTTATTTACACTCATTTATTGTGTTGAGTGATTTACGACATTTTCAAAGTTAAATATTGTAACATTTTTCTAAGGTTTTTCCATTTCCCTAATTTTAATATTTCTTGTGAAATTAAAAATATAAATATTACAGTAACTGCAGTGTATATGTTCCAAATTATTATAATATTCAATTAAAGTTGGAAAATATAATATACAAGCTATTGGTGCCGTAAAACCTATTTTAGAACATTTTTAATATTTATAAGCTCATGAGGAAATACACAATTTATTAAGTGAAATTGTATTAATTGAATAATAAATTAATCGGATGTATATTCATTCTAAATATAACTGATCTTAAAAATCCCATTAAAATTCGTTTATCAAGGAGAACAAAGGATATGCAAAATGTGTGCTAATTAATTTCTTGAAAATATATATAAATATTTTACATATTACAATTATGTAATATTAATTAAAATTAAACATTTAAATGATATAAGGATGTTGGGTAAATAAGCTTGTTGCAACTATACATATACACGTAATTGAAAATAAATACTCGTATTAACACACAACTATTTGTCACCCATTCAATGTCATGAACTTCATTGGGTCATAAAACGCAAAACACAAAAACTTTTTGTTAACTTTTGTTTACGTTTCAGTTTCGGTGTATTCGGCAGCTCCTTAATTGTGTACACAGAGAGAGAGAGAGGGAGGGAGGAAGAGACGGGCCGCCAAAACAGACGAACCAATTGAAATGCCAAAACGTGTGCGCGTTGTGGTGCACATGGGCGAAACTGAGGTGCAGTCGTCGTGGTCGGACAAAAAGCTCAAAGCTTTGGCAATGGTAACGGCAACGGAACAGCAACAGGTGTTGAGAGACTTCCGTTCGTTATCAAAATACAACAAAAAAAAGCTCGCCGAGCGTTTTGTTAATCCACATAGAACAGCAGCAAATAAGCCAGTGGAACAGTCGGGTTTCGACCCATATATAAATTAATTGGCGCACAGAATATTTGTGACAGTTCGTTGAATGGTTTTGCAACGGCAACCGCTTAACGGTTAAGTGTTTTGAATATTAAACCAAAAAAATGTTGAATGTTTTAAACGTTTTTGTAGTTTTGTATGTTTTGAAATGTGCTCAGGCGCAAATTGCGTGTAAGTTCTTGGCAGCTGAAATAGGAACATAATATTGGCAATTATTTGTTTACAATCTATATAGTTACCAGTCTGCCGTGCACAGTGCGTAATCCTAAAATTGTTGGCGGAAGCGAGGCAGAGCGCAATGAAATGCCTTTTATGGTGAGTCTAATGCGACGCGGTGGACACTTTTGTGGCGGCACAATTATACACGAGCGCTGGATACTGACCGCCGGTCATTGCATTTGCAATGGATTGCAAAAGTTCATGAAACCGGCACAGATTCAAGGCGTTGTTGGTCTGCATAGCATACGGGAGTATCTTAATGGTATTGGCAGCGGGCCGGATGCCTTGCGAGTTGATTTTAAAAGCATTGTGCCGCATCCTCAATATGACTGCAATAATGTCAAGCATGATATTGGTAAATAAATATTAGGTTACATTAATTGAAACAAAAAATATATACCTATAAAATAATTCACTTAGCGCTGCTGGAACTGGTGCAGCCCATTGGCTTTACGGCTCACATACAGCCCAGCTGTGTTAGTTCGGAGAAGGAACAGCGTAGCTTGGAGCAGGAATTTGGCACTGTTTCCGGCTGGGGCTGGACACATGAGAATCAGGCGGAGGGTGATCGTGCCGATGTTTTGCGCAAAGCAACTGTCAAAATATGGAACAATGAAGCTTGTGAGCGTTCATATCGTGCAATGGGCAAGTCCAACAGCATTGGCGATACCCAATTATGTGCGGGTTACGAGAATGGTCAAATTGACTCCTGTTGGGTAAGTATGCAATTATTTAATTGAGCACAAATGTTTTTTTTTTACACACTTTTACAACTTGCAGGCTGATTCCGGTGGCCCACTGATGTCAAAGGAGCATCATTTACTTGGTGTCGTATCAACGGGCATTGGCTGTGCACGTCCAGGTTTACCAGGAATTTATACACGCGTCAGCAAGTACATAACATGGATGCAAAATGTGATTAGCAACCGGCAATAGCCACTAAAAGTCTTCAACAGACTGTGATTAAACTGTGATAACGCAGCTAATAGCTGTTTATATGTTAATTTAAGTCAATTAAATGTTTTAAGACCATATGTATGGAGTTTTACTTATGTTCACACTTATGTAGGTAGGCAGTCTTTTAAGAAATACTTGTTAAATACATATTTTGTATGTATTTTTTTATTTTTCAGCTATTCAATATGTAAATGGCGCCGAAATTGCGGTAAACTTCATTGGCATCATATTTTGCCAGTGTTGTCATTATAGGTTTTCGCTTTTAAATTCTGATCTTTTAAAGTTACCTATAAGATTAGCGAAAAGCGTTAGAGTAGTTCTGTTTAATGTATGTGGTTACTATTAATAGGCGTACGAGGTAAATATAATAAATAAACGTTAACGTTAAATTTGTTTTGCCTAACAAGAGTTGGCAGCACTGGACGGACAGAGCTGCCAGATGATTAATGTAAGTGTTGCCACAAGCGCGCTGCGGTGGCAGCGCTAATGACCATCAGCTGCGCATAAACAAAATTTGATATGGAGGAGTCAGCACTTACGAGGTAAAAATAAACAATAATATTTTGGTAAAAAATAACTCACCTATTTTTCTTCAATTATGAGCCAGTCAGGCAATTGCCGAGCTTATGCGCGATATATCAGACCAAAACAACATTGGATTAACACTTGGACCCCAGGAGCGCAAAATAAATCCGCTGGGCAAACCAAACAAGCGATTTTTGGGGCGAACCATTAACAATGTACTGCGGCACAATAAGCGGGAAATTGAGCGCACGCAGGCGAGCTGCCAGCGAAAGCTGCAGGAACTAGATGATAGATATGAGAGTCGCAAAAGAAATATCTTCTACAGCCGTGAGGCAAGACCAAGATCACGCGGTAGAAGCGAACGCAAAAGTCGCTCCAAGAAAAAAAGACATAAGCGGCACAAACGCAGTCACAGTTCAAGCCCCAGCAGAAGCTTAACCAGAGGATCTCGCAGTCGTAGTCGTAGCTGCAGCCGAACTCATAAAAAAGAACGTAAGAAGCACAAAAAGGAACGCAAGAAGCACAAGAAATCCAAGCAAAGACGACGTAGTAACAACTGCAGCAGCGATGGAGAGCATCAAACAAGTGCAGCAGCACCAAACACTGATTACTATATGCAATCAAACAACTTGGCGCTGGCAGTTGCCATGGCCTACAGTCAAACTATGTTCTCACAACAACCACAAGCCAAGCCAACCACTCCGCCGCCACCATCCGCCTCGCCAACAAATGATATAATCAAGGAATTGATGTCGGATGATGAAACGGCAGAGTTAAAGGTTCAACCATATGCACTATCAATTGCATCATCAAGCGATGCAGAAGAAGAGATTCTCACTATTGATATTAGTTCTGTTGAGGAGCGATCTGAGAATGATACATCAACCGACTCCGAAACGGAAAGTAACGCTGGCAGCTTCATTGCAGTACCAGATAGTACAGAAGATATAGACCCCAGCAGTGATGTCGAAATAATCGAGATTGAGTCAGAGCAGCAGGATACGGCGCCGGTGGAGTACACACAACAGTCAAATCAGGAGGTGTCTTTATCTACCGCTGATACAGCAACCACTGTTGATTTGACAGAAGATTAGCTAAATTAGTTAGAACATACTAAATCAGGGTCCATCCATTGTTTGTACATAACTGTTATACTATTTTGTTCTGGTTTCCATATTTGGCAAGATTTTGTGGAATTTATTGACACAGAATATTGAAAATGTTCCTGAACGTGTCCTGATATTGTTAAAGACCAAACATCACGTTAATAAATAGTACAAATCTGTTAAGCTAATGAGTTTTATTTTTGTGTTTTTTAGGAATTAATTTTGAAGCCTATTAAAATTGAAAATCTATTAATATTGGAACTTTGTTTTCCCTTAGAACCAATTTATTCAGAACTTTAAGCTCAATTTGTGCCGGGAACATTTCTCTAGGCGCTGAATTTTATTTTCACAGTTGTTTCTCCAGGAGTTCAAAATATTTGTTGTATTTTTAATAAAAATATGTGGCAACGCCATAAATATGTTACCAACCGGATCACATAGTTAGTGGTATTATCCAAAATAGTACAAATGACAACAACAAGGTTTATTTCTCTCTTTCACACTCACGAGCGATCTGTCAAATGGCAGTGTCTTGTCATTTTGCGACCAGCTGATTTTTTATTTACAACGACTTGCAGCTAACATTTAATATAAAAATTAAGAAAACATAGTTTTTATAATGTTTGGCAGTCTCAAAAAGAAGCTAAGCAATGCAATACAGGAGGGCATTATCATATCAGAGAGTCTGCAGCAACAATATCGCCAGCGTGTCAGCAGTAGCGGTAGCAGTCAAACAAGTGCAGCCACAACCCCTACAACACCTCTGGGCTCATCACGCTTGGGCCTAAGCGAAAGCTTCTCTTCCAGTCGGAGTAGCTCGCATTCACTCAGCGGCCCATTGGCTGATGGTGTGCCCACTCAGGTCAATGTGGCTGCTGGCTGCAATCTGTTGTCCAAATACGAAGATGATTGGCAGCAAATACATGCCGCCAACGAAGAAAATGCTGTTGGTGCGGCTGCAGTAGCCACGCAAATTGCAGCCGTGCAGCAGCGTGCCAGCGGTCAGAGGACGACAATTAATGAGCTCAATAGTTGTCTAGCCGGATTACCTGCATTGGTGGTCAAGCTGCAAGCCAGTGCAAAAACGCTAGAGTCGTTAAAGGAAATGGGTGAACAGCTAGAGATTGAATTGGAAAAGCTGGAGGATCTGTGTGAAGAATGCGAGCTGCAGGAATTCATACTGGAACAGCAGTATCAGCTGTCCAAACACAAGCAAACGAAGCTAAATAATCTGGAACAGTATAGACAGAAAATTGCATCAGAGCATCAGCAAAAGATTCGCGCCCATGAACAGCAGCTGCGGCAGCTTCAAAAGGAACGTCAAGCGGTGTTCGATGATGCGTTTCGTGAGGATCTAGAGGAATATAAGCAACGCGGACAGCTCACAAGTATGTTGCCAAAAAAGCAATAATAAAAGTATACTAATTTTGTCTTTTTTCGTTATTGCAGAAATTCAAACCAAAGCAAACAATTTGGCTTTAGATGAAGTTGT
Source organism: Hirtodrosophila alboralis (assembly GCA_035043045.1). Lineage (NCBI taxonomy): Eukaryota > Metazoa > Arthropoda > Insecta > Diptera > Drosophilidae > Hirtodrosophila > Hirtodrosophila alboralis. Next base: position 25,587 of record JAWNNH010000094.1, read on the forward strand.
TCTGGAACAGAATGATGAGGATGCTAAAGATGCTCTGGAGCAATTCCTTAACGGTTGATATTTGGGCATGCACCTAGCATTGCCATTTGTGCCTTTTTATGCAATTTGCAACGTTAACATTGAACAATTATATTTATAAGTATACATTAATGTATTATATATAACGTACACACATAAATACGTAAAACAAAATTTAATTTACTTATTAAACCCACCTCGCATGTTTTATAGTTTTATTTAACAGCGACAAAACTCGTAGCATTTTTTTAAAATGTTATTAACAGCAAATGTTAGCAAAATATTAGTATCGAATAAAGATACTTAAATAAATAAGCTGGAAATGCAAACGTCAGATTATAAAAGAAGCTTAGGTTAAAGCTTGTTATTTACTGCTTATACCAAAACTTAAATAAATGTGTAAGCAATTTTCCTCGTTATAAAAAATTATTAAACTTTGTGTTATTTGAAATAAAAAATATAATTTTTCGCAACTTTCTGAATTTATTCCCAGTAAATAGCACGATAATTTTCATAATCTAAGAATAACAGTGATTTTCTAAAGTCGAAAATCAAATTTAGAATAATTACAAATTAAAATGCTATTAATTTATTATTGCGTTAAATTTATAATATCGTTAACGGAAAAGTTGTGCAGAATTTATTTCAGGACTACCGTTAAGAAAACAGCGATGATAAGTCGATAAGAAATAAATAATAATCAACATCACCGCATCGGCGACAATATATCGATAGCATTGATGCCAAGACCTGTCCTGTGGATTTATAAATTGTTTTAACAACATATATGGTAAATATTTAATTCGTTTGCATATATTGCTTAAACCAATTGTACAACAAACCAATACGAACTCAATAATGAGCTAAAAGACTGCATTAAAAAAGAGAGTCTTGCATTTCGCAACGTAAAAAAACGAGCACGCGCAGGCTGCTGCCGTCTGCGGCTGCTGCTGCTGGCATATCAGCTGCTGTTGGCTGTAATTGTGACGGGGAGCTACCACGATACCGATACCAGATCCAAGCCCAGTTCTCGCCCAATTACCGAAGCCGGAGCCGGTATTTTCACAATAAGACATAACTAGTGCATATAACATACATGCACAAATTAAATTATAAGTGCAAAATACATATATACACATAACATACATATACAAAAAGTACAATTAATAATATGCACACAGATGAATAACTGCTCAACATTTGTGTGCATAAATTTATGTAAATATGTGTGCGTGTTTGTGTGTGTGTTTGTATGTGCCTTAAGTGTCCTGTGCATCCCGTGTAATTTCTTAGCTGTGGAAAAATCATTTGTAGAGGCGGACAATAAGAGGGGAGAGCAGAAACTGTTGCCGGGTGTTGGGTGGCTTTTGCCCGGAAGACATATATAGTATATATTGTATTTTCTATACCCTTATATATCTATAATATTGTCACACACATTGATAGATATAGCCGAGCTCAGAATATATCAGGACACAAAGATAAGTCGATATGGACATGTCCTGTCTATAGATCCTTTTTAAAGATTTGTTAGTGAAAACTTGGTTTAGTTACATTTAGCTGAAGATAATGAATACTTTACTAATATATATATATATATTTAATTTGCCGATTTGATTGACTATATGACTACATTGATCATAAATTAAGTTATTATAATTATAAATAAACCTGATTAGATTTAAAAAAAAAATACCTACAAGACTCATAGAATGCCATGTACAATTAGTTTAGAATTTAGTTTTTCTATGAAATACTTATTGGTTATAAAGTTTTCACATGTCATCAAATATTGTTAAATAATCGAGTTTTTAAAGTCAACTTTGTAATTGTTGTTGTTTATAAAATGTTATTTAAGCACTTTAATCATATAAATTAATATTTTACAGCTACATATTATATAAATCCATATTTTATTGTGTTATGATGTTTCTATGACTGCCCTGCGCTGAAAGACAGTGGTAAGTGTATTTCATAAATTCATGAAATTCTCTTTTTAATAATGTCTATTAATTTTATTTCACAGCTGCAAATTACGTGTATTAAATATATATACAGATATTAATACTATCAGCCAAAGCATTTTGCCGATTTTAACGCTTGTAAAGCCAGGCCAACTATTGCAATTAGATCACACAAGTCATGCCACGCGGTAAACGTCGAGCTCCAGAAATCGGTGACACTATGGATGGTCAGTCAAAAAGAGCACGCACCAGCTATACAAATATTGCAACACAACAAAGTAGCAGGTGAGTTATATTGTAGTAAGATCAATTAAGTAATTTAACTCGTTTATGGTTTTTACCAATGATATTAATAGTTTCGAATGCTAATTTATGATAGAGATGAGTCACAGTTTTAATTAAGCTCTGTAGTAAGTTTGTAGTCTCATAATATTCATAAAAAATCAAATTGAAGATTCAAGCATCTAAGTTTTTATTACCTTTACATTACATCAGCTTTTTAGTTGTAATCGAAAGTTCTAGAGAAATAATTCGAGTTCTCTTCTATGGATTATAGTATTTTTTATAACTAAAATATTGAAATGTTTTATTAAACCTCAAATGCAGTTTTATACAAATTGCAATCCAATATACTCTCATTTCGCACTTACAGTTTTATCTTTAGACTTTGACTTTGTCGTCAAGCTTTTTTTTTAAATTTACTGAATCAAAGTTCTTGTAGAACCAGTAGAACCAGCCCTATTCAGTCTGGTTTCCAGAAGAAAAAGTCATAAGCTGCACAAATATTAATGCAAATAAACTAACAATGATATATACTTTTCAAATACTTTTGCTGAAAATGTTTGCATTTCCGATACTATGCTTTAATTAAATTAAAGAAAAATAAAATAGATAGGATATAATTCGAATTATTCAAGTGGTTTATCGATTGTCAATGTAGTATCCTCCATAAGCTGTATAATAGCGTTGATTTCAAAGATTTAAAAAGAAAAAAAGCGCCCAAGTCCATTTTTATAAAAATAAATAAATATCGATCGATACCCAATCAGTCTTCAACTATATTCCAATTAGATAACAATTGAAAAACTTATTAACATTCATATTTTAAATTTATTTATTAACTTGGCTTAAATGTTTGTGTGATCTTAAATGAAAAATAGGTGCAGAGAAATTGATATGATATTATGCGCTTAATTAGATTTACAAGATTTTCGAAACTTAAAATCTAACAATTGATCCGATATGAAAGATTTCAGAATTTTGATCGAGTTAAGTTTGTGCTTATGTATATTAGAGGTGTTTTTTTTTTTTAAATATTTTATTATTTTTGGATAAATAATAACAACTTGTATTTTATATATATTTATTTGCTGGGATTGGTTTTTTTAAAACTATTTTGTCACTTTAATGTTTCGTTTAAATTCGGTGTTTATAACAAAGAAAATTTCAATTTTTAATAACAAGAAATTGTTACTGGCTGTGTATACCTCTAATAAACACATAAAAACAGTTTAGAGTTTAACTGTATAAATGTAGAATTTGGAATAATTTGGAATTTTTTTTGGTTAGTTGTGTAAATATATATACTCATATATATTTATATATATATTATGTATTTTTAATATATGTATATAATAGTTAGCATTTTATTTATATTAACTATATGGAAGACATTTTCAATTCTCATATTATATATATAATGTATATATGTATCTCTTAATTTGTTTATACAATAATATGTATGTTCATTCATCATTTATAACATTAATATTTGTTGTTGTGATGCCCGTTGGCTCACAATTTTTTTTGTCTAGGTTTGGAAACATGATTACAATATTTGAATACGAGAATACTGATATGCAACAAATAACAGTACAAAGATATGACTCAAGTAATTTAACAAAAATGCGTTTTTTTTATAATTTTCTATCTTCGCTCCATCTTTTTATTCCATTGAACCGTACTGAACCTTCTTGATTTTAAAGTATCTGTAATTAGAAAAAGTAAAGTTAAAGTTTTTCTTCAATTTACGATATTAAAATTAACATTTGTGTTGCCATATTAATTTAATTTGCAATCTGGCAACATCACATGCATTAAGTTGGCTGCGACTGATCACCATTTCGTCAATTCACGAATTCACCATTGATATAAGCTTACTAGAACTTTCGTTACATTCACTTACCGCCAACCGCCGTAGCCGGAAATTGTTAAGAGCACCGCAATGGCCAGAGCGGTGCCAACGGCCAGTGGTGCCGTCTCATCGCGATAGGATCCAGTGGCACTACAGTGAAAGGATGGACCCCATTTGCCGTTATCCTTGAACATAAAGCTTTGCATGTGCAGGTCACGCAAATAGAGACGTGCAATATGTCCAGATAGATCGCCAGAGTCATGGGGTGCATACAAAATGACAGTTTGTTCCTTGTCACAGACATAGGACTTGCCCACGGGCGTTGGGAAATACATGGGCGTGTTTGCCGGTGAGGTCAGCCTTACATCCAAATTGGGACGGTCGGGATGCTCGAATAATGAATTTGATGACGAATAGGTCAGTTCAAATAGATTTATATACCAGCCCTCACCACCTGACGACTGTATGTGTGTGTTTGTGTTTGTATAGTAATCAGAAATGAACTTTCGTTAACCTTTGACTTTATATATATCATATATGACAGCTAATCAATTTTGTCAACGCCTACATACCTTTTTGAATGTCATGGACAATTTGAAACCCTTGAAGTCCATGGTCAATATTTCAAAATTGGACTCATCACACTCACCGCTCAGCTGGGGACTGTCGGGCATATAAAGATCAGCCTCAACATCCTCATTTAGTTTATTGCGATATCGAATGCTTATTAAACCATCCACCTGCATCAGGATGCAGGTGATGCCATTGGTGGCATTAAAGCGATACATTGAAGTGGTCGCATCATGATTCATCGATGAGGCCTGACAATATACATAGAGATGAATCAATATATATAAATGAATCAATTGAATCAACACTTACTGATGGTGATTTGGTTGTATATTTTGCGACTCTTGGCGTTTTTGTTGTAAATGCGCTCAGCTGCAAGCCTTGAGCGCTGCCAACTGCAAAAAAAAACAAACAAATTTAAAAAAATATATAGAAAAAAGTGCGTACACAATTGCACAATTTCAGTTAGAATTTAACATATCAAGTCACTGTGTCAAGACTGTGCTGTCCTCTGTGCTATTGATTTTTGAAACAGCCCCAAAGCCCCACAAGTCTCTCACACCCGCTTGTCGTCATTAGGGCCACCCTTTGGCAATTTGAATGCCTGAAGTACTTACCAAATAACGTAAAAATTAGGCAATATATCATATTGCAGATAAATCCATGGGCAAACTTAAGTTCACCATTATTCCCAAGTGATTTCAGCATTTTTTCTTTAGTTTATCAATTAATACCTTGGTTTTACGTATTAATCAACTTTGTTGAATGGGTATAAGGACGTGTGTCTCGCTTTAAGTCCTGCGCACAACTGTGTCCTGTGCATGAAAATGTTATAACGTCAAATTGCCCTTCCTTTACGTTGCTTGACTGCCGATTCAAAGGACGACGACTCTCCACTCGACTCACATTCATTGAAACTCTCGCTTTCAATTGCAATTCTTGTGCGCAGTCGCCTGAACTGTGTTTGAAAAAAAAAATTGTGTTTTCTATGCAGAGTGCAAAATACGTTCAGCACAGTCATGGTCATAATTATATGTACACTGTAGTATACAAATATTTGCATATTTTTTTAATATAAAAAAAATTTAAACTACTTAACTACCTCTTTTTTGCAAACAATTTTTAGAAGCATTATTAATTAAACATTTTACAAAAAATAAACTATTGAATGACTAATTTTATATAAAATATTTTTAAATTGAATTATCTAAAATAAATTGTAGCAAAACTAATAATATGTGAAATGAAGACACAGAGATTAAAAAACATAAATATGCTTAGAAGTTTGTACGTAAATAAAATGGTTTTTCCATGGGTATTAATTTATTGGTATTCGGTATATTTTAAGTATTATTTTATAATATACTAGCTCTCCGGAAGTATTATTTTGACGAATTTCTTTCTCCGAATTGTTTTTTTTTTTTTGGTATATTTTAGTATTTTATTTTAAAAGATTTCTCTTCTCATGTTGCCAATTTCTCTGACTTTTCTCTTGACTACATGAATTCTACAAAATCTAATATGTGTCATCGCTCTCCTAGTATCCACAGCGTTCAGAATATCCACTCGGATCTCACAGTTGCTCTCAGTTCAAATTGTCAGCTGCCATCAAATAATAGGATTTAGGGAGCACGAGAGTCTTGAGAGCAAAAGCGAAGAATTCAATTTGAAATAATTAAAAAATATTTACATTTGAGAACACATATGAAAAGCATTTATTTGTTTAGTTACAAATAAAACTAGAGTTGAAGAAAACACATTTTTATTATGGTCTGTATAAACTGTGTAAAATTTATTGTAATATCTAAAAATATTCGAATGTTCAATTCTTTTTCGCCCGATTTTGTAAATAGTTCTGCTGTTTCTGCGATTGCTTTTGTTATTTCATATATATCTGCTCACTTTGAATTGTTTTGTGCTCTTGGCATTGGAATCCCTGTCAAGTTTACTATATCTATTTTTAGTTGGCAAACAGTCAAAAAAACAAAAACATTGAATAATACATAAACAGGCATATAATTAGGCAACAAAATTTATTTAGTTAAATATATTAGTTAAATATACTGAAGTCACAGCAGAAACAAACGATTTTTAAGATTATGTCTAAGTGCGTTGAAGATTTATATGAATTAACACAATATTTATATCAAACTAATCAATTTAAAATTAAATATATTTGCAGACGCCATATCAGAGCAGAGGATGGCTTCAGCCAGAAGCGGTGTCTCGCGTGGTTCCACGAATACACCACACCCGACGAGCCAGATACACTGGGTTTGTGCACATATTATATATTCATTTGAAGCTCTTCTTAATTATATTATGCAATTATTTTTTTTAGGGCCAGATGGCATGGAGAAATTCTGTGAAGATATTGGCGTTGAGCCCGAAAATATTGTGATGCTGGTGCTTGCATATAGAATGGGCGCCACACAGATGGGCTTCTTCAGTCAACAGGAATGGTTAAAGGGTCTCACAGATCTTGAGTGTGATTCGACAGCAAAAATGGTTGTGAAACTGGATTATCTGCGTAGCATACTAAATGATCCCAACACTTTCAAAAGTATATATCGTTATGCCTATGATTTTGCCAAGGTAAGAGAGCATATATATATTTTATTAATATTTGCTCAACATGCTAAACATTTTGATATTCACAGGACTCCGATCAGCGCAGCATGGATATTGCGACGGCTAAGGCAATGTTGCAGTTGCTGCTCGGCAAGCATTGGCCACTCTATCCACAATTTGCACAATTCCTAGAGCAATCCAAGTACAAGGTTATCAATAAGGATCAATGGTGCAACATACTCGAATTCTCGCGCACCATCTGCATTGATTTATCAAATTACGATATTGATGGCGCATGTAAGTAGCAATTAAATATATATATATTGTTATACTGTGAATGTTATTAATTGTTTTTTCTATTATCATTTTTGTAGGGCCTGTTATGCTGGATGAGTTTGTGGAATGGCTGCGTATGCAACGTGGCTTAGTCATTGTCAGTTCAGGATCTAGCTGAGAGTTCCTGGATCGTATACTTCTAGTTAAACTTTAGAAATTCAGTAGAGTTCATGATGAGATAGCAGCGGAAGTAAGACACACACACCACACACACATACAACAACAACACACACATCCAAAGGAATATACACACTCAGATTCCCATTTTACACGCGCTAAACTCACACACGAACATACTTACATCCAAAACACACACACACGAGACACAAGGCACTTGAGACTGCGTAAAACTGGCAAAGCAAAACCAACAAACTATAAAACTACACTATTGATATATTATATATTTAATGTAATAATTTAATTGTAAACAACATTTAAAATCGAAACTACATAAAGTGTTAAATTTAAGACATCATAAAAACAACAAAATGGGCAGCAAATCTAAGACCAAGGAACTAAACAACAGTACGACATCAACAAAGCGATTACCGAAAATGGAATTAAACAAAGCAATTAAAAAACATAAAAACAAATGCAATAACATTGAAAAATATTATATATACTGAATTACGAGTACAGTAAAATCTCAACTCGCGGACAGCTTCCGTTAGCGTACAAATTTGTTTGTCTCCAGCTTTTTAGTTTAGGTCTTCTAATAAAGTACGTTTGCTGAAACCGTCGGTGTCCGCTTTAGGATGCTTTTACTGTATATCAAACGCATAGTCAAAATTAGCAAAGAGAAAACAATATTTTAATTAATTAATTCAAATGTGAGCAATAAACTAACTAGGGGGATGATGTAAAGTCTTAAGACTATCTAATAAGCAAATTAAGTGAAATTTAATTTTTTTGTTACTAGTGTACACTGCATTAAAATTATTTTTCTTTCGTATATATTATATTGTTTATTTATTTATTATCTTAAATACAAACAGTGGAATTGAGATTTAGATAGAATTAACGACTAAAATATATTTTATTTGCAATTGGTGGACATAAATTGCCAATAAAATGCTTAAACTATGCTTGTTATTTGAGGTAATACAATAGGGAAATCTAAGCAAACTGGAGAATATGTATACATATAAGCTTTTAAATTAAAAAATTACATTTCAGTGTTACGGTAGGATGTTTGTAACTAAATTTCAAAAATTGCTTAAAATAGAACTAGTTTCATTTTCAGTTCACCCTGAATGGCACTGCCAGATCCATTGTTAGTTATAGTTGGTAACTTTTTTCAAAATTTAAAACATTGAAAGTACTAAAAAATCACGCATTGCACTAATAAGCAAATTTATGTTTTAGTAATTTGCCTTTTTAACGTAATTACTAGCATTTTTTATTAATTATTCCTTTTTCAGTTCACCTTGAATGGAGTTGCCAGACCAATTGGAAAATTGTCAGCCCTTATGTGATTACATATTTAAAAATTTTAAATGCTGCAACTAGAAAATAATGCATTGTAGTAATAAACATAAATTTCTTTTAGTGATTTGCCATCTTAATTTAATTGCTAGTCGTGATAACTTAATAATATGTTATTTATTTTATTTGAGGCAGAGCATTAAATTTAAATTGCCAACGACAATTTTGGTATTCTACCATGTGTTTACCAACACTGCCATAACAGGGCTGTTCAAAACGTGTTATCGCTCATTATTTAATGACGCTGACAAACTACTCAAACTCGCATTCAAATAAAATAAACTGTTTCGGCGCGTTCTCCGCTTTGTGCCTGAAATTCGTGCTGTTCTCGGAGTGCATTCTGATTATCTTTTGCGTCGTTTTGTCAAGTTATATTATTTAAATATTGTAGCTCAACTACTTTGTCGTTCAGTGTGATTACTTTGTAAAAGGCACGAAAAAATTAAGTTAGCAACAAGCAAAGAGCCAGAAATTCGGGCAAACAAATTTACGTGATCGAGCTAACCTAAGAAAGACAAGCCGAGAAAAATGGCCGCGAAACCCGATGACAAGAGCACGGATATACCGGATCGTCTGTTTGACTCCAATAATCGCAAGACTTACAAGCGTCTGCGCTTTTTTGGCAAGGTAAGATAGCTGCCCAGATGCCACAATGATGTGCCCACATATAGACTTGGATATCAAGCGACGCCTGCACAGATTTTTGCAGCTGCTTTGTCATTTCCTTGCGCCTTTTATTCCTGTTGTTATTTTCCCGGTATGCAGTTGTATGTGCGTGTGCATGTGTGTGTGTGTCCGCATACTGTGTGGATATGTATGTGTGTGTCTCACTCAAGGTACGCACTGAGAGTGTTGGTAAGCACTCAAAGGGCAACCAGTTGGTTCTTTTGGCGCGTTTGTGCGTACATATGTATGTATGTATGTGTATATAACATGCATACATGTGTTCATATATATATTTAAATGAATTTAAAAAATTTAATTTTTTTTTTTCTTAGGGTGGCTTTGCAAAATGCTACGAGATTATCGATGTGGAGACGGACGATGTCTTTGCTGGCAAAATTGTATCCAAGAAGCTGATGATAAAGCATAATCAAAAAGAGAAAACGGCACAGGAAATAACCATACATCGCAGTCTCAATCATGCAAACATTGTCAAATTTCACAGCTATTTTGAGGATGTGCAGAATCTTTATATTGTGCTGGAGCTGTGCAAGAAACGCGTAAGTTTGCAAAACATACAACAATTTGGAAATGCTATAACTCGGGTTTGTCCCGGTCAGTGTTGTCGTTGTCTCTTCCTAAAATAAAAGTCATTAAAAAGCTATCAGATTATCACTAAAAAAAATACCACCAAAATAAATGTTAATTGTAATTTTAAATTTTTCGTTAATTATGTCCTATATAATTGTATATTTAATCAAGGAATCATCAGAATATGAAATTATTTACCTTGGGCAGTTCCTAATTAATTTATACTCGTTTTCATTTTGGTTTTATTTCTTATTAATTTAATTTAAAAAAATCAAATGAATAACAGAGTTGATCTGATAAAACTTTATATATTCTGTCGCTAATTTATACTTATAGATCTCAGCCCAATGCACTTTAAATTTATCTTATATTCTTATTTAATAAATTTAATAAAAAAGTTATCTGTTTGCAAAAAAAATAATATATATATATAAAAAAAATTACTATACAAATAACTAGGCAAGGAAAGAAACCAAAAGAAACAAAAGCCCTTGTTTTAATTTTTTTATCCGCTAGCAAGCCAAAAATAAAAATCCACCAAAACGGCAACACTGATCCCTATTGACATACAGCTATGATACTACATTTTCAATAGAATGACATAAATTCTGAGAATTAAGACGGAGCTTTACCTTATAAACTATAAATATATATATATTAACAATTGTCGACACTTGTATATTTAAAACTTTGTCATTTCTTTGCTCTGCAGTCGATGATGGAGTTGCACAAGCGACGAAAAAGTATTACCGAATTTGAGACCCGCTATTACATATACCAGATAGTACAGGGTGTCAAGTATCTGCACGATAATCGCATCATACATCGTGATTTAAAGCTGGGTAATCTATTTCTGAACGACATGTTACATGTAAAAATTGGCGATTTTGGCCTGGCAACGCGCGTTGAATACGATGGTGAACGCAAGAAGACGCTGTGCGGCACTCCCAACTATATTGCACCCGAGATTCTGACCAAAAAGGGCCATTCGTTTGAGGTGGACATTTGGTCAATTGGCTGTGTCATGTACACGCTGCTGGTGGGCCAGCCGCCATTCGAAACAAAAACATTGAAAGATACCTATTCGAAGATCAAGAAATGTGAATACCGTGTGCCAAGCTATTTAAGAAAGCCGGCAGCTAATATGGTTATTGCCATGCTGCAACCGAATCCAGAGAGTAGACCCACAATTGGGCAGCTATTGAATTTTGAATTCCTTAAGGCCTCACAGGTGCCAATGTTCTTGCCCAGTTCTTGTTTAACGATGGCACCACGTATTGGCATCAATGATACCATTGAGGATGCCGCACAGCGCAAGCCTTTACAGGAATTCAATGGCTTGAGGGACGATACACACCTGGAGTCGACATTCCTTAAAAATAATTTGCATGATGCCATTACTGCGTCGGCGCAATTGTGTCGCCACAACGAAGATTATCGCAGTGATATTGAAAGTTTGCATCATAAATTATCGGCGCTCATTAATAACAAGGTCTGTAATTAGATAAACTTTTCGAGAAGTATTGAAAATATATCTTCTTTTTGCATGTTTTGCAGCCAATTTTGTTACGTGACAATTTGGGTGATGATAATACCGATCCTGCTGCTCAGCCGCTCTTTTGGATATCGAAATGGGTCGATTACAGCGACAAATATGGTTTTGGCTATCAGATGTGCGATGAGGGCATTGGCGTCATGTTCAATGATACCACAAAGCTAATACTATTGCCCAATCAAATCAATGTGCACTTTATCGATGTGGAGGGCAAAGAATCATATATGACAACGACAGATTATTGCAAGACGCTGGATAAAAAGATGAAGCTGCTTTCATACTTTAAGCGCTATATGACCGAGCATCTGGTTAAGGCTGGCGCCAATAATGTTACGGTTGAGAGCGATCAAATATCGCGTATGCCACATTTACATTCCTGGTTCCGTACAACATGTGCGGTGGTCATGCACTTAACAAATGGTTCCATTCAGGTACAACAATTTATCTTTATTTATTTTTCTCTGTTACAACCTAATTTTATTGTATTTTTCAGCTAAACTTTTCGGATCATATGAAAATTATTTTATGTCCACGCATGAACGCCATCACTTATATGGATCATGATAAGAACTTTCGAACATATAGATTCTCAACAATTGCAAAGAGTGGAGTTTCCAAGGACTTATATCAAAAGATGCGCTACGCTCATGAGAAACTTAAAAAAATGCTCGAGAAAATGTTTTAAGCACAAAATGCAACGCACAGCAGCCGGCTGACTTTTATCATTATTATGTTTATATATAGTTTAATCGAATTCATTCATTAATTCGTAATCCGTCAAGCATAAGGCGTCCATTTATAACATTGCTCGCACTCTCGTTCTAAATTTTAGTTACAGCTTAATTCCGCTTTTAAAATGTTTAAGTTCAAGTTTCTATTTTTTGTTTTCGCTTAGTTCCCGTTTATTTAATGTTAATTGTAAAATCTGAGCAACTTTCTCTCTGCTTAAACGTTTTTACGTTAATATTTAAAAATTCCCATTTAATAAAGAAATAAATATAGAAATTAATCTATTCACCGGTTCGTCATTAATATTATTTTGGAAACATTAATATAATTTGAATTGCCTGGTCTTGATTCAAGCGTTATATATCGATGCTTATATCGATATTTATTTTCGTCGTGTGCTGCCAACTATCGTGCATAAACTATCGTTATGTGATAACCTGCAGCAGCATTGAACAGCTGATCAAACAATCGTTAATTTTATTATTATATTTATTATTTAAATTACCTCTAATAATTGTCATTGCAAATTTATTTATTTTCTACCCAAATTTATAATATAGCCAGAGTAACAACAATTGAAAAATACCAATCATTGTATGCATATTCAGTATATTTACTAGCATTTGGTCATATTGCGTATATTTCTATTCAAAAACATGGCCACACCCTTATGCGTTTCGTATTGATTTTATTTGCTGAAAAGTCCAATTCAATAGATTGCGGAATACATAATTAAAGACGCACTGAAACGTCAAATTAGTTGCATCTAAATGCAATTTAGTGAACAAAACAGCCACATTTTCAATCATGGGCGACAATGAGCAAAAAGCCCTGCAGCTTATGGCCGAGGCAGAGAAGAAGCTGACGCCACAAAAAGGTTTTCTCGGTTCACTCTTTGGGTGAGTAATGTGTGGTGCAGTCAACAACAACTTTTATTGTCATTGTTTTTTTTTGCGCATTGTCCAAGTCAACAATTGATATATTTATGTCAATATTTCAATGTCTGTAATAAAGTTCAAATAGGCATTGTCTTATGTATGAAAATACATACATATATGTACACGCATTCATATTTGTACCTATGTATGTATGTCGTATGTAGGTATTTTATTTACGTGGTCTATAGAGAAAGTTGTAGTTTATCCCCCTTAGTCGTATACCCCTAATATGTTGGTATAGTTACAATCGATTAACATTTAATTATTTTTAAAGTAGGTGACATTTCACGCCGGTCAGCTTTTATACATAAATATTTCATCCCTAATTCTATCCCTACCAATTTTTTCTTATACTGCGTTGGTGTTAAATATAGTCAAAGTTCATATACAACTAAATAAATAAGATTTATGATTGCTCAACTAATATTTTTTCTGTTCAAATATATGAAAAAAATCTAATTGGTTTTACATTATCTCATTTAAGAGTTAGTTGTCTTAATCGAACTTTGTTTAATCGCAAGATTTATTTTAAACTGATAAAAACATCAATAAAAGTTAGAAAATCAATTTAATCTTTAATAATGCAACATCTGATGTATCATCATATTTATTTGATAATTTATGTACTATAGCGGCGGTTCTAACAAGATCGAAGATGCCATCGAGTGTTATCAGAGGGCTGGCAATATGTTCAAAATGTCAAAGAATTGGACTAAAGCTGGCGAATGCTTCTGCGAGGCAGCCACTCAGCATTCGCGTGCTGGCAGCCGCCACGATGCTGGCATAGCCTATGTGGATGCATCCAATTGCTACAAGAAGGTGGACATTGAAAGCGCCGTCAATTGTCTGTTGAAGTCCATTGATATTTACACCGATATGGGACGCTTTGCAATGGCAGCTAAACATCATCAGAGCATTGCTGAAATGTATGAGTCCGATCCTAATACTCTGGTAAATATATATATATATATATATATATATATTTATATATATTGATTACAATATAATGTATCTTCCGTGCAGGCTAAATCTATACAACACTATGAGCAGGCAGCCGATTATTTTAAGGGCGAGGAGTCGGTTAGTTCGGCCAACAAGTGCATGCTAAAAGTTGCTCAATATGCAGCCCAATTGGAGGATTATGAAAAAGCAATATCTATATACGAGCAGGTTGCTGCCTCATCCCTTGAGAGCTCCCTGCTCAAATATAGCGCCAAGGAGTATTTCTTCCGCGCTGCTCTTTGTCATTTGAGCGTTGATTTGTTGAATGCCCAGCACGCAATTGAGAAATATGCGCAACAGTATCCAGCATTCCAGGATTCGCGAGAGTTCAAGCTCATCAAGGTACACTAATGCACATAGAAATTATCTTGATTATATAATTTTATAATTCTTGTTTATTTAAGGTCTTGTGCGAGCATCTTGAGGAGCAAAATATTGAGGGCTTCACAGAGGCTGTAAAGGATTATGATAGCATCTCGCGTTTGGATCAATGGTACACAACAATATTGCTTAGAATTAAAAAGGCCGCCGATGAGGATCCAGATTTGCGATAAATAATTCTATAAAACCCATATAATTGCATACCTACAAAACTTATGCTTTCAGTTCCAAAAGCAATCGTAATAAAAAATTATATATTAATTAAATATATCTACATATATATATATATGCATATAAAACATTAACTAAATGTGAAAGATCACAAAACTAAATCAAGTGAAATGCACCTAAATTAAAATGATAAATAATTTTGAACTAAATAATTAATCATTCAATATTCCTTTTTGAAACTGAAACTAAAATAAAACTATCTTTAACAAGTCCCCAACATTTATCCCCCTCATACTGGAACTATACTAGCAATATTGGAATTGTTATTAAAATGTTATGATGATTATATGATTTTGTTTAAAATATGTTATAAAATGCCAAGATAAATAATTTTTAATGCATGAATCGTTTATTTATTTGTGGTATATATTATTATTATCAAGCTTCTGCTTTTCACGTTGTACAAAGTAAATTGAACTAGTTTTATTTCGATTTGTTTTCCTTTTTTTTTTGAGTTGGACAAATTGTCAATTGCGAACTTATGCAGATCAATTTCAGAATTTACAAAATCAATACAAACGATTATTCTCAGCTCGCCAATTTAACAATTGTATGCACTATATCAACGATTACACACATTATGTAAATCTTAGAAGACAAACACAATTAAAAATCGCATGTAGACTTTTTGAATTTCGATTTCAATCAAATGATAAGCAATGCCTACTTAACATAAAGAAAACAACAACAAAAAATTATTACAAAATATTGTTAATGAATGAATATGCATATTACAAAGAAATTAATATATATATAAATATATTATATAAATGAATAACTAAATAATTATTTGGCTGGAAGAATAAATTCCTTAGTATATTTTGAGGGTCGCAGTTGAAATATTTGAAAATTCCATCTCAGAAAATATTTAAAATATTGGGTAAAACCAAAATGTATGAAAAAAATAAGAATTAAATAAATAAAAACAAAAAAAAAAAACAATTTTAAACTGTTTCGGTGTGTAGAAAGATCCTTGAAGATCATTTTGAAAATTAATTAATAGTTCGGATTTAACGTTACAACTTTTATGACATTATAAATTATCCAACGAAAATGCTGTAGTTCTAAGGAAGTATTACTTTACTACTCTGTGGAATTACAATCTTAATTAGAGACACGATTATATACATAGAGTCCAAATACTCAAAATTATAAAACGAGTCAAGAAATTGGAAAGTAAAATTACTATTCGAAAATAAATAAAAGAAATTGTTTTCATTGTTAAAATGGCTTCTGTATATAAAAGTGGTCAGATCCTGCCAACAACACATATGCCACTAATAATATTATTAATTAAATGGATAACAAATCCCATGCTTATAATAACCATTATGTATGTAACCGCATAACCATACATATTCGTTTTAAATAATAAGCACTTAAATAAAGTTAATACACAGATAAACTCTTGCCCTTTAATTAGAATTTTTTAGTTTTAGTTTTTCTTAAATTTTGTCTATGATATAATTTTAATAGATTTTTCTTTTAAAGAAAATGGTATTCTATACATCATATCGCTTCAATGATTCAATGATACTTTTTATAGGGAGGAGGAAAAATTATTGTCATTTGTCTATAAAGGCGATGACTTCACTATCTAAATATTCTTATGATCCAGAGTTTTGGAAAAATGTACCTTTTTCCTAGTACATACAATTATTGTTGCAATTTAATTGAACTCTGACCTATTATTTAACTTTGTGGGCTTAATTTCTAAGTACAATTTCCAGAACGTAAAATAAAACTCATTATAAATAGGATTTTCTTTTTAGGTTAAAATTGATTCGAATCTGAAAGATATTTCTATAAATTTAAGCTTCTGCGTGGCAGGAAAGGAACTGCACCCAAGCCTGGCATTTGAAAATCCAGATACGCCTAGATCTTTAGAATAGAAGATGACAATTTAAATATATAAATATTTATATAATATCTAAATAATTTATATAAATTACTTATAGTATATCTACGAAAAATTGTTTGCCAGTCTAGGATGAATGCCTGCACAACCCCGAACAATGTTGTAGATGCCATTACTGTGCTTCCAGGCCATTTCGATAATGAACAGGATAATGCAGACTACAACGCCATATCCAAAGATTCGAAATGCGTAGCGGCATTCGGTGAGGCCAATGGAAACAAATCCGCCAACGCCGCTCTCACACTTGGGTTTCTGTGGTATCCATTTGCGTTCCTCACGATTCACCAGACTAACCTCACGTTGCCAGCGTATTCTATACATTTAGGATGATAAATTGATAATTATATATGATTATATATAGAATGTCAAGTCAACTCACTGTCTGCGGAATAGCTCCTTATAGGGAAAGTTTTTACGCGTCGGTAGAGCCAGCATGGGCAGTTGAAATGGCTCCAGTTCCATAAGTCCGCACTTTTCGGGCTCACTGAAGGTATCGCTGACAATTTGATAGCCTGCTTGGAGCTCCACCTGATAGGCAAAAAGTCCTGTTCGCATTTTCTCCATGCCAATCACTGGACGCATATAAACATTGTCACCCTTGGAGGCAATCTTTTTGTCATACAAACTCTTAGTTACTGGATCGGTAGACTCTGTAAAATAAATCTTATTATATTGTGTGTCCTGAACGCCGATCTCTAGTGGTGACTGGCCCAAGTCCCCAAGCGATTGTATAGCATCCGAGGGACTCTGCAATAGTGCCACAATATTCGCCGAGAATGAGGTGAACAGAAACAGAGCAGCCACAAATGTGGTAAATACAATTATCCTTGCCGAACGATTACGCATATCCAAATAGAATCCTTGCTGACACATGGCGCCCCACACAAAATTCAGCGTATCCAAATAGGACATGTTATTCGTGTGGGGCGAGAAAAACAATTGCAATAAGAGCACCACAACGGTTACAATAAGTAACACCAATATAGATATCCAGACATCGGATTGAAAGGGCATTGAGAATATGTTTTCCACTGCCGACAATGGAGGCTGCCGGAACATAATCCCAGCTCTCACACGATACGTTTCGGCCACAAAATCACAGATGGCAATGCGATCCAGACGCATAAAGATCGCCAGCTGGGCAAAGTCCAGTTCATAGCGCTGAAAGCGGCCCATTAAGCCATCAAAGGAGCCATTCGGTTGACGCCAGCCATAATTAACTGTCTGGTAGGTATTATAGCTATTAATTAAAGAGAAAAAAGAGAAAGCAATTGGGTATAATAAATTTCTGACTCAACACCCTGTACACATTAAAAATAAGTAAAAGGGAGTCATTAAATTTTACAATGGTCTCATAAATCAAGTGTAGATGTTGTATTTAAACTTAGAAAATTAGATATGACTTAATTGCATATTTATTTAAATATATGTAATGTGTGGCAGGATATTTTTTATATTTTATTATTGCAGGGAATACGGGCATACTCGGGCATACCACAATAAGAGTTAAATTCTGTTAGCTGAGCACTATCAACAATCCGATTAATTTAGAATAACAGATCAAGCTATATTTAAACTTTATAAAAATTATGTTTAATATTTAAACGGAATAACAATTGTGCGTTAATTGCACTTACCTCATATTCAATCGATTAGCCAGCTCCACTGTAAGGCGATGATTTACTTTCGATATGGTATCGATATGCCTTATCGATAAATCCTCAATGTTTGTAAACAGATCGGGAAAGGCGATCACAATGGCTGTATTAAATACAATACCCTCCAGATTCTGTCTATACGTAATCGCTGAGCCAAAGTGTTGGAGTGCATGGACCACATGACGAGCATGGTGTAGCTCTCTGCCCACCAAGCGGCGCTTTAGGGGCTTCCAGGCAGCCACCTTATAGACATCCACAAGCATGGCTGTAAATGGCTTAGTTGGACTATGCCAAAGCACTCTAAGCTCGCTATCGGGTGGTATAAAGATCTCTTCATCCTCAAGCAGTTCCAAATCCTCAAGATTTTGAGTTAGCAGCAACCAAAAGCGATTGGTGGTAAAGTAATTATGCTCCGTAGCTGCAGACCAACGCAACAGATTTAACGCACAGGAGCTATTAAATTGCAGTAGAAGAATGCCCAACTTATAGGATAGCGGGGGCAGGACAAATGACAACTGCCAGTGGGTTTCATTGTCCACCCGAAAGCTACGTGGTGGCGGTGCCTCTGGGGTAAAGGTGTCCTCGTCGACATGCCGCAGATCATTCATGCAACGCTCCGTGTTGACCTGCACATAGAAATTGTTTGACGCGAAGTGTTGCAATAGCAATTGCAAACGTTTCGCATCTGGGTCATAGGTCATAAATTGTGTTTAAGCGCTTGTGGGTGTGTGTGGGGGGGTGGTAAGGGTGTTTCGTAACTCACCAATGTCCGCGTGACAAACAACCAGCATCAGACTTTGCACGCCATGTTGGCGATAGTAAGCGACTAGCATATCCGGCAACTGATTGCCCCATGAAACGCCTTTGACCTGCTGCTCCTCCTGCTGCTGTTGGTGTCCGCGGGGCATTTCTGCGACAGCTGCCACTGACACGTGGCCTGACATTGATGTCGCTACTGTCACCAGCCAGAATATTAACGAGTTCATGCTCCAGCTACGTTCCTTGGCTTGCCACTGTTGACCTGGCCCGTTGATTTAACTGTCGCTTTTATACCGACCTGGCAAAACTGTCAATCCGACAACCTTTTGCCAAAGTAATGGCATTAAATATAATTGCATTTTTTTCTCAAAATGGCATTAAAATTATGCATTGATTACGCTTCGGCAACTTATCCACTTTATAGCCCCCATCTTCTGCTGTCATTACGTATACGCCGCGTTGCACTCCACGCAATTTGTAGCAATTTTCGACGACAGCTGCAATTGGTCACCGATGGCGTTTAATTGGTGCACCAAGTGCCACTGCAATTGTGTCCAGCGAAAGTCAATTACTTGTCATGAAAATAAAATTACAAATTACAACTTACAGCTCCAAAGTTCAGTTTGTCTGCTGAATGCAATAAGTTCTTAGTTGACATTTGATTGCTTAACGGATAGCAAGAAAAAAAGAAATGAAACTTGAGCTAAGTTTTACTGTAAGACTTCAAAAAAGTTAAAGACAATCAGTTGGCCATTTTTTTTTAAATTTTTTAGTTAGCCATTAGCGCCGCAAATAATAGTGCTATTGTTTAATGCGCTCTTAAGTTTAATTGTTCATTGTTTAAGTGCTGTTTTCGAGAAAGATGTTTATTTTATTTTTTTCCTTCGGAAGATTCTAACTGTATATATTCTCTATTTCTGATTGTGTATTCTATCAGTTGATATATTGTTTTTAGCTAACTTATAGACTCAGGCTAAAATAAATCTGCTTTGATTTGTCAAATTGCGTTTCCATAAATTTAAAAAAAACCATTTTAATTTATTTGCAAAATGGCGTGCAAGGACTTTCAAGTTTATTCAGCTGAATTGCCATTCAAGTTATATTCCTCTCTCTCTCCTGTTTGTCCTGTCGCTAGACACAAATAAATGTGTGATGATTATCCAGATTGGATCTCTGGTGTCCATCTTGTTGTTCCTATTCCTGTTCCTGTTTTGGTGTTTGGCACAGACACACTAATGGGCGCCCACTTTAGACGCTTGTTTTCGGCCAATTTTCGCTTGTTGCCCATTTGTTTCTTCTGTGTATATATGTGTGTATGTCCTTTTATTATGTTTTTTTTTGTTTGCTCCTGGTAGTAGACATTCCGGGCAACAGTCAAGGCAATGTCAACGACAACGTCGTTGGCGACGCTTCTATAACTTTTATCACTTTTAATTGGGTTTTTCTTTATAGTCAACGCATGTCTTAGTATCAGACTAACACACATGTGTGCAGATTGTAATTGTGTTAATGTGCGTGTGTGTGTGTGTGTGTAAGGGTGTGTGTGTGTGTTTAGGGTGTGCCAAGTTTTGTGTTTTAGCTTGTTTTTGTGACAGCCGACTAATGCCAAGTTTTCTTCGATGTTCAGCCGCTTGTCGGTCAAAGATTTTCTTGCTTTCAATTTTCCTAATTGCTTCTTAATGCGCATCATACGCCGGCAAGCATAAACTTGCACATACTTGCAGAATTTTGCTCTTTAACTCGTTGTTCCAAAAAAAAAAAAAAACAACAGAAATTTTGTACTTTAAGTAATTTGCAAGATTATAAAAAGAAAGTTATTTTTCATGCGTACAGAATACATTTTTTGTTTCTGTTGAAGTTTGCAAAACTTTAAGCAATTACCCAACCTAACCGAAACTTTTATTTATAAATTTAATATGTGAAAAAAAAAACAACTTTTTTTTTACTATTTCAATTTTTTTCTGTATGAAAAAAAACAACAATAAATACAAAACAATAAATACAAAACAATAAAAATAAAACAATAAATACACACATATTAAGTTTTTACACGGCGAGGGAATTTTGGGAATTTCTTAATTTCCTAAAATTGAATTTTTATTAAAATAAAGCTAAGATTACTTTTTTGTTGTACTTGTATGCAGCTGTAATTATCAAACGGCTTTAATAGATACTATATAATGCCTGTGTGGTTTTTCTATATCTTCTACTATAGCTTTTCCTCTTAGGAATTTTTCGAAGTGAACTTTACTTATTACGTATTACGTAAATAGCAAAAAAAGGTTTTAGGGAAATTTTTGTAGACTAATTTCCCTGCCATTTCCCAAAATGTGCTGTTAGGTTGCAACGCTAGAGGGCGCTGCTGTACAATTAATCATGTCCGAAGTTTTTTTTACACTTGTCTGTCTTGTTTAACTACTTTAAATGAATTGAACTGCTGTTTCTTACTTACTACAATATTTTGTACTTATATCCGACTATATAAGCTATACATATTCTTGTCCAAATATATGAGATACTTTACAATTAATTGCTTAAGAATATTTACTACAAATAATAAAAATTCACTGAAGAGAAATCTCAACATTATGTTACAAATATTATTAAAGAAGCAGCCAGAAAGACAAAAAAAACCAAAATTAAATTTATAATTTCATTACATAAAATAATTTTTTATATAAACATATGCCCGTTTGCTTCACAAATAATGTTTTTTTGCACTAAAAATGTCAAATTTATCCACTGTTTGTTTGCTTGATTTTATTGAGCGCAAATCAATGAAAAGTCGAAGGATGAACTGAGTTTGCCTAAACCTTAGATTGTGCGGCATTTCCATACAATTATCGGATCTCTTTCACCTGAATGCACAGTTGTTGGCCTGATTTGCATAAGCCGGGAAGCTACAAGCTGTAAGCCTTTGACAATTAGCCAATATATTTTCATTGGGTCGCACAGAATCAACAGCAATGAATCTTTGTGTGGTGGATGAAGGGCGGGGATTGGGATATATACGAGTGCTAAGCTAAATTGAAGTGTGCTTGATATTTATTATATAACCACAATGCGCTACTTTGTGCTACCTTTTAGCTTTCACGCCTTTGAAATACATTTAATCCATCATTGCGCTGAGGCAACACACGGGTAGCACACCCACAAGGCACACACACTCACATATAAAGATACAAATACAAAATACAGAATACAGATATAGATAGAGGCAGACAGAAAGTCGTTAGCCTCGGGCTATATCCTGTCCGTAGCTTTATTGACTCCCCGTTTTCAATTTACCTTTGCCTGACGCCCATTCACACACAACCTGTTGAAAGGTGCAAATTGTTGTTGGCTTCTTTGACTAAGTTTTCTTTTTCTTGTTTTTTTTGCTAAGAAAACACACACTTGGGCAGCCTTATCAATCAAAGGCATCTACTAACCTCCTAATCCATACACCCACATACTCCCACATCAACATCTAATATTAATATCGAACCATTTATAAGCGCTGGAACGCTGGAACCTTGCAGAGATTATACTTTTGAGAGGAATTATTAAATATTTATATAAAGCGTTGAATGAGGCATTTTGGATTTAAAAATGAAATATATAAATTAAAAATTAAATATCCTATAGCTTCTCCTATAGCTTTTCCTCTTAGGATTTTTTCAAAGTGCACTTATTACGTATTAAAGGTTTTAGGGAAATTTTTTGTAGACTAATTACCCCTGGCATTTCCCACAATGTGCTGCCAGGTTGCAACGCTAGAGGGCGCTGCTGTGCAATTAATCATGTCCGATGTTTTTTTTTTAACAATTGTGTGTCTTGTTTAAGTACTTTAAATAGATTAAACTGCTGATTTCTAATTTCTACAATACTCTGTATATATCTACGAAATCGGAATAGTTCGTCTCGTCTGGCTTAAACTATATTTTTATTTAATAATGCATATATTTTGCGCTTTTTTACAATATTTGATTAGCTTTTGAATATTAAAGAAACTTTAATAAATTGAATATATTTTCTGTATATATCTAAAAGAGTATACAATATTCGACAATTTAACTATAAACTCTTCTGCATTTAAATGTTATATGGCCTCCGATATTAAACAACTTAAACTTCCAAAATAGCAAAATTTAAATGTGAATCTAAACTGAAATATAATAAATAAATCATTTTGTAAAGCGTTTGAAGCCCAATAAATGTACTTTAGAATTTAACTATATATAAATATTTAAATAAAAATACTTAAACACACTCCTAAATAAAACATAATTAGATTTGGCTTTATAATATCCTCCTCTTTAATATATTAAGCCACTTAAAGAAACTTCAATACAGCAAAACTTAAATACGAATCCAAGCTTAAATATAATAAATAAATTATTTTTTTTAACGTTTGAAGCCCAAAGAATGCATTTTAGATTTTAGCTATATATAAATATTAAAATAAAAATACTTTAACACACTCTTAAATAAAACATATTTAGATTTAGCTGTATTTTAGAAAAGCCTTGATATTAACACTTGCACTTGCATTGATTTAATTATAATAAATTCCTGAATTTATATATTTATATTTTTAACTTTATCAGCTGGCTCTCTGGCTCACAAATTGTTATATGTATTTAACAAAGCAATAATTAAATCAAACACTTGAATGAAATTGCACTTAATGCCAATAATATTGAATCAACAAGTAATAAAAGCACAATCGAAGGCTTTTAAAGTACAATGTTATGCATTCCCAGGCATATCGAATAATATATGTAATTAATAGAGGGCCTAAGGTTCGTCGGGCAATCATTAATCATTATCTGGGGGGGATTGGCAGACCGAGTTCAGCTTAGCTCATTTATCTGCATCAAATCAATTAGAGAACACCTTGGGGTATTGGACCTTGGATAATACACATTCCATTCCGTTTCCTAAGTTATTCCGGCACCTTTTCCTTTTTTTCTTTTTTTTCCTTTTTTTTTTTTTTGCCATTTTGCTGTCGCTGTTGTCCTTGCTACGTGGCAATTTGGCTCGTTTTGCTCACTCATTCGTAAATCTAAACAAATCATCAATTTTCACAAATTATACGCGCGCCCCCCATTTTTGGAAACCTTATCCTTATGTTGCTTTCAGTTTTTTGTCCTTGGTTCCTAATTGCTTTCGTTTCATTTACCGCATTTCCGTGTTCGCGTCTTCACCTCTGTACATTTTACATTTTACATTTCATTAATTAAGGCCAATGGATAACGAACTTTGACATATTGAGCTTATATTCGCGCTCTTCCCTAAAGTATTTTCTGTTTTTTGTTCTCAATTGGTATTATCTCATTGCGCGCTCGTATCAATTAAATGAAGCACTTAAAAAGCTGATAATAAGCATTTTTTTTGTTGTTTTTTTTAATTGTTTGTGTTGCAGATTTGGGAAACTTTTTTTTTTTCATTAATTTGCCAAAAGTAATCAGACCTCATATCAGTTAACCAAGACTATTTAAGCATTTGGTTGGCACCATGAAATGTTTAAAGCAAAATGAAGTGCCTTTGTTTTCTATTGTTAGTTGTAGCCTCAGCTACCTGGGCTCGTGTGCCCCAGCCTGATATTGAGCTGCCACCTTTGGTGGAAGATATAGAAGAGATCTACCAGCGTGCTATATATGTAGATCCCCTGATTGAAAGCCGTGCAGCGGGTGAGTAGCGAGTGTAAGGCTAAAAGGATAGTAATTTTATAATAGATATTACGAATCTATATAGCCTGCCAGGTGACCATTCGTGGTGGCATGCCCAAGCCGGAGCCTGTGTACTTGGAAACAAATACGGAAAAGTTTTATCCCTTCAATGATTTGGGCGTCATGGAGGTCGATGCCGGCAAAAGTCTAGAGCTTTGGTGTCCCAATGGCTTCACTACACACTCCTCCAATCTGTTGACTGCCACTTGTGTGAGCGGCACCACCTTTAAGGTAGATGGCAGCAACTATGAGTTCAAGGATTTGGCCTGCAAGTCTTGGCCCGGTTTCAAAGCTATCAAATCTGGTGCTAGCTGCAATGGCGGTGTTGTCATCCGGGTTGGCTTTGAGATTAGCTCCTCGCGTTTTGCCGAACAAATGCAAATATGCTTCAACGAGCAGGAGGAGGTGACTCGCTATACGCGTCATCAACTCTTTCCGGGCAGCAACTACTTTGAGACGGGCGTAGACCGTATTACCTTCCAAACGGCCGGATATTTTGGTGGCAAGAACGTGGACAAGCTCTATACACAGGCCACACAGCTGGAGACCATCAACAATGATTTGGGCGGCAATGCGGATAAGTATTTTGATTCGAAAACAAATATTTATTTGGCCCGTGGTCATCTTGGTGCCAAGGCGGACTTTGATTATGCCCCCGAGCAGCGTGCCACGTTCCTGTTTATCAATGCGGCGCCACAGTGGCAAGTATTTAATGCCGGCAACTGGGCACGTGTTGAGGATGGTCTACGCTCCTGGGTGTCCAAGAATAAGATGAATGTTAACTGCTATACGGGTGTCTATGGCGTTACCACCTTGCCCAACAATCATGGTGTGGAGACTCCACTCTACTTGGCTCGTGATGGCAACAATAATGGTCTGATTCCAGTGCCCATGCTATATTTCCGTGTGGTTATTGAACCCTCCACCCATCGTGGTATTGTCTTTGTCGGTGTCAACAATCCCCATTTGACTGAGGCTCAAATAAGGAAAGATTATGTCATTTGCAATGATGTTAGCGATCAGGTTAACTATATCAACTGGAAGAAGACGGACATTAAGGCAGGTTGGTCTTATGCCTGTGAGGTTGCCGATTTTCTTAAGACTGTCAAACATTTGCCTGCCTTGACTGCCAAGGGTGGTCTACTTGTCTAGACTTTTAGATTATATCTAACAATAAAGAAAATTGCAGAAATCGAATATAAAATGCTTTAAAGAGAGAAGAAACTGTTGGGTGTGAGTTCGATTCTTGAATTGATGGATTCTTTTAGTTCTCTAAGTTTGCTTCAGATAATTCTATTATGTTTGAAGTTTAAAATTATATGAGAAGTAAAATATTTGATTAATTTTATTCTTGGAATCCCGAGACTTTCCTTACTACCAAGAACAAGAGAAAGGAACTTGGTTTAGAGTATTTTCTGGACTAGTTCTCTTAACTTGTCTTTATAGATATTTAATCTATGTTTAATCTATGTTTATCTATATATAAATACACAAAGGCCAAACTAAGTTAGTAACACTCTACTGTCTTAAATGTACGGAAACATCAGAAAGAAGAAAAACAGGAATATTTTTCACTCTCTTTAACCTCTTTATTTTGATTTTAAAAAGGCTCTGATTAGGGATATATTTATTTGCCTGTTAGAAGTTTAAAGTTATCCGATAAATAAAATATTTGATTGTTTGTCTTCTTTGTACACTAAAGCTTTCCTAACTGCCAAGACCAATTTCAAGACAGCTGAAATTGGTGTAGACTATTTTCTGAACGAGTCCTCTTAACCTGTCTTTATAGAAATATCTATGTTTAATCTATGTTTATCTATATATAAATACAAGAAGACCAAACCAATTTAGTAACAGTTTACTGTATTAAAAAGACGGAAATATCAGAAAGAAAATCAGGAAAACATTTCACGCCTTTAAAGCTGTTATCTTGATTTTAAAAAGGCTCTGATGAGGGTTATATTTATTTGTCTGGATATCAGGTTTAAAAAAGTTTAGATTTATCGGTTTAATTAATTATTTTTTGACTATTTTAAACAAACAAATATACAATTACAATTTTATATAGAACTCTACTAATTGGCCCTTAGGAGTATGTGTTTTATAAAATGTTTTTATTTTGTGTAAATTCTAATACACTATCGCTACCGGAACAAGCACTCTGGGACCATCTAAATTGTGAATTTCATATCAATAAGAATTATTTTATAAATATAAATTGTGCATCCTGCAATAGATATCAAAATTTCGTCAATTGGAATCACCCTAGTCTAGATTTTATTATTTATTTTTTATAGATTATATAACACTAGCTTACAAATTATTTTTGTGATCGAGGAAGCTGGGCGCTCATATACTTTTTTTGATGTATTTTTGCGCGCTGATTTCAAAAATGCAAACCATTTATTTTTTCAAAGAATGGTTTGCGAGAAAACCGCGAATAGCTAGTTTTTTGGCAGTCTTTCGACTTATTTGTTCATATATACATCAGATCTTATTTGATCTTAAATAATGTTACACAATTCAATAGATAATTGTATCCCCTTTCTAATGCCGTTTATGCGGATCGAAAAAGAATTTTTTTGCATTTTTGAAAAATTGCTGAAATTCATTGGCTCATTTAAAAATTTAAAAAAATCGTTTAAATACTTTTTAAGATTTATAATGTTAGATATTTCTTTTACGAATATTTAAGGTATACATTTGTCCAAATCGGTCAATAAATGTGGTAGTTATTCAGCAAATAGTAAAAACACCCAAGATAAAATTCACCTTGTTCATCACAAATTCATAAATAATTATTTCTAAAATCAAAAGGCCAGAAAAATTAGTTCAGGCGGCATTCCCGGTGCTCTAAAATCAAATTTCGTAGAGCATTCAGTAAAGAAATACTCAATTTCGACAAAAACATATTTAGCTATAAGATGTTGTTATTTCGTTGTCTATTAATCGATTTCAAAGATTCATATCTTAAATGACGCCCAATTAATGCAACTATGTAACAGCTAAGCCCTTTTCCACGAATTTTAAAGTCAAAAAATCGTAAAAAATACCGCACAAAATATCATCATTTTCTAAATTCAAAACGAAATAGTTGCAAAACTAGTATTTTAAACTTAGTAAAGTATATGTATGATTAATAGGCCCTTTTATTTTTAAAGTGGTTTTTCGTCATCTGAGGCACCATATGTATCAGAAAAAGTAGGTTTGATCAAATATACAAAAAAAAGCTAAATTTTGTTACCTAGTGTAATCAAACAATTTAGTTCACCAATCAATTAATATACCAAAACCTTTATTTTTCATAAAAATCATTTATTAATATAAACTAAAACTTAAACTAAACCAACAAACCGCTTACGCTGAATTCCGGCAAATGGGTAACCTTCTTACGGAACTCGGGCACCTCGCAGGCGTATGAGTAACCCGCTAAAATATCGGTGCGTTTCCATTTAATCCAGTTGATTTTATCGCTAACATCGTCACACAGAATATAATCACGTTTGATCTCATTAAGAGTCAAGTGTGGATTATTTACACCCACAAAAACAATTCCTTTCTTGGTGGCGGGTTCAATGACCACACGGAAATAGATTTTTGGAACTGGGATCAAACCGTTGCCATTGTGATCGAAGGCCAAATACAAACTGGTTTGCCTGCCATCCTTGTTGGGCAAGGTGGTGACACCCCAAACGCCAGTCCAACAATCCACATGTTTCTTATTCTTGGCTGTCCAATCCCTGACACCATCCTCAACACGTGCCCAGTTGCCGGCATTGAATGTTTGCCACTGTGGCGCCGCATTGATAAACAGGAACGTGGCACGCTGTTCGGGTGGATAGACAAAGTCAGCCTTGGCGCCCATGTGACCACGTGCCAGGAAGACATTCTTCTGGGAATCAAAATAGCGAGAAGAGTCCATTTCCAAAGTCTTATCGATTGTCTCCTTCTGCACCGCCTGCGTGTAGAGCTTGTCTACGTTCTTGCCACCAAAGTAGCCGCCGGTGGCAAAGTTAATACGATCCACACCTGTGGCATAATAATTGCTGCCCGCATCCAGCGTGTGGTAAACATATCGAGTAACCTCCTCATTCTCATTGAAGCACACCTCGTACTGTTTGGCAAAACGTGATCCGCTCAACTCAAAACCCACATTAATTAGCGTAGTGCCACCATTGCAACTGGCGCCAGATTTCTTGCCCACAAATGCTGGCCAGGAAGAGCACTTAATGTCGGAGATGTCATAATCCTTGTTGCCGATTTTGAAGGTCGAACCACCCACACACTTGGCGGTTGCAAATTTACCAGAGAGTGGCGAGGCCAAGCTGCTGGTGCAATGAAACTCAATGGACTTGTCAAATGCCACCTCCACATAGCCCGTGGCAGAGAAGGGATAAAACTCGGCGGTGCCGGGCTTAATTAGCAGCGGCTGTGGATTTTTCATCTCCGTACTCCTTATTTTAATAGAGCAGCCAGCTAAGGAGTTTTTAACACTTTTAATATTATTTTATGGCAGTTGCAACAATTTAATTTACCCGCTCTGCTTGCCAGCTCATTGTCTGCCACATTTGGTGGCAACTCTATCATATCCGCTTGCCATAACAAATCCTTTTCTTGGGGCAACTGACGTGCCTGGCTGTTGGCCAACAAAAGGACACTTAAAGTCAGCACGGAACTCCACATGTTGCTACACTGAGAAACTTGTGAAAAACCCAGGCGCTTTTAAATCTAATACATTTAACTGATAAGATCGAATATTCATTTTTTTTTTGCCAATTAACAGTATCTGTATCTGTATCTGTACGACAACAATATGAGTTTGAAGTACGTGTATCTGGAGGTGCTCTGATTGCTTTTGAATGCTTCACGTGTTGCGCGTGGTCGTGTGAACGCGTTTTGGGTTTTTTTACACTTTATCATTTAATTATTATTATTTTTTTTGGGCCCAGTGCATTAACGTCACAAAAGTATCTTTTTGTCGAGTATCTGTGATAAGCAAAAATTGTATAAATTCGTAGATTGGGCTACTTCCCTCACGTGTCTCACACGTTTCGGCATCAAGATATTCGTTTATTGATTTCATTTTTTGCACAAATATTAATTGTTTATTGGTTTAATTAATAGTTATACATCAACTCACATTTATTGGTTAGTTTGTGTTCTTTTGGCGCAACTGTACTTATAGCAAATACACTTAGATATAGTTATATATATATATATATATATATATGTACAATAATACAATTACCGATATGATTATTTCTGTTATTTAATTTTATAAATATGAGCGCTGGCTGATCGGGTTTTCTTTACTGTTTTTATCAGTTATATATACAATAATAATAGCAAAACTTAAATATATAGAAATGTAAATAATTTGTGGGCTTAGCTGTTTATACCCTGTACGTTTTTAAAATGGTTAAAAGGGGGTTTGAATGCGCTAAAGAAATATGTCAGCAAATGATCACCAATTCGATATTTTTAGAATGATTTTTCTTCTCAGTGTAGGCATGTGTGACTGAGTACAGGGTGTTATCTCAGTTGGGTATACTCGACTATAACTCTGTTAGTTGTTTTATGGCTGTATATTATTAGTAGACCTCGGATTTTGCATATTTTTTTGTTATTATTTGGTTTGTTTTTCATCAGATTTTTATTAAATTTTGTAACCAATTTTAGTTTTTAGTTGAAAATATGCCAAATATATGCAAAATATATGAAAAAAAAATGCCAAAAATATGTAAAATATATGCAAAATCCGAGGTCTAATTATTACTAGTATAATTAATTTTTTTTTATTTTTTTATTTTTATTTTTATTTTTAAAGCTTTTTTTGTTGCTCACAAAAAACCCAACAAAAAAATTCTTTCGAGACGAAAGTTTAAAATATTTTTAGGCTTTCATACAGAGCATAAAGCGGGGCTAAAATTTTGGTAGTCAGTGTAAGGCTCAAGTATTCAACTTATTAGGGAGGGGGAACAAAAAGTTGTCACATTTTTTTATTCTTCAGAATTGTGCTTACTTTTATATAGTATTGATCTTAATATTTAAAGTCTTGATTTAAAGTTTGTTTCTGAGTAGTTAGTTTTATTCATATTTATATATTTCATATTTCATACCAATTTTATATATTTTTAAAGCTCTTTAACTTTCGACTACAGACTGACCTGAATTTCTAAAATAAATATGCTTAGAAATAATGCTTAATAGCCTTATACTCTATATATATATTTATTATTAATCACTTTTGGCATTTTGTTTTATAAGTTAATGAAATAATATAATTTTAAATATATATTACTATATATTTTTTATTATAATCTATTTTCAGTTGACTCTGAAATTGGGAAGAAAGGGAAACTCCCTTTTACCCACGCTTTGCAGGAGAATTCACTTAATATTCACTTTTATTTTATTTTAATTTTTTTTTTAAATATTTTAATTTTTTTCTATCAGTTTCCTTTTTTTTGCTGCATATCTTGATTAATTTAATCTCATTTTACATTTTTTTTTATCGATTTGGCTTGGCTTTTTTTTATAGTTTTAAGATCTTATTTTTTAGAAATTTATTTACTTCATATTTTAATATTTTTTTTGTGTTTTGTTTAAACTACAGAAATATGACAATTTGTGCGTATATCTCCACGGCGACCAGGATGCCCATTATGGATAGATTCACAGCGCAGTAGACGCGTCGCAGTGAACGTCGGCGTTGACGCTGACGCTGACCACAACATTTACCAGGGATCCGCGTTCCAGGCTGCAGATGCTGCTGCTCCTGCTGCTCATCCTCGCTGCCGCTGCTGTTGCTGCCGCTGCTGTTGCTGTTTGTGGCGCCACGGCTCCCATTTGTTGCAGCTCGATTGTGGGATGGCGGCCAATGTCAAACCGACGCCAGCGATGTGCTGCTATCGTAGGCCACCAGCAGCGAATCATTCTCATCGCTGCCACTGCCCACACTGCGCTCCGACTCATTGATGACCTCCAGCTGGGTTTGTGGCAGGCTTATTTTATATTTGTTGTGCCTCTTATTGATTAACACGCTGCGTATGTTGTTGTTGGTGCGTCTTTGGCGCTGATCCTTTGCCCTGCCTCTGCCTGAAGCGGCGCCCCGGGTGCGCGTCTTGGCCACACCGGCGCCCAGCATGCTGCAATCGGCATCATCCTGCTGCTCCAGTTCCAGCTCCAGCTGCTGCTCATCCTCATCCTCATAATAGTTGTAATAGTCATCATAATCGTAACCCACAGCATCCTCCGTACCATCATCCTCATCCTCCTCATCGTAGTCAAAGTCAAAATCAAATATGGCACAACATCCGCTTTCCATTTCGACGCTATAGCGACGTTGGCGCTGCTTGGATCGTATACCCTCTGAATGCACAGCTGAGGATTTGCCATGCGTGCTGACGCTCTTGTACATGGGCGCAAAGATGGCGGTTTTTGACTATATTTAATTGGATTTAAAAAGGTAATAGATATTAAAAAATAAAATATTAATAAATAATTTTGACAATTTAAAATGTTAAGAAAAATTTTAATTTAAATAAAAAAAAATTTGCATTAAAATAAATGATTTATTTTACTAAAAACGCGTTGGAATAAAATTAATAATTACACATTCTTAAAAGTCAACAAAATCTAATTAATTTAATGGCATTAACATGAAACTTTGATGAGCCCTTTACAAAAAAGAATTCTCTTTAAAAAAAATAGAATAAAATAACAATTTTCAACTCAATTAAGAACATTTTTAGTTAATTTTTTTTTAATATACTTTCTACCTTTAAGTTCTCTTAAAAAAAAAAAAATAAAAATAATAATGTTCATCTCAATTAAGCACATTTTTAATTTATTTTATTTAATTTTCTTTATAGCTTTAAATTCTCTTTAAAAAAATAAAATAATAACTTTCATATCAGCACATTTTTAATTGATTTTTTTAAATATTTTTTCTAGCTTTAAATTCTCTTTAAAAATTAAAATAAAAATAAAAATTTTCATCTCAATTTAGTACATTTTTAATATATTTTTTTAAAATATCCATTCTAGCTTTAAACTCTTTAAAAAATAAGATAAATTAAAAATAAATAGAAATAACAATTTTCAACTCAATTTAATATATTTATAATTTATTTATTTTTTAAAATCCTTTCTAGCTTTAAATTCTCTTTAAAAATTAAAATAAAAATAAAATTTTTTATCTCAATTTAGTACATTTGTAATTTATATTTTTTAAAATCCCTTTTAGCTTTAAATTCTCTTTAAAAAATAATAAAAATAACAATTTTTATATATGTTGTCATAAATTCTCTTAAAAAAAAAAACAAAAAAAAAAAATAAAAATAAATTAATTAAAAATGTACTTAATTGAGTTGAAAATTGTTATTTTTATTTTCAATTTTTGTTAAAAATATACGTAATCGTATTTTATTTTATTTTTTTTTTTTGAATTCTTTCTAGCCTTTAATTCTCTTTAAAAATTAAAAAAATTAAATTTAAAATGTTCATCACAATTAAATAAATTTTCAAATTATTTTAATTAATTTCCTTTCTAGCTGCAACTCTCTAATTAAATAAACTTTTCAATTGTACTCTTATTATAATAATGCTTACCTCCGGACCGCGCCAAGTAATGCCAGAACGCACCAGGTTATAAAATCGCAAAACGCCCCACATGGCCAGGACCTGTTTGATATATATATACATATTTATATACATTTATTAAAAAAAGCAACAGTTAAAATTGAGGCAACATAAATTGCATTTAACTGAAATACAAATAAAAAAACATATACAAGGACTTTTGATTGAAGCCTCTATAATAACCGGAATGAAATTTTTATGTTTTCATAGATTTTAATGGATTTTCAATGTTTTAATTAATTTATTTTTATTGCATTTGTTGAAAACATTGATTGACTGGGGCAACAGCTGCAAATCAATAAATTCATACAGATTTTTAATGAAATAGCGAATAAATTGCATTATTGTTGAATTGATTTTTATAGAAAAATCATTTGTGGTTTATTGTTATTTACGAAATAAAATTTATTATTTAATTTATAGAAGAAAATAAATTTCCGTTTGCTTGTTAAATTGGTGAACATGGGATTTATTTATATCTTTAACAATAACTCTAACAATAATAAAAATTATTGCCTTATCAAAATTTAAAGCTCAAAATTTAATTAGTTTTAATAAAAAAAGTGACAGATTTTTTTGTGAAGTAGTTCTGTATTGTTTAATCTCTGATTTAATAACTGATGCACACATAAATAAATAATAAAAAATAGTTAAAAATATAATTTTTAGTGTTTACTTACATTTATAAAAGCGCGTACAATAAAAAATGCGACTTCTGCCTTGCACATGGCATCAAATTGCTGAAAAAATTAAAATTTAGTAACTGATTAATATAATTTAATTTAATATTAAATTCAAGTTTAAGAATTTGTAGTCTATATTTAAACTTCAGCTGCTTTCTGATGGCATATGACATTTAAAAAGCGAAACCTTAAATCACTTAAGCGGCCTAAAAAATAATAGACAAAAAAAAAAAAAATTAAATAAAATGCAAAAACAACAAGGAGCACAAATACTCCTCCGGCGCGAAAGTTTTTTTGATGTCCTGGCAAACAGGGCGGAAAAACATGAATTTTACCTTTACAATTGCAATAAATTATGCATGAGGCGACAATTTTGTAACGTTTTGGTGGAGAACAAACAAGCAAAAACAAAAACAACAACAATAACAACAACTCTAACAACTGCAAAAACAATGCGGGCGTCCGAACACGTTCGTAATAGAAAAAGCCGCAAAAACAAATGCGGGGCGGTTAGTGGGGGAGCCATAGATGAGAAGACAAAATAGAATAGAAAAAAACGCCAGAACAGTAGCTGGAATGTATATTTGTATGGGTATGACAGAATGTAAGTGAGAGTGGGATAGTGTGAATGCATGTGTGTAATAGGCAAAGGCCAAAGGCAATGCGAGAGAGAGAGAGAGAGAAAGAACGTTTGAACAAGCCTCTACTAGAGAGCGGGCGAAAGAGAGAGAGAGGCTTAGTGAATAAGTGAATGAACCGTGCCGCCAGCTTTGAGCTTTGCCGGCTTTTAAGTGTGCGCGGAGCGCGGGGTGAACCCTTCTGTTTTTGTTTTTTTCAACAACTTTGTGCGCTTTATAAAGTTGACAAGGCACTTTAGCTATGATGGCTTCACAAAGTAAAGTAAGTTCAGCTGCAAACCGATTTGTACCGAAAATCTTTTATAGTTGTGCAATAAATGATCGAGGGTATTTGTTAATTTATTTGTATACCCTTGCTAATTTTAACTATGCCTTTGACATATCAGAGCATTGACAAGCAACTGCAGCACAAACTTATCGTTCAATTGAATTGAGGTATTTTTTTTTGCATAAAATACCGATCGGTCCTTCTGAGCCTGCCTTTTTTGTGGTTACCTGCATTTGGTCACACTAGCGGCGCCATGTTGTGAAAAGCGCAATCGGCAAATTGACGCTCGAGAAAATTTGTTAAAATTAACGAATTCGTGCGTGTCGCGGTTCGCTGTGTTCGTTGTGTTAGTTATATATTAAAAAATTGTTCGCTGTTTACAATAAGTAATTTGTGTTTATCTGTTCGTTTCGTATTACATTAATAAATTGCAGCAAGCGCTCCTTGAGCTGCACTCACACACACATACGCAACTGTGTGCAAATTTTTTTCTTATATTTTTTTTAAGTGATTGTGAGTGTAATTGTGTTAAAGAAAAGTGTGAAAAATGCTATTGAAGATAAGTGTTATTAGCAAGATGGCGAATACATGTATTGGGCAATAGGAAAATTGACTCAAATAAGTGTAAGTGATATTGTGAAATATATAAAAGTGTGTAAATGTGAAAAGAGGTCTTTGAGCATAATGTCGCATATTACCAGCATGTACCCGAATATATTGCAAACGATGAAAAGTGGCTTCGATAAATGTAAGTGATATAATTTTCTTTCTTTATATATATATATACATGCATTGTTTTATATTTGTCCGCTGGAGTCTCACTCAAATTGTACGGTAATTTAAGCTCCTTTGCATAAGCTGCGCGAGCTTTTTTTTGGCGATCAAAGCTTTTTGTTGTAGTGGTGATAACAGAGCTTGCTTGCATTTCTGTTAGAAATTATGTTATGCAGCTGGCTCTGTTAAAATTTATGTTATGCCTAAGAAGAGAGGAATGGAGCGCCCATTGCTCTTTGCGCTCATTTGTTTTTGTAATTGCTCTTGGTGTAGGCGGAGCAGATGCGTATGCATGCTTGTACATGCACTGCTCGCAGCATAGTTCAAAGCAAAATACAAGAACAATTTTGCACATTTCGTTTCTTATCTTTATTCTTTATATGCTGTTGTTGTTGCGCTGCTCATCCGATTGTAATTTTGTTATTGTATGCTCATAAAAAGAGTGCACTTGTGAAATTCGGAATTTGTTTGTAGCAAAATGTTTTAAATGAATGAAAATAATTATTTATATGAGCAGCCAATGCATTATGAAGTATATGCATAGATATATATATTTGTATTTTATATTTATTATAGTCAAAGCTTTATTTAAACTTTATCTATACCCTTGTTTAATTCATTTTTAATTAAACTGTTTTATTATTAGTCAACTTTATTATTATAATTATGCCTTTTAAGCACTCTCACTGCAAATAAAAAATTCATGTGTTTGCTGTACAAATACTCTATTAAATTGCAATGTTTGCATTGCGTACAAAACAAATATGTCTTTGTTTTGAAATTTATATTTGATTTATTTTTGATTTGCAGCGCATGCAATTGTCGTCAACACCGAAGTCTAACCTAAATCCTTTGTTTGATTTTTAGCATAAAAAGCAACTTTTACATATGTAACGTGGTTGTTATTGTTATTGTTGCTTTTGTTTGGCATTTGTGCCTGTGTAATTTATTTGTTTGTTTGTTTGTTTTGCCAGATCTTTGTGTGCTTTGGTTCCCAATTGATTTATGCCAACGCGGCGGCATTGAGGAACTCTTATTGATATCATTCCCCGTTGTTAGGTAACTTCGGACTGAGGGGGAATTCATTAAACAAATGGACCCGCCAGTAGCATCTTTAATATGCATTAAAAGCGTTTGGCTGTTGCGCTAAATTCCCAGAACTGTCGGTGGGTTTGTGGCCCCAAGGAATCAACTTACCTTATTCACATGATCACGCAGAACATTCGAATAAACCATGGCGACAGCTTCCAGGGCCATAAACGTAATATAGCCAATTATCCAGGGTACAATTAGGCCGGGGTTTTCCTGTGGGAATAAAACAAATACGTTGAAACACTATATTATATATCGGGAAAGACCGCAAAAACCCATTTGCACACCTTTAGCTAGTATCAAATATTGGAGGCATTGATTTCCTGTCTTCTGTTTTCACTGCATAAAATATTTTATGTGCCATATGAGACTGTGTTTGGTAAATGGGTGTATATATGTGTGTGTGTCTGTGTTTGTGTGTGTGTATATTTGTGTGTGTGTGTTCTGTAATTTATCTCCCCATGGCGAGAAACCTCTGATTGGATTTTTGGCGCTTTTTCGCGTGTGTAATATTTTTCGGGGTTTTGCTTTGCTATTTATTTTCGGAATTCCTGCTCCATTTGCTGCTACTGACAGTTTATACAGTTATAGCCATATTTTGGTTCAACAAATTTTGAAAAATCAATTAGTCAAACATTTAAAATACATTTTTGAATTTATTTTTTTATTATTATTAATATGTGTCAAAGCTACTTTTAGTCACAATTAATTGCTTTTAATCATTTTTTTGTATTTTTTATTATTATTAATTTATGTCAATTCTATTTTTGTCACAATAAGTATTTATTTATTTATTTATGCATTGCCATTTCCAGTTTGCAAATGTATTTATGTCAACCTCTCTCTCTTTTAATTACATGCAAATTGAAAACACTCTAAAAATCTATTTAAAAATATTGCTATTTAAAATTGAATTGTTTTCCATATAAATTGTTTGCAAAATAAGCAAATTGCTGTAATTAATGCCAAACACTTTATGCATTATTTAAGCGCATTCGATGTTGGTAACTGTCAGTGTCGACGTTTTCATTTTTTGGGTAATTTTTATATGTATTTTGTAGTCCTACTTGT
The DNA here is from genome assembly GCA_035043045.1 of Hirtodrosophila alboralis. Classification (NCBI taxonomy): domain Eukaryota; kingdom Metazoa; phylum Arthropoda; class Insecta; order Diptera; family Drosophilidae; genus Hirtodrosophila; species Hirtodrosophila alboralis. Next base: position 63,973 of record JAWNNH010000094.1, read on the forward strand.
ATAGAATATTTCTGTATATTTGAAATTTTGAAGTTACCTCGAAAATCGGGAGTTATGGGTAAGGAAAGTTTTTGAAACACTTTTTACACCTAACTCTGGAAAATGCATAAAAGTTTATAAAAGGAAATACAACAAATTTTTTTTAATGATATCTATATCTATATATATATAACTCTTCAATCTGACTGACTGAGGGACTGTCTGACTGACTATTTGTGGACTTACGAGCAGGCCAAACGGTAGAAGCTAGAAACCTGAAATTTGTGGCCATTGCTTCTTAATATATCGTAGGTTGGCACTCTGGAAAAATTTTATTAATAATGTATCGGAAAGTGATTGAAAAATGCTTTTTTAAATTATATAAAAATCTCAGCTGGAACCTGTATCAGGTGGCGCAGTAGGCTACAATAATTGTGATATTGTAGAATATGAATAATTTGTTTTTTTTATCCTAATTTATTTTTTTTGGGAACGGATAAGGGAAGTAGCAGCGGGGATAATCTAGTATATTTACATATGTTTCCTAAGTTTTAATTAATTATTATTGACCAAGACATAAGTAAATCAATTTAGCCTTTTTTATAATTCAATAAATTTTATTTTAATTTTAATCGCTATTTATTCAAGAAAACATTTAAAAAATTTTTTTTTTAACTAATCTTCAATAAACTCTAAAACTGATGTCAAAAGAAACAAATTGTCTGCTTTAAATATTTTTTTTAACGTTAAGATTAAATGATAAAACCAAAAAAAAAAAAAATAAAAAAAAAAAATATTAAATATTTTACAACGACTTTAAAATTTATTACAATTTTTATAATTTATTTTTATAATATGTTTTTCCCCCAACGGCTGGGATATTTACATGAAAAAGTCCAAAGTGTTTTGCCAAGTGTTTTCTCAATTTTCTCAATTTTTTAGCGCATTAACAAGCCATATAGCCGGCAAATGTAGCGCGAATATTAACTAAATGGCAACACTCTTGGCCATTTTGGACACTGGCGCCTAAAAGCAAACTGCAATTAATTTGCAGAATATACAGCTAAAACAACAGCAACAAAAGCACATTTGCACACACATTGTGAGGCTATTCAAATAAATGTAGAATACATTTTTGGGGGAGCTCCTTGCAGTCCTTGTATTGTTTGTTCTGCTGTTATTGTTGTAAGGTCGAAATTAAAAAATTCCACGCAACATTCTACTAAACCCAGTTGGCTTGTAATCTTTGTCATGTGTCGCTGGCAGTCGTCGTTTTTTGCCATCTGACAGATGGATCTGTAGTCTACCCAATTGTGTGACAAATTGTCTACATTTTTGCGCCACTGTCAATGGTATTTTTTTTTATATATATATATATTTTTTTTTGCTCTCTTCAACCCTTCAAAATATGCAAGTCGACCATTTGGGTTTATTATATGAATTCTGTTAAGGTTTGTGAGTTGTTGAGTTTATTATTAAGTTGTTGTTTAAAAGGCAAAACTTGAGCTATTGGCGGTTGATTTGATTTTCTATATGTGTGTTTGAATTGGAGATATATTTGATTTATTCTTATTTTAATTTGTGATTTATGATTGTTCTAAAGTTTTTTTTTTTAAAATTTTTTTTACGATTTTACATCCCGCACAAATAGAAAAAAGCGCCCGTAACCCTTAAAAATAAGCTATTGGCGGTTCATTTGGTTTTTTATATGTGTGTTTGAATTGGAGATATTTTTGATTTTTTTTTTTAATTTGTGATTTATGATTATTCTAAAGTATTTTTTAAAAATTGTTTTATTTAGATTTTACATCCTGCACTCTTTAAAAATATATTACCGTAGAAATAGCAAAAGAGCGTCTCTGACCCTTTAAAAATAAGCTGAGAATTTATGTTATATTTTTTTAATATTATAAAAATATATATTCTCCTAATTAAACATAAACGCTTGAGCTTTATATTGCTGTCTATTTCTATATTAATAAAACGTAGCAACTGTTCGTTTCATTCAAATAATAAAATTTGATGTACATATATAATAAATTTCATATTTAAAATTACAACTTTCATAACTTAAATTAGTAAAGTTTTAGTGTAAAGTTAACACAAATTATAATGTTTTAGAGTACTGCAATAAAGAGCATTTAGCTATGGGTATTTGGGTTTTTTTTTCAGCATTTATTCCGTTTTTAATTTTCGAGTATTATTTGATGTTGAAGTTGTTTCATATGTGAGCTACGCCTGCGGCAAAAGATGTTTGCAAAAATTTACATTTGAATGCTTTCTATTTGTCTGTAAGCCTGTAAACAGTTCAGGCTAAAACTCAGTCTCAGTCACAAAATGCGCATAATTTGCGCATATTTGGCTTAAATTTTATTTGATTTGGCAGGCAGGGCTCCTGTGTGTATGTTGTGTGTGTGGGTGTGTGTGCTGGGTGTATTTGTTTGCTTGGCAACCATTTGTTGAGTTTTTTGTAAAATGCCAAAAAAAGCTGTTAATCAAACAACGAGACTTACCCGACAGATGCCAAATATCAACACAATGCTCAACAATATCATCGACATTTGTGTGCCAATTATAGCAAAATATGCAATTTGTACACCTGAAAAAAATAAATAAAAAACAGGAATTTATTAAATATTAAAATGGAGCTTAAATATATTTAATTGATGTAAGTCAGGTGGATAAAAAAATATGTATATATATATTTTATATTATTTGCAGCTTTGATGCTTTAAAAAAAATATTAAAATAAATACAGGTAGAATATAATACTCTTTAAAATTGTCCACAACTTTGTTTATGCAAAATAAAATGTTTCATAATTTTCTGTATTTTAATGAGCAGCTTTATTATGCCTTCGAGTGCCTTCTGGCTTTTAATTTATTTATGAAAATATCTAGTTTATATTGCTCATATATACAGGTTTATTGTCGCCCAGAGTATTTGCTTTAATATACATTTATTTTGCTGTGTGTGTGTGTTTTGGCTAATTGCTTAGAGTTAACACGTTTTGTATACTTACCATAGTAGACATCCTGAAGGTCGGCAGATTTGTGCATGTTGACATTAATGCGCCACGAGTAGATTAAGACAATCAAGAGCGATATATTCTATAAAATGGCATTGAAATAAATTTGCAGAAAATTCATAAAATTAGCAAAACATATCACGTATACGCTCAAGTATTAAAATAAAGCCAATGTTAAACATAATTATGCTTTTAAAGAAGCTTTAGCAATTAAAAGGAATGATGAGTTAATTATATATATATATATTTTACCAAAAAAAAAGGATTGCGCATGTGTAATAAGCAAACAATTCCCCAAAAAAGTGCTTAAAAATTATTTACATAAATTAAACGCCTTAGGTTTTTTTTGGAATTATTAATTAAATGTGAAATTTTACACTTTGCGGACACATTTATTATGATTCATGCTTTTTATACTTTGGTATATAAATATGTATGTGAGTTCATGTTAAACATAAACTGAAAACAGAAACCTCGTTTATCTATGCAACATAAAACTTGCCACTAACTGCAGATAACCCAAAAGAAAAGGCAGTTAAAAAGGGAAATAAATTTTTTCGCTAGTTGCATGCCACCATAATAAATACATGTGTGTGCATTGTAGTTATTGTTTTTGTGGCAACTCATAAGTACATAAAAAAAGAAGAAAACACAGCACGATTTGGCCATTAACATAAATTAAAAGCCATAATGAGCGTCATGTAATTGTAATTTATATGGCACAAGATGAAGAAGCTATTGTATGTACTATAACGACGCAACAGCTACTCTACATTTGGGTGTTATTTCTAATAAAAAACAGAAGGAATTTACTTAAAGACTGGCGACTGTAGTATACCCTATAAACAGTCTGTTTTATACTTTGAGAAGCGTTTCAAAAAATTCAATTTATTGCAACAAAATGCTGCTTTTGCTTTTTCTAAACAGAGTATAAATATCTTAGGCAACTTAGGCGCTAAAAAAAATTTATGCCATGGTACACAATTATTTCTAATTTTTCTAGAAGCCATAATCTGTTATATGCCTCAATTTTAACTGCCATAGAAAATATTTGGCATTAAGCTTGAGTAATATTTCAATTAAAATTTAACGCTCAACGCGCATAAATAATTTAATATATTATTTCACACCTTTAAGCAACACAATTCCCATTGTTAATAAACATATAAAACATGAAATTTACCCTCTCTGTTATTTAAATTAAAATGCATAAAAAACTGTGCGCCCTTTAGGGACACTTGTGTTAATAATGTTATAATTACTAGAAGCCTGTAACTGAGTAAACTGGAATTTGGTTCTGGTGTAACAATGACATTGCGCATACGCCCCCAGGGGGGAGAACGATTCACAGTTGTAAATAATGTGTGCAACTTAATAACATGGTCTGGCCGTTTATATATACACTTACAATTGTGTAAATTGCACTTGTTATGGCCAAATTTTTGGCATGCAACATGCGGCAGCAACGTGTGCCACCCGTTAGCGGTCCATATGGATAAAGGATGACGGACTTCATTTTATTTTTTTGTTGCCGCTATTCGCTTATTTGGCTGCGGAAATGCAATTTTTCTGTTTCGATTTTTATAACGTTGACATCATGGGCAACAGGGCGGGTTCTTTCCGCCGTATTGTGGATTGTGGTTATTGTTGTCGCTGAAATTCTGGCGGTGGCTGCTGTTGATGTTGAGGTGACTCCGTTAAACCGCCCATTAACGCCGAATCTCTGACAGATGATGGCCACCTGCAAAATACGAGAAATACGAGATTAAAAATTCAATTTTCCACAATTTTTTGCTTTTTAAATGGAGCTTATTTTGGTTGTGAAAAAATAAATATATACATATTGTTTATGCTGCCTGAAATTCATTGAATCGTCATATATATTTTTTTTCTGTTTATGCATAAAATGATATTCATGTTTGCCTTGATTTGTTAGAGTAAAATAAATTTGCCTCTTTTATTGAATTTGTTGCGCTTGAGAGTCTAGTTATTTGATTTGTTAAATGTTATAAATAAACAAAAAATAAAATATGAAATGCTGATAAATACAAAATTCCAGTAAATACATATTTTATGTAAAAAATGCAACATGTTGAATTATTAATAGTTCAATAAAACAATTAAAATATAAATATATTTATAGCAAAATATTTATTTGAACTGAGAGCACTTGGGGAATTTATGAACAACAATTAGCTAAATATATTTGAATTTATAAATTAGCCAGCTATTAAATTAATTAAAATATGACAATTTAATTTTTATAATATTTTTTAAATGATTTTTTTAGGGCATGAAAATGTTTTTAAATTTTATAAATTTATTACAGAAAAATTCTATAGTTATTTAATATGTTAAACGTTGTAAATAAAAAAATGTTTAAATAAAAAATTAAATATGAAATGCTGGTAAATGCAACATTCCAAAAAATACATATTTAATGTAAAAATGCGACATATTAATTTATTTATTGTTTGTTGATAAAACAAAAGTTAATATATTAACAATTAAAATAGAAATATATTTATGGAATAATATTTATTTAAACATAGAGCACTTGGGGAATTTATGTAGAACAATTAGCTAAATATATTTGAATTTAAGAATTAGATAGATATAAAATTAATTAAAATATGCGATTTTTTTTTTTTAATAATTTAAATCTTTTATTTAGAGTATGAAAACTAACTTAATTTTTTTAAAGACTACAGAATTAACTAAATAATAAATTAATTAAGAAATTTTAATATTTTTTTTTATAATAATAATTTTTTTTATAATATTTAGAGTGTGAAAACTACCCTAATTTTTCTATAGCTTTAACTCAAAAAATTTTCTTAGTATTTCGACAAATTTAAATAAATAAAAATACGATATTTTTTTTTGGTTTTTTAATATTTTAAATGATTTATTTAGAGTTAGAAAATTTTCTTAATTTTTTTATAGCTTAATTAAAAAAATTCTCTTAGTATTTCGACAAATTTAAAATAATTAAAATACGACATTTTCTTTTTTTTTTAGTTTAAAATAATTTATTTACAGTTAGAAAACTTTCTTAATTTTTGTAGCTTTAATACCGAGAACTTCTGCAATTATTTAAAATATAACACAATTTTTTTTTTACTGTTTTTAATGCTTAATTTAGAGTTAGAAAACTCTCTTAATTTTTGTAGCTTTAATACAGCAAAATTCTCCAATTCTTTCAACAAATTATGTTGTAGTTTTTTCAAAAAGTGTTTTTGTCATGCTACCCAATACTTTAAACGCTTTAGAAGCAAGTCGACAATTCGAAATGTCATTTCGTTGTATCGAATACAAGCATTTCCATGTATAAGTACGCTGATCGGCTTATGCCACGCCCACACTCAGGCCAGTAAAAATGGGAATACGGCGTATTTTGAATTGAATTTGTTGACTAGAGAGCTTTGATGCCAGCTGCTGCTCCACGTTGCCACATGTCAACGCTGCGATTGCAATTTGAGTTAGTTATGCGACGCTTTCATGCCTACAGATTGAGAATTGTGGACTGAGGATTGTGGATTGAGGTTTGAGAATTGTGGGTGGACTTGCCCCAAAATCAATCATACGCCAGCGTGGCCGCCAAAATTGAAATCGACACAAAGAACACAAAAAAAAAATAAAACACACACAAAATGAAACCGAAAACAAAGAGGCCAAAGTGTGTAATGTAATATTTTTTATTGATTTTTATGCTGGTCTACGAGGACCTTTATATATGCTGAGTGTGTGTGTGTGTGAGTGTGTGTGAGTGTGTGTTGAATGGCAGATTGTATTTTACAACTGATGCGAAAACTGATGCAATATGCATTCGCTACTTGACTCTTAGAAGAAAAAAACAAACGCCATTCAAAGCAAACGAAAGCATCTTCAAAGCTGCATAAACACAAATATACTCGTATATGGAAGGACTACTGCCAGGATTACAGCACAGGACTCTTTAGAATATCAACGAGAGCTTAAGTTCGCATTTTTCTAGCTACTTTTTAAAGCAAAAAGTTAAAGTTACAATCCTTCTTTTATAAGGTTTTCATCTGATAATATTTTAGCTTTTATAATTTTCTTATTTGTCTTTACACTGAGTGTGCTATTATTATTATTTTTTGCCTTTGTTTATTTTGGTTTCACATTTGTTGCTGATATTTTATGACACTGTAAACATTTTACAATGTGAATGTTGTGGGGTTTGCACTGTTTGCACTTGACTTGTTGGCGTTGGCTTGGCCCCTCTAGGTCCTTTCAATATGGCCAACAGAGCGTGCGAACTATGGGAATGTGTGTCCTTGCAGTGCTCAGAGTCCTCTCAATGTGTGCTTTGTGTGTATATCTTCTTTCTTTACACACTGTCTATTAAAATTGCCTTTATGCGAACATGTGTATTCCAATTTTCTTTTAGTTCAGGGCATTTCTAGCTATCAATCATTTGTTACAAGTTTTTGCATTAGACATAATTACTTAAGCGCCAACTAATTGAAAGCAACTTAGAGATTTGTTTTGGCGTTGATTAAGTGCCACAGCGTAGGACAGCTCATCAAACGATATTTGTCAAAAAATGACTGAATTTCGTGGGCATAATTAATTATCCCTACAACGTTGTGGCAGCCACAAAACAAGTCTTGCCACACTCTCTGCCACCAAAAAACATGAAAAGTGTTTAGCCAATGCATTGAAACTTGCTGGAGGAATGAATGACCAGCAATCTTACAACCTTGTAGGGAATAGGGGAAAAAGCAATAAAAATCGATTGAATGATTGCTTAAAGTTATAAAATTTAAGACGAATTTTTAGCAAATTCTTTTATGTGAAAATTCGCAGCTGTTGCAAGTAGAAAAATGGAGTTTAAACTGTAATGAACAGCATTCAAAATCTTTCTTTGAATTATTTTAAAATTGTATAAAAATTAGATAAATTTTTGTTAAAATATAACAGAGATTAATTAGTTTAATTATGTTTGTTTGTTTATATTAAAAAACTTGTTAAAGCTGATGCTTTTTGCTTCACACAGCAATAAAAAATATAAAAAAATATATTTTATAAAGAGGAGTAACTCTTTTCTATTATACTTTTCGCCATTCCAGCGACCTTTCGATCCATAAACAACGCCCTGACGGCTGACTACTTAGTTAATTAATTTCTTATTTATTTTTCTTCTATAATACACATATATATACACCAGATTCTACACCTAATCCTCTGTAAATACTAATATTTACAATTTATTAAGTTAAATTTTTAATTATTGTAAAAAACAAATTTATCAAAAAAAAAAAATAAATAAAAAAAATTATTCTTAATTATTTTTTATGTTGGAAATTCTTTTTTTTTTTTTTTACTTTTTTGACAAGTGCACTGCTTGCATGTGCTGAATTTTAACTGCTTGCACTGCAACTAGTGCACTGCTTGATTATACTTTATTTATTTTTTTTATATTCCGAATTCTTTTTTAATAACTTCCAACGCACACGGAGGGACCACAAGTGCACTGCTTGCATGCACTTTGATTATACTTTATTTTTAACTTACTTTATTTTTTTTATTTAATTTATTTTTTTTATCTTCTGAAACTTTTTTTTATTAACTTTCAGCGCATGCGGAGGGACTTCAAGTGCACTGCTTGCAAGCGTGGCATTTAAACTGCTTTAAGTGCAATAATTGCACTGCTTTTTACACATATTTGCCTAATATTTCCATTTGTATGTGTATGTGTACAATATTGTAAAAAAATCTCTAATTTCTGACAGCTATAAAGGGCACTATAATTTTCTTTTTCTGAGGACTTTCAACAGATTATATCTACAGCAGTAAGCTGCCGATTGAAAATATATATAAAAAAACATTTATTTATTTTTTTTATAAAATATTTTGCACAGAAATTGGAACTCTGGGCTGTTAGTTGATTATTACTCAGTTGTAGTTGGAAGTTGGAGCCGAATGAGTGTGTTGGGTCCATTGTCAAAGCTCTGCACAAAATTACTATTTGAAAAGCCAAAGGGCAAAATAGTGAATAAGTAAGAAAGATGAGCGCAAAGTAAATGTGCAAAATCTCATTTACAGTTGAGCTTAAAAATGGCAAACAAGCCCTCAAGGCCCAAAACCAAAATCAGAACCCAAAAAAGCCGCAGATATTTGGATAAACATTGGCCAGCTGCCAGGACACATATATATATATATATATAATCGACATCCATTGCTGTTCTTCTTTGCTTTTGGCTTTTGCCTATTTCCGGCTCAGACAAACTTGGCCTGATGTTATTAACTTTTTATATTTTTTGAGACGCACAATTTAAGAGAGAGCAAGCTTTGATATGAATGTATGAAATAATTTTTTAAAATTAAAATGAGAAACGCACAGATGAGGCGGATAAACTTGGCCTAAAGGCGAATTAAATTAAATAAAGCAATGTTAAGCAGCCTTAGTTTAAAGTAAGAAATAAAGTATAGTTGGGGAAATATGGCAGAGCTTAGTTTGTGAGTTGAGAGATCCTTTGTGTTTGAATTACAGCTGTAATAAGAGATATTCAGTTTGAGTACCATAAAAAAAAATAAACAGAATTCAAAAGTTGCCATTGACAACCATATGGACATGCTCTGAGAAATTCTCACACAACTCTGCCACATATTTGTGGCATATTTGAGTTTGTTTTCCCAGGCCAAAGCCACAAGCCAGTTAATTGCACATTTGGCCCGGTTATGTTCAGATAATCGCCACATAAAGACATTTCATTATTGCCCTTTGTTTTGGTTATGTTGTGTGTGTGTGTGTTCGTGTATCATTTTTATAATAATGTAAAGCACCGAAACAACAACAATAATAAGCTTGTTACGTAACTTGGCCTAAACTCCGCCTGCTCGTCCTTTGTATTTGCCTAGCAAGCATTAAAGTTTTGTGTTTTGTGTTTTGACTTTATTTTCTGTTTTTGTTTTGTTAGTCGCCTGCATATTTGGCTAATTTATACAAACGCTTTATTGCTTGCTTTTGTTCGACACGGCCAAAACATTAAGAGTTGTAACCCAACTTGGCCACGTTGCGTATTAGTATTTTGCTAGCCTACATTTTGTGTGTGTCTTTGTCTGAAAGGTGTTTGTGTTATGATTCATTGTTGGTTTTTGCTGCTATATATATACAGTCAAAAGGTGGCCAATTCCAAAGATTTATTAGCCGCAATATAATGAAGTTGTTTAGCCAAGTTAATGTTTCTGCAGTTGAAGCAACAGCTGCTGTTGTCAGCATTAATAAATGAGTAAAATAAAAATGATGAGACTGAAAAAGTTAGTGCAAGAAATCAATTTTAATGGAAGCATAAAAAGAAATGATAGAAAATGAAGGGGAAATATAAATAAATTTATATAAAATAGGTTTTTAATTTATTAAAATGGTTTTAATATAAATAATATTAATTAGTATAGTAAACATATTTTAAGAGTTAAATAAATATTTAAAAAATTACTAATTGTAGCCTGAATGAATCAGAAACAAATAATAATGAAACTGAAGAATCAATTTTGAAGTAAGCATAAAAATAAATGCCAAAAATTAAACGAGAAATAAAAATAAATGTAAAATAGTTATTTCATTTTTTAATTGGTTTTAATATTAATAATATTAATTTGATTGGCAATAATGTAGACTTTCGGGCTACAATCTGTATATTTAATATTTTGTATATATTTTTTTATTAATATTTTTAATGAATATATAAATAACTTATTGTAGCCTGAAAGTTTCATATTTTCTACACTTTCATGAGCTGAATCTACTGGAAGTTTTTGTTGTCAGCAATTATAAATAAATAAGAAAACTATAACCATAAAATGATGAGACTAAAGAAGTTAGATCAACTAATCCATTTTTAATGCAAACCTTAAAATAAATGCCAAAAATTGAACAGGAAATAAAAAAATGTATATAAAATATTTTTTTATAATTTTGTTAAATAGTTTCAATATTAATTTGATTTGTAATGTAGATTTTCGGGCTACAATTGGTTATGTATATATAAATTATTTAAAATAAATATACATTATTTTTTTTTAAATTTTTTTATTAATATTTTTAATAAATATATAGATTACTAATTGTAGCCCGTCTGTGCCAATTTGTCTACACTTTCGTAAGCTCAATCTGCTGTCAGCCTTTGCGTAATATCTATATAAATATAATTTACTATCCCTGCTGTTATTCTTAGCCCTTTTTCTAGACCTGTTGCTATATCACATTTCATTTAGGCCCAGCCTTGTTAGCCACTCAAGCAGCCTATTCATTTCGTAGACCCTTTTGGCCGTACATAAAGCTCAATTTGTCAGCAAGTGCGTCGCGTCAGACATTGCAACAGACACTTAACGCCACAGTCAAATAAGCCCAGTCAGAGAGGCCTAACAATGTATTTTACTTTAGCCTAAAACCCAAATGTGACTGCGGCATACGTGGCGTATGTGCAATTTACTAACTCAGACAACATGGCTGGGCTAAATGACGGCAATGTGTGGATGTGGGTGTTTCTCTGTGTTGGCTGGAAGACAAATTATGCAAATAAGCGTGGCATATGAGGCAGGTAATATTACGAATACGCCGAGTGTGCCATTAAACGCCCAAGTAGGCAGAAGTCAAGTTTGGGGCCCGGAATGGGTATTCTGTTGTGTGCCTAATCAAAGTGCTCTTAGAAAATCGCATACATTTTGATTATAGGTCGTTAGCGCTACTTTCTGATACTAGCAACAGTTTTTTTGGGGGCTATTTATCGAAAGCATAAATAAACAAACTCTTTCCTTGCTTTTATTTGTATAAATATGAGTAAATTGGAATTGAAATTGAATTTTCCATGAAAATAAATTGTTTTTACAACCTTTAGCTATTAAAGAAGTAGATCTTGGCTACTGTAAAGCTAGAGACTTGAATTCGGATATGTGAAATTAAGTATAGCACTGATTCAGTTTTTTTTCGATTTCTGAAAGCGTCTCACTTATATATATTCTTGTTCAGCATGAGCATTTAATTCATTATAGTCAGACAGTCTGTTGCTGCCGGAAGGTATGCAACAGTTTAAAAATCCTTCCGCTCTCCTGAAGTAACAAATCCACTCTCTTGCTTTCTTCCTAATGTTAACATAACTTCCAAAATTGCAACATATATGCATATGTAACATTTAGCTTCCTTCTCTTCCTACAAAGCAAAGCAAACCAAGCGCACGCGTATTTTTCAAGCCGTAATAAAATCACAATTAATAGTACAACCACAACCAAGTGTTTTTAATTATTTTGAATTTGCGCATACCAAAGTACGAGGACGTACTTTTTTTCTGGAAGTCAGACGCCCCTACACGTTCATGGTCCTTCGAGCCGGATCACACAGAAGATCATCATCCATTTTCCACTCGCCCCAGCAGCTTCGTCATTTTCCAGAAAAAACGTTAAGTACATTTTTTCAATTTATAAGTGCTTATATTGGCGGAGGTTAACTTCCAATTCGGTTGTAGTTATTTCCATTTTTTTTCTTTAATGGTCATTTCTACTTAAAAATAAATTAATTTAAAATTAAAATAAATTAAAAGAGATCGCCATATTTCCTTATACCTGCAGACATACATATGTACATACAAATTTACATATGTAAAATTTGCAACCACCAAATCCAAGGTGTATGTATGTATGTATGTATGTACGTAAGAACATACAAATTATCTAATTGTTCACAACTTACAACCCCACCCCGCCAATATTATCCGATAATTCTGTGCAAGCACTAGCACATTAAATAATTAATTTCTATTAAATACCCAATATAATAATATTCCATCCATTCGTACGCACAAAAAATATATACAAACATACATATGTGCATATACTGCCGGCACTTAAGAAATTAATATTTTCAGTGGCTGCGTATAGGCATATGTATGCTTGCATTTTCAACATCCCCTTAAATATAAATTTCCCAATAAAAATAAATAACAAAAATCAAAATCCATTATTTCACTTGGCATATTATTTATTTTTATTCCAGCTGTAGTACGTACATACATATGTATGTACCTACACACATTGTATACATATTTGTTTACATATTACACATATTGTCCAATCGGGTACACATAAACACATTAAACAATTAAAGAAAAAGAATTAAAATATAATAATAAAACAGCATCAGAATTAACACTAACAAATAAACAATTCAATTGGCATTTCTTATATTATACCAATACACACAACATATATGATCACAGGGTGAATATTGCTAATCACGATCATTTGGCGCAAAAGGTGTTCGAACTAGTTCCGAGTTCGTTTACTTTTAACACGTTTCCACTGAAACTGGAACGTTTTTAGATTGTTTCCACTAAACATTGCGACCACATATATTTCTACTAAGATTTTTATTTGTTAATGTTATTTTTTCGTTTCAACGTTGTTTTTTTTTTATTTTGTTTATTGTTTTTTATGCGATACCCTTTCCATCAGGTTTATCCGACAAATTATTTGCGTGTGATATTAATGTGTTTACTTTTATTTAAATAAGCCATTATTATATAATATTCCATTTTATTTGTTGTCGATTATTATTTTGTTATATATATCGATTATTATTTTTGTTATATATTTTTTTGCCAATACGTTATATATTTTCTCCAATCGGTTCGCAGGAATATTTTCAAGATTTTTTTTCATATCGTTCCAATTCCAGTTGTTCCTTCTAAGTTTTTTGTGCGTGTGGCATTTTTCTTTGGTTCTTAACGTTGTTCCAATTCCGAACGTTCCGTTTGATTATATTAGTATTTCGGCATCCATTTCGTGTTTATTAATCCAACCTTCGATAATATTAGACCCCAAGAGGGCATATTATGTCAACTGGTAGTGGACAAGGAGAAAAAAAATTATTATCCGTACCAGCCACCGATTCTAAGCGGGTTGGTTCTCCTAACACGAGTGAAAGACGTTCTTCATTCCCAGTCAAAGCCGAGTCCAAGAAATTAGTTAGACCCTCGCCCAGTGAATCTCGAGTCACAAGAACTATTTCCCAAAAAACTCAGTCCAGTAGTAAAATGGCGTTGAATAATTTTATTGCAGTTTCTGATAGACTCAGCCAGTTTGAATCCAGAATTAACAGTCCGACAAGTACAGAAGTAACTCCATTTACGCTTCAAGTCCGCCGGGACCAAATCCGAACGCTTTGGGAAAAGGTCGAAGTGGAGTTTGAACAATGTTCGAAAATTCTGAATCAAGGTGCCAGCAGTGAAGATAGTGCTGTTCTTCAAGCCAAGTACGATCATTGCTATTCCGTATATGAGCGATGCGCAGCTCAATTGAGCGAACAAATTGAACAAGCTTCTGCTGTCAGCAGATCCCAAGCGCAACCTCCATTAAACGCTCCTGCATCGCGAGGCTGTAGTCTTCCTCCATGCGACACAGAAGTGTTTCATGGAGATTATCTGAAGTGGCCAACTTTTCGCGACCTCTTCACGGCAATCTACGTCAATAACCCTCGCCTTACGCCTGTAGAAAAACTTTTTCATTTAAATGCCAAAACTAGTGGCGAAGCCAAAGCAATCGTTGCAAAATCTCCACTCACCAACGATGGCTTCAACTCAGCTTGGAGCGCGTTACAAGAGCGTTTTCAAAACAAACGTCTCTTAGTCAACAGCCAGCTTAAAATCCTATTTAATCTGACTGCCTTAAACCAAGAATCAGGCGCAGGTTTAAAAGATCTCCAAAGCACAATCCAAGGGGTCTTGATTGCTCTCGACCATTCACAAATTTCCACGAGCAATTGGGATTGTCTGCTGATTTTCCTATGCTCTTCAAAGTTACCCAAGTTGACACTGTCATTATGGGAACAGTCCCTTACTAATAAAGCCGAAATTCCTTCGTGGCTTGAAATGAATAATTTCCTTAGTGAGCGCTATCGCACTCTAGAAGCGATCGAAGACGTTAAACCAGTCTCAATCGCTCAGGTTCATATTAAGACACCACGAAATCTTCCCATTTCAAAAAAGGTAAATACTTTTGAAACAAAGGTTAGCATTAACATAAGAACATGCGATCTCTGTTCAAAGGAGAACCACCCCGTGCGACTTTGTCCTCGCTTCCTTCAAATGGCCGTTGGTGAAAGAGTTGCCTATATAAAGCAGAAAAAGCTTTGTCTTAATTGTTTCGCCAGAGGTCACCAACTGAGAGAATGTTCCAGCTCTCATAATTGCTACACGTGCAAAGGGCGTCACAACACGCTGCTGCATAAAAATGAACCTACGTCAACGCCAGTTGCATCCACTTCTGCAAACGCATCCCAAATTATACAGTCCACTTCTTCCACGCAACAGGCAAATGTTCAAAACTACTTCCTATCAAACATTCAAAGTGTTCTTTTAGGTACCGCGATTGTTAACATTTCATACCAAGGTACAACGTTCCCCGCTCGAGCACTAATTGACTCGGGATCCGAGGGAACCTTCATTTCAGAACGACTTTTCCGCTCCATAAAACTGCCATTCAAAAATGTTCAAGCCCAAGTTTCAGGGCTGAACAAAACCAAATCGCAAACGCAGAAACTCTGTCAATTTCATTTAAGTTCTCCTCATCGCCCACGTATGCTGATCGAAACATCAGCCTATGTGCTTCCTCAGCTGGCAGGTAATCTACCATCCGGTACGATTGCGCAGTCTTCATTACGCGACCTGCCTGATATTCAGTTGGCCGACCCATCCTTTTCAAAAAGTGCACAAATTGATGTACTCATCGGCGCGGATATTCTTCCGTCAATCTTGTTAGGCGGTGTGAGACCCAACATTTGTGGGTCCCTCTTGGGTCAAGAGACCATATTTGGTTGGATTATTTCCGGTCCTGTACCAAGATCCTCATGCACATCCATTGCATCCTTTTCAACTCAAATTGCTATGAGTACAGAGGAGCCTCTTGATAAACTTCTCACAAAGTTTTGGGAGGTGGAGGATCTACCGGCGAAACCGGTTAAGGAATCTGATGCGTTTTGTGAAGATAATTTTGTGCGGACAACGCGCAGACACGAATCTGGCAGATATATCGTTTCTCTCCCCTTCAAAAATCTGAATCAATTCAATGTGGGACATTCAAGGTCCATCGCGCTAGCTCAGTTTCTAAAGAACGAAAATCGTTTAAAAAGAAACATTCCCTTAAAAGAGCAGTACGACTCCGTGATTCAAGAGTACTTGGACTTAGGTCATATGAGACAAGTCCCTCCTACTGATTGTAACAATTTCTACATGCCACACCACGCAGTCTTTAAGCCAGAAAGTACCACGACTAAGGTACGCGTTGTGTTCAACGCCTCCAGCCCATCCTCAAATGGAAAAAGCTTAAATGACATCCTACATCCTGGTCCTGTTCTCCAATCTGATCTGACAATGCAGATCTTAAAGTGGCGCTTCTTCAAGTATGTTTTCAATGCCGACATCACAAAGATGTATCGGCAAATTTTTGTTCACCCAGAACACACCCCTTTCCAAAGAATCCTTTTTCGTACAAAGGATTCAGAGCTACGTGATTTCGAGCTCAACACAGTGACGTTTGGAGTCAACTGTGCTCCATATTTAGCCATTCGAGTATTGCATCAACTCGCAGATGATATCCATACGTTGTTTCCAACTTCAAGTGATATCATCAGAAATTATATGTATGTTGATGACGTGTTGGCAGGAGCCCACACAAAATCCAAAGCAATTTTTGCCATTGCGGAACTTCGTAAGGCACTCGAATCGGCAGGTTTTCCTCTTCGTAAATGGACATCTAACAACAAAGATTTGTTGAAAGAAATTCCAAAAGAACATTTACTCCGACTCAACTTTTTAGAAATCGAGGAAGCCAGTGCGGCTAAAACATTGGGAATTAGGTGGCAAGCCGATAGCGATGAATTCTTTTTCTCACCAACTCCAGGGGACCAAAAGCATTCAATCTCTAAACGAGAAGTCCTTTCCCAAATTGCAAAATTGTTCGACCCAGCAGGATGGTTAGCACCATTTGTGGTGCGAGCCAAAATATTCATGCAAGAGATTTGGCTGCAAGCTTTGGGTTGGGATGATATTCTGCCCAATAATCTCTTGACTCAATGGCACGAATTCTATAACAGCTACTCTGCGCTTCAAAAAATTCGTATCCCAAGATGGATACAATTCATTCCGAAGTGTGATATCCAATTCCACGGGTTCTGTGATGCCTCTCAAAAGGCTTATGGAGCAGCAATTTACGTGCGAGTTGAGACAGCCGAACAAATATCCGTTCATCTCCTTGCAGCTAAGACCAGAGTCGCTCCAGTCAAAACCGTTTCATTGCCTCGACTAGAACTTTGTGGGGCAGTTCTTCTCAGCGAACTCTCAACGGCATTGCTTCCGCTACTGCCAGTTGAGAAGTTTCAATCCTATTATTGGACTGATTCGACCATCGTCCTAGCTTGGCTTCAAAAACCTCCGTGTAGTTGGACAACGTTCGTGGCAAACAGAGTTTCCAAAATTACTCAAGCCACAGAAACTGATTCCTGGTCCCATGTTCCATCCGAACAAAATCCTGCAGATCTAGCTAGCAGGGGAGTATCGTCAACCGATTTGATTGGCAATCTCCTCTGGTGGCATGGACCCGATTGGTTACAACATTCGCACGACCAATGGCCATCGCAGCATATGGCATTTCCAGAAACTAATGAGGAGCAACGTCCCATTAGAAGCCATCATGCAAAGCTCCCTCCGCAATTCAACATGTTAGATCGCTTTTCGAAATTTGACAAAGCGCTTCGGGTAATTTCCTTTGTACGCCGTTTTATTTCACGCTGTCGACATTCTACGACAACGTTTCCAGCTGAGCTCAGTACTAGTGAGTTAGTTGAAGCTCAGCAACTTCTTATAATTTCAACTCAGCGCTTTGAGTATCCGCTAGAGTACAATATTCTGCTTGATAAAAATCAAATTCCCAAGTCTAGCAGTATATTAAATCTGAATCCTTTCCTTGACAAGTATGGTGTTATGAGAGCATGCGGCCGGACAACCGCTTCCAATTCGTTAAGTTATGACGAACGCCATCCTATAATTCTACCATATTCTTGCGCTTTCACGCGTCTGCTTGTCGGATTCACTCATAGAATATGTCTTCATGGTGGTAGCCAATTAATGATTCGCCTCATTCGTGCAAAATACTGGATTCCAAAGCTGCGAAATCTCACAAAACATATTCAGAATTCTTGTAAGGTCTGCATAATCCACAAAAAGCGGCTACAAGGTCAGCTAATGGGAGAATTGCCCACAGAACGCAGTACCTTCTCAAGACCCTTCACGTACACCGGCATGGACTTTGCTGGACCTTTCGATATTAAAAATTACACAGGACGTGCATGTTTAATAACGAAAGGGTACGTGTGTGTTTTCGTATGCTTCAGTACAAAGGCAATCCATTTGGAGGCGACCTCTGATTTAACATCAGAGAAATTTCTTGCAGCATTCGCCCGTTTCGTATCCAGAAGAGGCTGCCCACTCCAGGTACACTCTGACAACGGAACCACCTTCGTAGGTGCTTCAAAGGTGCTATCGCGTGACTTTTTAGAAGCCACACGAGCACAAGTTGTATCCGCTTATAGCCAGCAAAGTTTGACATGGCGCTTCAATCCCCCTAGTGCCCCTCATATGGGTGGCCTCTGGGAGGCCGGAGTAAAGAGTTTTAAAACTCTTTTCTACAAGTCCACTGGAGGGATAAAATACACATTTGAAGAACTTTCCACTCTTCTGTGTCGTATAGAAGCCTGCCTCAATTCACGTCCTATCTCTCCCATGTCAGAAGACGCAACTGATCTGCTGGCATTGACCCCTGGCCACTTTCTAGTTGGTGGCCCGTTGCTATCCATTGCAGAGCCAGAGATCAAAGAGGCAGCTGAATCCATTTTGAACCGTTGGCAACGGTTAAAGGCCATGAGTCAACAATTTTGTCAACGCTGGAAGGCAGAGTATCTCACGGAGCTGCACAAACGCAATAAATGGCAACAACCCATGCGAAATACTCAGATAGGTGATATGGTAATTGTCAAAGAGGATAATTTACCATCATCTGAGTGGCGACTTGGCAGAGTCCAGCGCACGTATCCAGGTTCCGACGCCAACGTACGCGTTGTTGATGTTCTGACAACACGCGGAATTATTAAGCGTCCAATTGCCAAATTA
Source organism: Hirtodrosophila alboralis (assembly GCA_035043045.1). Taxonomy (NCBI): domain Eukaryota; kingdom Metazoa; phylum Arthropoda; class Insecta; order Diptera; family Drosophilidae; genus Hirtodrosophila; species Hirtodrosophila alboralis. The sequence goes on from JAWNNH010000094.1 coordinate 83,164, forward strand.
ATCCTACTCCCTACACATGCGTCACTCCAACTTCCTAGTTCCAACTAACATATAGTTTTATCCGGAAGTGACAACAAAATATTAATTAAATTTTTTTATTCTACATCCAGAATCATGGCTCCACGTCCACAAACAGTTGACAACAGTTCCAACGGCACCAACTCCTTCCGGTGCCGAGTTTGCCGTGGCGTCCACGCACTCAAAAAGTGCCAACGTTTCCTGCGTCTGACCGCTGAGAAACGTCTCCGGGCAGTGCTCATCAACAAGTACTGCCCAAACTGTTTGGCCCATCAGCATAGCAAGGACTCCTGCCGCAGTGGGGACAAGTGCCGCAAGTGCAAGGGTGACCACCACACCTTGCTGCACATTAGAGAAGGCGAGGCGGAAGAAGCCAATCCACGGCAGCAAGCAACCCGAGCGCGGCCGCAAAACCGCTCCGTGGCTGCCAGTCAGGCGCCGTCAACCTCTTTGATGGCGCTGATTGGCAATAAAGTGACAACCATCCTCCCCACTGCGGTCGTCAAGCTGGTGACTGGCAAGGGGACTTTTGAGGCGCGCGCACTCATTGATCCGTGCAACAACATCAGCCTGATCGGGATCCATATGGCAACGGCTTTCGGGCTATCCGTCACTCGGATCGGTCCGGCTGGTGTTTGCACAGCGCGCCTCAGATCTAGAATATCAGATCTCAGCCGAGACGTGATCTTCAAGGTCCAGCCGTCATTAGGCCTCCGCACGCCTCTGAAATTCATCCCAGAACGGGCCCGAGGGAATGTGGCTAACTTGGTGTTAGCAGATCCAAACTGGCATACACCTTCCTCGGTGGATATCGTCCTAGGGACGGATGTCTATCCAGACATCATCCTGCCAGGGGTGCTCCCCAGCCAAGGGGCATCCCCAGTAGCCCAAAATTCCACTCTGGGATGGATCCTCTCCGGGTCTTGTGGCCATTAACAGTACAAATTCTATTGTTTCCTTTTTTTTTTCAATAGTATTGCAAGGGGGGCGGAATGTTGCTGCCGGAAGGTATGCAACAGTTTAAAAATCCTTCCGCTCTCCTGAAGTAACAAATCCACTCTCTTGCTTTCTTCCTAATGTTAACATAACTTCCAAAATTGCAACATATATGCATATGTAACATTTAGCTTCCTTCTCTTCCTACAAAGCAAAGCAAACCAAGCGCACGCGTATTTTTCAAGCCGTAATAAAATCACAATTAATAGTACAACCACAACCAAGTGTTTTTAATTATTTTGAATTTGCGCATACCAAAGTACGAGGACGTACTTTTTTTCTGGAAGTCAGACGCCCCTACACGTTCACAGTCTTTATGGCAAACTTTTCCCTTACCTTGCCTTACACACGCGCAATTACGGGCATTTTTCTTATATATGTATGTATAATATTGTAGAAATGTACATAGGTATTTATTATATCGATGTGTGTAAGTTCACGTACAAATACACAGGGTGGCATACAGAAAGTATACCGCGTAATTATTATTAATGGTATAAGCACGCTCTACACTCTGCCATATTATAAATAAAATTCATCTTACATTATTTTTAATTTCCAGGAATTATGTATATTTTGTTGGTTTGTATTTTTTTTCAAATCATTTAAATTGTATTTAAGTAAATTATAAAATTTAATTAAATTTCCACGTTCCTCCAAAATAATGTAAAATGAAGAATTTATTCCTAGATATTCTGAATTAAGTACATTTGAAATTATAGTTATTTTTAGGATTTGCGGAGATATTTATTTTCTTTTGATTTTCCTGAGAATTTCAAAATTTTTTCGGATTTTCTGTAAGTCATAAAAACACTGCAAGAATTAAAGGCCTTGAATTTATTCAAACAACAGAGCTGCTCTGCTTGCGTTTACTGCAATTGCACTGCTTGAAATACTGCTTGACTCAAATGTGTTTACGGACTTCATACTGCGTACAGAGTGTGCTGTAGTCAATCAAAATTGTACTTGTTCAAATCAGCGGATACGTCGCTCTTTTGCTGCGTGTTTACAAATTTAAAAATTTGTTTTTGTTTACTTGGCCTTGTCGGAGATTGTGAGAAGTGCGAGGAGGCCACAGAGGAGGAGGGCTGAGTAGAGTATCCTGGCATTTAACGTGCATTGTCATAACCCTGCGTGTTGTGCTCGTGACTTTTAAAGAAATTGTTTTATCTCTCAGCCCAACATCAAGGAGGTGTCATGACATTGTCTTTACCTACTCATAATAAATGGTTTCATTTAATCAAAGACTTTATGGGGCACACATCTAGGATTTATGTTTGTGTATATATATGTATATTCAAAGATGAAGTAGATGAACCCATGGTTAGGTAAACATTATCCTGTGGTTGACATAAATCAGTATTAAAACGGGCTGTTGCTGCTGATTTTAGGCAAAGCATAAACAAATAAAAGTCAAAAATTTGCAGAAACTCATAAAAACAGGATTAATTTCTTTTATAAGGAGCAGCATAAACGCCGAGTCATTCTAATTGGATTAAACCGGAAATTGCCTTCAACTCAATATAAAGAAATTTAAGAGGGAAAGAAAGAAATTTAGAGTATTGGAAATTTGAAATATACTTGACCGTGAATGTGAAATAAATAAAATATAACTCTGATATCTTGGAGCTAATAAAATATATACTAAGAATTTATACTTAATAGGTTGAAGGGGTTTATTAATTTGCCTACTTAGTTGAATGTATTTTAAAACATTTTTCGTAACTAAACCAACTTATAAGTAACATTAATTTTTCATTTACTTTTTTGTGTACTTTTGGGTTAACCAAACCAAAAACTTTATCCACTTGCAAATCAAATTTATCTAAGCCCAAAATTTAACCACAAATTCGTTATATTTCAACTGTTCAGACAAAAGACCACAAAAAAAAACTGAGAAACTTTGGAACAACACAAAAAACTTGTGTCATTCTGTACCAGAGTCTAAAACATTGGAAGGCACAAAATAATTTACCACAAACTAAAATGCAAACATCCTGCGACAGAGAAGGAGCACAAGGACAATGGGACAGGCATGCATGCCAGTCCTAACTGAAACTGTCAACTAATGTCTGTCTGTCACCTTAGCTGTCTCTCTCTCTCTCTCTCTCTCTCTTCCAGTCTCTTTCTAAATTTCAAACAAGTTTTTTGGGCTAAGAGGCAAATGTAAAGTTCAGAAGTAGGCAACTTTTTGGTAACCGCCAAAATGACTTGCAGCACTTTTTGGTTGGGGGCACAAGCGACTGCGACTCGTTGAATATGCCACATTAAAGTCCACTTAGTGTAATTGCAGTTGCCAAGCTAAAATGCTAAAATGCTTAAAATTTTAGCTGTGCCAGCTTTAAGACATGCAATCCAAGTTATATAATACGTTTAAATTCGTTGTCCGTTGTTTAAAAACTAAAAGCAATTAAAGCCGCTTGTCGAAAGTTGCCTTCTAAAGAACTTTTACCTTACTCATACTCTGTTTTTTTTTTGCTACATAAAATTTAGCTGATTAAGTGCTGGAAGGTAGTCAAGAGAGTTTTTTTTTTGACTTGAAACTGTGCAACAACAGATGGGAGAATTTTATAGTGCAGCTAGAGGTAATCATCATCTACAAAACCTTCTTTATTTTCCTGGTAAAAAAGTTGATCAACTCTTCTAAAAATGATCCTCCGATAAAAGAAATTTTTTTTCTTTATGTAATTTTCGAATTTTTATTTTTAAAGTTGCTTAAAAAATAATGCAAAAAAATGAACTTCTTTGTGCAATTTCAGTTATAATAAATGCCAATATATAATACCAAATAGTGGGCCAATATATTGGCTTTGTTTTGGCATTTTGCTGTTTAAAATCTGGCGATAAAGTTGATCAACTCTTCTCAAAATGATCCTTCGACAAAAGAAATTTTTTTTCTTTTCGAATTTTTCAAGTTTTTAAATTTTAATTTGTGTAAAAAAATCACTTTGTTTGTGCAATTTCAGCTATAATAAATGCCAAACTGAAAGACTCAGCTAAAAAAATTTAATAACCAAATAGTGGGCCAATATATTGGCTTTTTTTTTGGCATTTTGCTGTTTAAAATCTGTTAAATAAATTTTAAAAAATTATTTTCGTCATTAGAAGCCTCAAAATTTATCAGAAAACGTTCTTTCTTAGCCTTATTGCGTTTTTGCGACTGTGATATAGAATTATTTACACGTTGAAAAACATTAATTCGAGTTTTAATTTGTTCTAAATTTTTTAAGTATCGTTTAATATAGCAATTTTTGATTAAAAAGACAGCTAAGAATATAAATATATATGCTTCAGATCTTAATACAATTTAATTTAGCAGTTTGTGATAAAAATCAAGGAAATTTCAGAATAAGTAATAAATGTTTAAAGGAATATCAAAATTCTCTTCATCTGACCCTTCTATTTATTTAAAATCTACATTTTTCAGTAGGGTATCTTTCTATACATCACATTTAAACTCTGTGCTTAGCTTTTGTTACTTTTGGTTTATTATGGGCTTTTGTTTTCTCCATTTGCTTCTCTTAGCCCCGGTTATAGACATTTCATGCCGTATTTTGACGTTGCCGTAAACAATTGGGGGTTCAATACATTTTGGCATGTGATTTAATGACCTTGTCCAAAACGATGTCTTTTACGACAATGCACAAGCTGGAGACTGAAGATGTGGGCTTAAAGCTGGATAATATTGAAATCCTTTAAATGCAAAGCTAACGCACAAGTATTATCCGGAATTTGGCATATAAATACTTTTTGCATTAGAAAGTAAATCGAATATTTACATACTTGAAAGAAATTTTATAGGATGATTTTTGGCGATATTTTGAATAAAAATTAAATTAAATTAAAATTCTATAAAGATGAATTATATATCCAATTTAATATAATATATAAAATAAATTTGAATTTGAATTTTAGATTAAAATAAATTAAAATATACATAACTTTGTCGAAAAATTACTTTCTTAAATATAGAGAATACGAACATCATTTAAAATATATTTTTCTCAATTATTCTAGAATTTATTTATTATATTTTCTCTCAATTATTCTAGAATTTATTTACCATAAAAAAGTGGTAATTTCCTACCAAAGTGTTGCAAAGTATTGCATACCTGTAGGCGCTGCATTTTGTAAAATCTATGCGCTTGTAATTCGCAAATGGGTTAGGTGATCAGTATATAAGGGCTGCGCTGTTTTCCGATATTCAACTTTAATTTTTTTTTTTTTTTATTAAACTTGTGTTTTAAAATTAAATAACTACAAATATTGATTTCGATAAATAAACGTGCATACATTAAGCACAAATATAGTGACCACAAATTGTTCATAAAAAATTAACAAATTATTTTTAAATGACGCTGAATAATCTGAAATAATCTGCGATGACTGGAAAATGTATAAGACTGTACAGCAGAATATTTAAAGTAAAATCAATAACTATTTGCAGTGGTGTACTTTGTGGTTTTATAGTTCATGAAGGCGATCGAAATATGTATATATGTCCGAGACGAATCATTTTTGCACGCTAGTTATCGCTACTGAAGCGTCATCAGCTCCCAATTGAATGCCTGCTGCCAAAAAAAAAAAAACAAAAAAAATTTGCATATTTTATTAAATTCCCGCACAAATATCCAATCAATAATGTAGTACGCCATTGCCGGATCCGGCGTACCGGCCGTAAGCCAAAGCCGTACGAAATTAAGTATGCATACGTATTCAAATGGCTCAACGAGCGAGGCTTTACCAAAAGTAAAGGCAAAAGTAAAGGCAAGGATATTTCCGAATACTTACACATATATGAGGGGATTGGGAATGGGATTGGTATGCCCAAGAGAGAGATTTTTGGTTTTTCCAGACCAGCGCCCCTTGCTTTTCATAGGGTTGGAGGCGGAATCATTAAAGCTTCGATGGATTCTTTTCCGGCTCCGCTGCGTGTCTGGCGCCCCTTTTTGTTTTTGGTGCTATGTCGCCGCAGCAGAAATTATGCCAAAAGAAACTGTATACAAATATTGCAGAAGGCACAGGGAAAATAATATCAAGTAGGGGTTCTTTAGTCGCAGGGTTCGTTTAAGGGATACCCTGTACTGGGAATTAATCATGGTATTTTTAATATACATATCAAAATTTTACAAAGATATTTAAATGATTTTTAGGTGCTCAAACTTATTATTTTATATTTCCTTTAAAGCAAGATCAAAAATCTAAAATATACCTGTTCAAAATGCTGATAAAAATATTCATTTAAATATAAATATTTATTTGCCTTGAAAGGTTTATTTTCTTCGACTCTTACTTACATTTAAACAACCTAGATACCCATTTATTTACAGGGTATACTTAAATATGGCACGCATAAAAATAAATAATGGCTATGCGTGTGCTGAACAAGGACAAAGCGACTCCAAATAGACCCAATGGGCAGCCTTAATTAACCAACTCCATTTCGATGATATGCCCTAAAGCCGGGCATACTCCCCTCCCCTTCCTCTCTTGCTCCTACACTCTTTTGCAAATTGCGTTGCCACATTTATTTGGCTTTTAATTTACTATGCGCAATTTCCTCTCGCCGCCCCCCCCACCGCATTTATAAGTAAATATTTAATTTCATTTTGTATGGAACAAACACACTATTTTATTATTGTTTCTTGTTCCCATTTATGTTTCGCAATTTATTTTATTATTTATTGTTTTTGGCATTTTTGCTGCCAAGACTTTTATATGTTGATAACTTGAGTTAAGTGCAGAGTCCTGCAAAGTGCCGTCATATCATCATTGGCCTAGAAATTTGCTGGAAATAGAACTATTGATAGATTTTAATTAGAAAGAATGAATATCATAAAATGATAAAAAATCAAATTTCACAATACATAAATTTAGCATAAATCTAAATTAAAATATACCCAAGTGCAGGGGCATAAATTTTAATATAAACTAAACATTTATTGAAAAGTAATCACGACTTTTCTTATTTACAAAAAAAAAAAAAAAATAAATACAAAATTTTTCTTATTTATTGGGAAAATATTTCACAATACATAAATTTTTGCATAAATATAAATTAAAATAAACCAAAAAAAGTAAATTTTACAATACATAAATTTTGCTTAAATGTAAATTAAAATATACCAAAGAGTAGGAGCATAATTTTTAAAAAATACTAAAAATTTATACCGACTTTTCTTATTGAAAAAAAAAAGTAAATAAATTAACAATTTTTCTTATTTATTGGGAAAATATAAATGAAAAATTTAAGACGGACTCAAACATAATTAATTGATTTCTAAAATCTCTATTTAAATATAGCTAATAGGTAATAATAATAATTTTTATTGAGATCTGCAAATATAGCTGCTCCTCCTACTTTAAATATATTAGAAAAAATTTCTTTATTAAATAGAATTGTTTCTTGATCTTGAATTTCTATAATTATATTATCTTTGTTTTCATTTTTAAGAGCTGCTTCTACTTTATAGCTTTATTCATTTAGTCAACATTTTTTAATTAAAGAAAAATAATGAAATAAAGAAAATTTAAATTAAAAAAATAATGAAATAAAGAAAATTAAATTAAAGTTGGTCAAATGAATGCAACAGGCTGCTCCGACCCTATAAAAAATGTATAATAATCACTTTAAATCAATAAATATATATTTATAAACATAATAGAGAGACTAGTGCCAAAAAAATCATATATCTCACTTTATGACACCAGGAATAGCAGAAAAAATATATATAAAAATCAAAAACTTTTTAAAAATCAATATTTTTGCGACTATTTATTTAAGATTTAAGTTTTTATTGAACTTGTAACTTTTTTACTTATTTCTTATTTCACTTCTAAGCCTCTCCACCGCGTACTTCTTTGCAAACTTTTTTATTTTTATTTTTTTTGTTTGACATTCTTATTGTTGCGAAAGTGCCACAATTTCCAATGCAGTTTGTGAGTCAGAGAAAACTTAAATAAAGTGGCATTACTTACTAATGGAACAGTCGAACTCTCGGTTGCAGCTGTTGGTCCTGGTCGACGCAGTCAATCCTTTGGCTATTTGCATATTTCGAGTACTTTGTCACCACTTTTGAGTAGAGGCACTTCACAAGTTTTCACTTTCTTAGCGGAACTGTGACAGAAGTTTCCTAAGAGCAGCAAATATTGCTTTCGGTTTTATAATATGCCTTTAGATATATATATTTGGCAGCCTTTTAATGCCCCATTTCATAGGCACAGCAAGGGGCTAATGCTTACTCTAAATAATTAAAATGAATGTCTTCATTTTTGGCCTTCAGCCGGGGGCAGATTCTGGCACTTACAACTTAATTGCCAGCCAAAAGTTGCCAAAAACAAAAATATTATTTTATATGTGCGAACTTGAAATTAAGAAAACTTTGCTTAGCATTCGGGCGCAGTCAGCCCTAACTATAACAAACAGAACGGGCAGGAGGAGTAGGCCTAAAATGAGACGGACTTCGACAACTAATGAGCGTATTGTTTGCCAGATAAACGTGGCCGGGAGCCGGGTTTTACGGGTAAAGAAGCAAACGGAACAGGAAATAGCTGATGTTGTTGAGGAGAGGGGGCGAACGAATCGGGACTTTATAAAGGGTTGGGAGGCAGGGCCTTAAAAAGTTTTTTTGTGCGTGGGGTGTTTGGCTTTTTTCTGGCAACTTTTTGTGTACAAAATGTAAATAATGTAAATACAAAGTAAACCTCATGTTTAGCAGCTGCTGATTTTTATGATTAAAATTTTTTTTGAATTTATTTTTGGTTGTCAATTGCCTAAGAATAAAAATAGCATTTATTTTTTTTTCCAAAAAATCTTAATATTTTTATTTTATAAAAACAATTTGTAAATATAGAAAAAATCTAAACAACTTCTAAATCAATTGACTTGCCTTACTTTCCTAATTTTCTCCATTTCAACCTATTCAAAAAATTCACTTAATTGTTTTTACTCTAAAATGAAAATAATTTTAATAGATCTTAAATTATTTTTGGTGGTTTCTGAGTTTTATTGTAAATCTAACAAAAATGGAATGTAATTAAATTTTACGCAATTCGTTTAATTGAGTTTTAGGCTGGAACTTTTTGGTCCAAACAAAATTGAAAGTTTTCGACATTCTCAATGCCCCCCTGTCTTTTATATTTTTATATCCCCCTCTATCTTTTTTTTTCTTTATTATGCCTATACTCGTTCTATTCTATTTACTTCAGTTTGTTATGAGGCGCAACCGTCTGCTTCAAATATTATTATTATACTCTATTTTTAATGGTGGAAAAATGAGTTTGTTGGGCTTTTATAATAAAGGTTTATTTTATAGACTCAAAGCTATTAAAATTGGGCATAAATATTAATTGTATGTGAGGTGTGCATACTTAAGTCCCTATATAGATCAGAATTTAATATTTTATCATCAAGTTTATAAGCGAACTATCGATAAATAAATTTGCATCCAATCTGTTCGTCTTTTGGGCCTATCGATAAATGAATTTGTATCTATTTAGATCATCTATTAAGCCCCTATAAATTGTAAATAAATGGAAGAGATGAAACTGAGTTGAAAGAAGTCTTTTTAAACTATCTAGAAAATCTAAATTTTCTTCATTTAAAAATAGGAAAACAGATTAAATAAATGTTAGAGATGCTGATGAGCTGAAAAAAGTCTTTTTAAACTCTAAAGGAAATTTCTATTTTCTTCATTTAAAAATAGGAAAACAGAGTATATCCCAATTGGGTTTTTTTTCATTCAATGGCAAATTTTTCACTTAATTTTTTTTGTGTGGTTTTGGCGTTTGCATCGCACATTTTATGGCCACTCCCAGCAACTGTTTGCGCTGTAATTAAGGACGTCTAATTTGTGTTAAGCACCGCGCCACTTGAGAGCATTGCCATTTTTTTTTTTATATTTTTATTTTTTTGTTTTCGTCCTTTAGTTAAGACCAGGCGCTTTAGTTTCCATGTGCAGGTTTTCAAAAGGATACGATTGCCGTGGGCAAAAGTCAAACTGCCTGTGTTTAATTGCAGAACGCATGGAATCTCCATCGGGAATTTTCTATTTTCTATTTTCTTTTTTTTTGTCAACATTTCTATTAGTGATTTCTGTGCATATTTTAGCCAGTTTAGCTACGAGTTTTACCAGGTGCAATGAGAGACAAAATGTGAACCTGGGAATACAATGTTTATTTTGATTGCGCATTGGGGCCAAAATCAAGTGTTTGTTTGTGTGCAAATGAAGATAGAAATTTTGGTTAGAGAAATGTTAACGAATTGCAATGCCAGGTGGAAATTTTATATGCTTCGGCAAGGAAATCATTTTGGAATAGTTAAAGTCTCACAAAATTTCATTAATTTGGTTTCGTTAACAGTTTACCTTGGCAAGCATTATTCTGCTTTTGTAGAATTATTAAGCAAAAATTCTCAACGTTTAATTTTCATAATCCCTGGCGAAACATAAATACCAATTAACGCTTAAGCTTATCCAACTTACCAGAGTGTTTAGTAATTATATTGAACATGCAATTTTCTTTCACTGTGTATTAACTTTCACTTGTGGGTTAATTTTTGTTTGAAATTTTGCAAGGTTTTCAAAAAATGATTTAAAACTGATTTTTTTTGCACTGCGATCGAGAATTTGCTTATGGCGCTTAAAAGTAGACAACGGTTTTTGTATAAGGCGCTCAAAAGTAGACAACAGTTTTTTATATGCTTTGGCTTTGGCGTTTTATTCCTTTCTATCAGGAACACACCGATAACTGCGGCTACTTTGGCTTTTTGCTGCTGTTTGCTGCTGCGTTGGCAACGCGTACGTAACGGTAACTGTTGTGAGTTTTATCAACGCAGCAGTTTATAAGGCAGGCGAGAAAAGCTTTTACTTGGAGCTTTTAAGAGAGAGCGCACTCTGACACTTTTCGACCTATTTGATGTTTCGACCAATTTGCCATTGGCCATTTGAACATTTGACTGTTGTTTTGCCGCCAATTGTGTTTTGAAGGCAAAGATGAATATAAGCTAATGCTTTATTTCTGGCAGGAATTTATGAATGTATTTTTCTTCTTTTTTTCTATAGGTGGCTTGTATTACGAAAATAGAAAGTGCAGGAAAAAATGCATGCAAATCATTTGCTGCTCATAAATAATGAGCTACAAACAGCAAACTTTTAGTTTAGATAGTGCAGGATGTTGCTGTGCTCTCAAAAAGATAAAGTTACGGGTGATTGATCTTTTTCGAGAATAGAGAAACTTCTAAAATACTCAAAATTGTTACAAAAAAAAATATTTACTTATAGTGTTGCATTTTGCCTAACTTTTTCCTTAACTTACCTGTCCAAGCAGTTGTTCAGCAAGGGCATTTGAATGTCTACACAAAAGGTCAACATTTAAATTTATACATTACTCTTTTATTTTTTTTTTTGTGTGCGTTTGATGCGGAAACGGAAATGCCAGCAGTAGCAAAAAAGCAAAACGGACATGGCTGCTGGGCACTTGGCGAAATACCTCAAACCTGAAACTCAAACACGAACTTGGACACCATTTTCCATGTTTTATATAGAGTATAAAGTATTTGCCTGCTGTTTTTTTTTTTTAGGAATCCTTCAACAATGAGCAAATATAAATATCGATTAGACAATATCAAATTGGCTGACAGGCTGACAAGGACTTAAAGACGGTATTGAACTTGTCTATAGTAGTAGAATATCACACTTAACCGCTCACCCTTTCCCCAGACCGGCTTGCATGTCGGTTGCGCTAACCTTTGCATGATTTAATTATTTGTAGCATACTTTTGTGCGCCGAACAAAAACTTCACACCTGAATGCACAAAGGCTCGAAGCATTTGAGCTGGAGTGCTGTGAAACTTTTGCCACTTTTGCATTCACAGTTTTGTTTTTAGTACGGCATACTATGTAGTTAGTTGGTTGGGAAAAAAACTTTGCAAGGGTTCTCTGTTCTCCGCTTGCGGTTCTTTCTCTTTTTTTTGGGGTTCGAAATGAATGTCTCAATTCATTTTACGCTACACTGCGTCCCAAGTGGAGCGAGCCATGCAAAAAGAACTGCGGACTTGGGTTCAGAATCACATTCACATTTCTCTTTTCAAGTCAGTTTCGGGTTTGGCTAAAAGTGCAAGCGTCGCAGAACAGACTGCCTTGCTCGGCATCATTACAATTTGTTGATTTGCTTCGTTAAACAGCAAACAACAAAAGCAGCAGCAGCCGCCAAAAAATAAATAAAAACAAAACACAAAACGGGAAAAGAAACGCAAAGTGAAATGGCACGCGAAAGGATAAACTTGAAGTAAAAGACGCTGACAACAGCGTTGACGTTTTAGAAGCAAAATTATGAAGTAAAGTGGAAGCTGAAGATGAAGAAATTGCAGAAGTAAAAGCAGGCAGAGGGGCAGAGACTGCCTGAGGGCCAGCGCCGGCTACAACCTCCCTCCCTCTCTCTCTCTCTCTCTCGTTCTCTGTCTTTGCCTTAGTTCTTTTTTGTTATAGCATTTTAAGCACTGCATTGTTCCTTTTGGCATCATAAAGTGCGCAGAACAAGCAAAAAAAAAAAAGAGCATAAGAAAAATGGAAAAGGCGTTGATGCCAACTTCAAAGTTTACGCCGCAGGCGTTCAAAATCCGCGACTGGGAAATGGGAGCTAATGCAGCCGCTAGCTGATAAATCATGACTGAGACTGCAAGTATCTGATAAAAATAAATATATATATATTTATATAAATATATACAGCTCTAGTTGCCGTTGTAGAACAATCAGAATGCTATCGAATCTGAGTTGATTGAGCGTGTAAAATGCATACAATTTAGTTTTGTTATTTACTGACCAGCTGTAGCTATTTTTGCAAGCAGTTCTTTCTGACTTGCCAACATGCCAAATTTTATTGATATAGTGCAACAAAAGAGTTGCAACAATTTGCCAAGTTTAATCAAAATAGCTGTAAAAGTGAAAGATTGATTTGCATAGAAGTATTTACTTAGTTTTCTCGTTTGACTATTGTTTCTTTAACTGATTTGTTTATACACCCATATATAAATGTAAAGAGAACAATATGGATTTTAAAGTATGAAGTTTAAGCTGATTTAATTATATATACATCTTAAATGTCTTGTTTTTCAACTTTTCACTTAGCCGCAATCTCAACTTTAAACTTTTGCTTATTTTTGCCCAACTTGCTGTCACTTTCGCTTCAGATTGCTTAAATTTTTGCGCCTTTTTTTTATCTGCAGTTCCTTTGCCTTTCTTGTTGACCCTCGTTCTACACACAATTAGATTTATTTGCAAATTATAACTTAAATTGCCGCAGTTGTATTTTTTATACATGGGTTCCACAAATGTGATTTTTCCGGCGCCGCAGCGTATGCTATAAAACGTTTAAAGTTGGCCGTTGCCATTTGGGGCCATAATTCATTGCATATTTTTGGGTGGCATTTTATTTTGGGTTTTGCTTATATTTTGTTTATCAAGAATTCAAAAAAAAGGGCTTATTTGACGGCTCATTAAATTAGTAAGCGGATATGGGGCTACTTTTAATTATAAGTGGTTGGTTTTATATTTTTTATGTTCCCTGTTTTAGGTCTGTTACTCGCTTTAATCACATTTCATTATATAAAATAATTGTGTGACATATAACTTATGAGATAATTTGAAACATGCGTAATCCAATTATTCAGTTTTTAGCCGTTACAGCGAATAAGCATGTCAATTTTAATAATGGGCAGTTATAAATTTGATGTTATATCGAAAATATGATATAGATGCCGAATTTATATATAATACTAATGAGCAATTAAAACAAGAGTTAAATCGGGGCTTAAATTGATAGCCAGAATAAATGGGTTTTGTATTAATTTTATATTATTTATTAATTTTAATGAACTTCCCAGCAAATTTGCTTGTATTGTAGATTTTTTCAAAATAATCACAGCTTAGGCATTTACATACAATTTATGCGAATGAAGAGTCACTAAAAAATATATATTAATATTATTATATTTTTCATTAAATAGTGTATTCAATTGTTCGCTTTACAACTGCAGCTTGAGCCGGTTGACCGCACTTACAACTCTAAATACAAATAAAAAATACGAATACGCTCAATATCAAATTTACTCTCAGTTTTCAATTTCCGTCTTTAAACTCAATGTTCAATGGCAACAACTTTTTCCAGAGAAGGTAAAAAACAAGTGAAGAAATGAACAAACTTCAAATGACGATTAACACATTTTTGTTTTTTTTTTTGTTTTTTGCGACATTTTCGTCAATTTGCAATTTTGACGGCTTGTCAATTTATCATGCCGACATTTTAGCATTTGGGCAATGCTGTAACAACGTCAGAGACAAGTGCTATTATTATTGTTTTTTTTTTTTGTTGCAGCTGTTTTTGGCCGGGCCACATAATATTTTGTTTTTTGTTCGTGATCGGCATTGGGCCGAGTAATTTTTGTGTTCAGTTTGTGGCCAGCGTGCGATCGGACGAGACACGGCGCGACGGATGAGCTGAGAGTGTAAAAAGATCGAAAAACGTGATATAGAAATTTGTGAGAGTGAGAGCGAAAATAAATTCGAAAAAATGTAATTTTCAAATTCCATGCGATATTTGAGAGTGCAAAGTATAATGTTATACGAAAAAAGCGATTTAAAAGCAAGCTTTACACATATAAATTCTGAGAGAGCGAAAGCAGCAAACAAATCATTTTGTACATTTGCACAATTCAATAAGTTTTAATTGAAATGTTGCTCCACACTCGAGAAAACAGAGTTCACACATCTAAAAAAGCCCTCACTTGAATGTTTCTAAACTAATACTTAATATAATTTAATTAAAATGTGCACTACACTTGACTTTAAATTGAAAACCTTACAATATTACAAAAAGTCTTTAAACAGTTCGTTTTTGTGTTTTTTTGCTTGATTTATTTTGGTTTTGATGGTCAAGGTCGTTGTTAGCAATGACATAGCATTGAATTGAGATTTTGCTAAATATAATTCGACATGGTTTTGTCTATGAACAATTTTATGCAATTTTCAAATAAATAAAATACACGCTTAGATATTTTAAGAATTTTTTGTAGTGGGATTTTTGAGAATTTTAGTAGCCCCATCGCTAGATAGACTTGATTGGTCTTGTTTATCGAGAATATATATTTATATCTATTGAATTATTCCTTGTTATTTATGAACGCATCAGTTTCACGCCAGAAAATTAATTTAAAGTTGTTAAATTGTATAAAATTTCATAATAAACGCTATTAAAAAATATTGAATATATTCAAATCAATTATTTCAATGCACTGCTTGTTTGCACCGCCCTTGAACTGCTTGAAACTTAAATATTATGCTGCTTGAATTAAATATATATATTTTTGTAAATTTCATAAAAAATCTAAGACTGGCTACATGGTATCCCGCAGTCTGGCATACTCAACTATATTACTCATATTTATCTTATTTTATTGAGGTTTTTCCCCATTTTTTTCTGCTCAGTTTGCATTGTGTGAGGTCGTGTCTTCATTTGCTTTGCTTTTAATTTTTTTTTTTTGAGTCTCTTGTCATGTGAGATATATTTTAAAAATTTGGAAATCACAATGAAAGCGCGAAAAACATTGTTAAAGTAAGGGAAATAGAGGTTTATTTTAACTAAGGTGTGATTGCAACAACAAAAATACTTAAAAATATTTATTTGTACTTCAAAATATTCATTTGTTTGAACTATTTTTCCATTGCCAGTTAAATAAGCCAAAAAATGCACATTGCAAAACTAATTTGTGTGTTGGCTAATAAACAGGGCTTTTAAGTTTGCCTTTTTAGTTTTTTTTTATTGTTGCCATTGTTGGTTAGGAAATCAAGCTAAATTAACTTACTTTTTGCTTTATAGTTTTGTTTAGTTACAAGATTTAATAACAAGCTTGGAATTTGTTAATTTATTTTAATATGTATTGCACACAGTTTAAAATATATTTAAATAAATTTTCAAGTGATATTTTTCGGTCTTCTAATTTTTTATTTAATTTTAAAACATTATTCCTTAATCGACTGAAAAAAAAATATTTAAATAATTTTAAAAATATGTCTGAGTTGATTTTTAGATCAAATGATTTCAAAATTTAATTAAATAATATAATTGCAAGCTCTTAAAATATTTGAAAAGGTTCAGGTATTAAATTGAATTTGTGTACCAAATATTCGATAAATATATAGTTATCAATGGAAAAAAAATTATATTGTAAAAATTAGATTATATATATTATTTCTATCGCATTATTTATATATATATAGTCAAAGTAGAGACAAAGAACAAATAATTAAATGAGGATTACAGGAGACCTTTCTAAAACTTTATAGTTTATTGAAAAATCAATTTTTAATTGTTCTTTGGATGAATTTCTAATTTTAAAAATTAATTTTAAAACAGCATACAGTTTTGGCTTGAATTAATTGAATTAATTAAGTTGATTTCTGGAGCAATAATTGCAAAATTAATTAATTTTGAATTCTTGTTAATTTGTTATTGTAATTTTAATTGCAAGCTCTTAAAATACTTACAAGATTTATGTATTGAATTTAATTGAATACTATTATTTTCTAGCATCAATTTGTATTAAATACCCGATAGCTACATAGTTTGCAATGTTAAAAAATAATAAATTGTATAAATTAAATTATATATATTATTTCTACCGCATTATAGCTATACTAGAAACAGATATAATTAATTTTATGAGCAATACTAAAGACCTTTCTAAAACTTTTTATCAAACAAAACTTGAAACCGAGTATACCGTAGTCGGGAACTAAATATGCTCTCTTTTTTTGGTGTTAAAATGTGAATCACAAATAATGATTTTATGACGCTTATTTGAGACGCTTCGTTTACGCACCAAATGTGCTAAATATTAAATTTTGAAACCATATGCTAATAGCATAAAAACAACAAAAAAAAAATAACAAAATTACTTTATGGAAGTTTCGTAAATGATTTATAGAAAATTGATTAGCAATTTGATGTGATGAAAATAAATATTTTTGCTCCGAAATTGTTGTTATCGATAAGAGAGAGAGAGAGAGAGAGAGTTTCAACTTGCCACAATGAGGTCGCAAAAGATGAACACGACTTTGACACGTTTCTTTTTTTTCTGCGCTTCATTGAAGGTCACAAATTTGGGAGAGAAACTTACAATTTTTTTATTGTAAAATCTTTTAAAAATTGTTTGTTTCAATTATATTCGCACAGTGAATGAATAGACGACCGGTTTGTTAACGGAAAATCAAAATAAAAAAACAACAACAATTGCTTACATAACACCAATGCAATGAGCCAAGATTACAAGCCTACAAAATATATGTATATATGTATATATATCTTTATGTATACATATGTGCACATAATAACATACAATTAAGCTTATTTTAGTATGCCCGGTCGTTTGTTGTTGAATATTGAAACCAGTTTTTGGGGTGCCATCAGGCAGACTAACAGACAGACAGAGAGACAGACAGACAGACAAATTGACTGTCCAAGTGGAGACTTGGCAAGTCTTTTTCTCTTTCTTCTGCTCAATTGTTTACGCTCTCTTCAGAGGATCGAATCGGTTCGCTTTAGGCCAAGTCACGTGGTGGAAGCTTGTTAAAAGATGCAAAAAAAAAACAGCTTAAATTTTGTTTATCATTTGCATAAATTTCTGATCAAAAATGGGAAAGGGTATTATGAATTTTATAGTTAACTTTGTTACACAGCTGCTTTGTGGGTTGTTTTATAAATTACTGAACAGTTAGGAGCGGTATACTCGTATAAAAATATATAATAAAAATCAAATTGCCAAAAAAATTAAATCACAATGCACAATGAAATTATCTTTTATTTATAATAATTTTAGAAAATATATAAAATTTCCTACGTGGCTGTTAAGCTCCTTCCTTGTTGTTACCTTAAAATATATATTTCCTACTCCACACAAGCTGACAGACTCATTTTTTACCACATTTTCTTAGCAGAAATTGCTCAAAGAGTTGCATTCCTTAGATATTAAAGATAAACAAGATCGATTTTAAAAATGAGAAAACTAAGACACAATAATATAAATAAATAATTAAATTATAAAAAAAATTGTAGATTTGTTTTGGGCGCAACAATGCAACTAAATACAGAAAAATTATCGATAATATAATAACAATAATATAGCTTTAATCAATTGAGAATTATAAGCGTCAATATAAATTAAATACGTTTTATAAACAGACAATTCTCGATGTACAATTTTTTTTGATTTTTTGCATTTTTTTTGCATACCTACCCCGAAAAAACCCAAAAATTGAACTTTAAACTCAAAATTCCAGACTTAGAACTCGCATAACTTGCTCAAAATTGAACCGAATTTCATGTCGATTGTTTTTTTAATTATGGTTTACCCTCTAGGTTAGTTTGGCATTTCAATTTTAGAAAATAAATTTTTTCGATTTTTTTCATTTTTTTGCTACCCCTATCAAATTTTGAAAATTTTTCGAAAAATTTAAAATTTCAAAATTTTATTTTTAATCGATTGGGAGCATTAATATTGGCATAAAACTATTATTCAAAACATAATATGAGAGTTATTTTAGCTGTAAGGCCGAAAAAATCCCAAAAAATTGAACTTTAAACTCAAAATTCCAGACTTAGAACTCGCATAACTTGCTCAAATTTGAACCGAATTTTATGTCGATAGTTTTTTTAATTATGGTTTTCCCTATAGGCTAGTTTGGCATTTAAATTTTAGAAAATAATTTTTTTCGATTTTTTGCATTTTTTTGCATACCTACCCCTATCAAATTTTGAAAATTTTTTGAAAAATTTAAAATCTCAAAATTTTATTTTTAATCGATTGGGAGCATTAATATTGGTATAAAACTTTTATTCAAAACATAATATGAGAGTTATTTTAGTTGTAAGACCGAAAAAACACCAAAAATTTGACTTTAAATTCAAAATTCTAGACTATAAACTCAAAATTGAACCGATTCTCATGTCGAATGTCTTATTTAATTATACATTGTACCTAGTGCGAGGTTTGAGGTGCTATAGATAATTTTGGCTATTGATACTGATCAAGAATATATTTATATAGACTTCATATGGTCTGAGATGCCCTCCTTTTTTAAGCTATATTTTCTTGTGTTTGGATTAATAAAAGTTATAAAAATAATTTACTTAATTAAATATATATTTACATCAAGCAGTGCGTCATTTTTAACTTCAAGAATTCAACTTCAGTAATAAAAGCAGAGCTTTTTAGATGTCGGTTAAGCTGTATTATCTGTTGCTAACTTACAGGGTGTTTCTTAGTCGAAAATTGAAAATTCTACCATATTATCCTAAAGAAAAGTTCGCTTCCTAGTCGAAATTAATTATTTATTTTACATTAAAACATAGATCATCGACGGTGTCTTGTGTTTTTGGTTTGTGTCAACTTTTCAAACTCTCTTAATTTATATATATATATTTAATATAAACTCAATAAATGGTTTTGCAGCCATAAACTATATGTTCTTCTCTTATTTTATGATCATTTTTATTATCAAACAGATCACATGATAAATATAAAAACAAACTGAATCGCGTGCGTGTTTCTCAGTCGTTTCAAATATTTTGCTTGGTTTGCTCGCTTCATTAGCAACCGGAAATAGAATTAAATAATATAAAAAAAAAATTATTAAAAAATATGTGCCGATTTTAAAATTATTACTAGCTAATAAATAAAGCAAAGTAAATAATATTTTATTTATTTCTTAAGCAATTGGTGCTGTAAAATTTGAACTAATTTTTCGGTACACTAAAATAAAAATAATAATTAAAAAAAAAAAAATAATGCAAACTTTAAAAAACATTTGTGAATTTTCTAAAATATTCAAACGCCTATAAAATAATTAAATCGCTTAATTTTGTGTAGTGTAAAAATGTCAAGTGCGAACTAAAGACACTTTAAATGGAAATATAAATAAATTAAATAGAAAACACGTTCAAGTTCCCTTGGGAAACTCTAGCTAAAAACTTGCCATAGTTTGATTTGATCATAATTATATAAATAAACACAAAATTATATAAAAATGAGTTCGCGCGAGGACTTTGAGCGTTTGCGGCTGCAGGAGCAGCAGGAGCAAGTGGAAATGGAGCTGGAATATCAACGGAATCGTACTATTAGTATGCATAATCATCCAACACTTACAGAGTATTATACACGTGAGTAGAAAAAGAAAATTATAAATATATATATACAAAATTTGCAATTTTAAGTAAACTTGAAAAAATCAAAATAGGTTGAAAATTTGTATTAATTTGATTTTGATTTTGTTTTATGATTTAAATATGTTTTGAATAACGTAAAAAATATATAAAAATAATGAGATTAAATAAGAAAGCTTTACTAAAATATAATAAAGTTAGAAATTATTTATTATCTGGCATTTTTAAATAATTCAAATAAATATAAATTTCCACAATGCAATCAGTCGAAATATTATGCCTAAATAATTAAGAATATTTTTCTATAAAAATTTTGCATGTCTCATGCTGCGTTTATGTGTAATACAATTATAAATAAATAGATATTCTTCAATCTATATTTTATATATAAACTTAAAACGCACTGTTAACATAAAATGGCATTTAAAATAATTAATTTAAATATTCGCAGCTCTTTTTATTATTTTACAATATTTCTTAAAGCAAAAATGAAAGCATAAGGAATACACAAATTTAAAAAAAAAAAAAAATATAAAAAATAAAAATAAAAATCCACTTTTAAAAAAAAATATAATTCCCAACTAATTTTTTTTTCAATTTAATTATCTGTGTGCCCAGATTTTCTTCGTTAGCTTTGCTATAGCAGACTGGCCAGTCTGCCTTTTTGTAAGTTCAAATCAATTTAAAATAAAACCAAAATCAATTGACAAAATTCTGCATATAGTTTTTACCAAAATTGTAAATATTGTAGCCAAAATTAATACTTTATTTAAACTAATCTAAAAATATTAAATATATTTTATTCCCTTTAGATATGACAGCCTTTCTCTCGTTGGCCATTTTTGTGGCCACACTGCTGACCATCCTCAATATTTCCATATATTTAACAACTGTGTCGCGATTGCGTCGTCATCTCAACAAACCGCTGAAGATTCCATCCATATTGATGGTCAGTTTATATCCGATAATATCATTAGCTGCCCTGGTTACCATATTGGCGCCATATTCTTGGTTTCTCTGCCACACGGTGATGCATGCCATGTTCATGCTGGGAGGTCCAATATTTCGCACTTTGCTCTTTCGTTATGTGGACTCGGAGCAGAATTATGTGAAGGAAACATCCGGAGATCCGGTGGCATTGAATACTCCACCCTTGTGCTGTTGCTGCGTCTTTCTGCCCCTCGTCGTGCCCACCAAGGCGAAATTGTGCATTTCGCGTTATATGGTCTGGCAGATGCCCTTCTGGCAGGGCAGCATAATGCTTGTCATGAATATACTCTACTATCGCGATCGACAGCTGTACGATCAGGTGATGATCTTCTTTATACCCTTCATCATCACATCAATTATATTGGGCGTTTGGTCCCTGCAAATAACAGTCAGAATGATTTCCAAACTACGTGGCGACTATCAGCTGAGAAAAAAGATGTTTTGCCTGCAGCTGGTCATAATGCTTTGTAAGCTACAGTATTTAATACTCTATGATCAGCTCAATTCCTTTAAACTGGGCGGAGAGTATCCCATCAATCATACAGTGCACAAACAGAGTATGTTTCTATACTAAATTAATTAATTTATTTTTATTTAATTTAATTTTCATTTGCAGCTATTATAAACATTTTAATACTGGTCGAAATGGTTCTGGTCTCCATGATGGCACAAAGTGCATATCGTACTCCAATTCAGGTGCAAATTGATGAATTGAATGTCAACTCAAATGTTGTAAATTTCAATTGATTGCTGACAAGATTTATAGCAAAGTATTGTGATAATTTAATAAAGACAAATTAAGTAGTACAATAAATATATAAAAATGTATTTTTCTAAAACCAAAAAAGGGTATTATTAAATGGCAAAAATCTAAGTTGCCTTGTTGACCAAATAGACCACAAATCATTCGTTGTCCTGTGTTATCCTTGTCCTGGTCAGCCTTGGTTACTCTCTAGACACGTATGTCGCGCTTAGGCTCATAATTCTCAATAGGTTTTACATTTTTCAACAAAATTGTATGCGGCTTAGTCGAAATGCCTAGGCGCCATAAAAATACAATAAATATTTTCCTTTTTTTTTAGCCGGCTAGATAGCCTTTTGGGATAACTCAATTGCTGGAGCTAGGAGTCAGGGACAACAGCAGTAACAACAATGGCTGGTTCTTGCGGCAGTGCGTTGAAATTTATGATTTATTTGAAACGAAAGTACATTGTGCTGCCCAAAATAAATCACACTAAAGATGCTTGTGCAGGGCCCCCAAGTAGAAAAGCGTGTGGGCTGGCAAGACAAAGGACGTAAGGCAAGAAAATCAAATAAATAATATGAAACAGCGACAGCACTTTAGTTAAAGATGTTTCCTTGATACCCTGTATTTAAGAAAAATCATAATATAATATTCTCTTGGAATAAAGACTAAAATCTTCAGCTCAAAACTATTTTATAAGTTTCCAATCAAAACTGAATTTCAACCGCAGCTCAAAAGTATGCAGCATATTTATTCATACCAATTTATATTTATATATAGTGTGTTGCAAAGTATTTAAGCAAACCATTATGCCTTGATTCTTGGGTCTGGAAAGCATGGACTAGGGCCACAACAGTCAAGTGCCCTGGTCTGGTGCTGTTATCTTATCGTTCTTTTATGATGTACACAACACCGCAGAGCGCACAGAGCACAGAGCGTAGCTATAAGAAGCGTTTTGCCAACGAGTATCTGCTTTTGCCGTCTGATACTCCTCCTTGGACCTTGACTGGGGTAGGGACTGTGACTGTGACTGAGACTGGGTCCGGGTCTGTTTGGTTTTTATGAAGACGCTTGATTACTTGGTTTTTGCCAAGAAGCCATCGAGCTGCCAGCCTGAGACTTTGGCTATACTCTGGCAAGACAAGTAAATCAGATTAAGTACCCGCTGCTCATTTTGATGAGTTGTGAGACGAGGATGACGACGAATACCCGTACAAGGCAGCACGTATCCCGTTTAGCTGGGGGGGAGGGAAGCGCGCAACCCTGTGCGGCTTTTTGATTTCAAATTGGATTTCTGCAATGGATATCTGCCGCATGCTATATATATATACACACATATGTGTGCGCAAAAAAAAATTTAATTAAAAATGCCAAAGCGATGATATTTAAGCTGCCGGCTGTAAGCGTGTATATATATATATTTTTTTTTTGTTTTTTTAGGTACAAGCATTTTTTGTTTGCGCAATAAAATCAACTAAACTTACGGCAACAATGCCAAGCACTTGTCAAGCCACACAAGAGGCAATCAGTTAGAGTATTAGCTCAATTTATTGCCGCTTTGAATGTATTTAATATATCTTATAGGTCAAGCTGTATTAAAAAACCCTTTTTTAAGTTTTCAGTAAGGAATATATTTTTAAATTGCATTAGACAAGCTTTCTATTTTTGTGTTTTATTTATTTATCCCAGAAATCTATCAAAATTCGTATCGATGCTTACTTTTTTATTGTACGCCAGCACGAAAGTATGCAGCACATTTTTCGTATTTGAAACTACGCTTTTTACTAGCATTAATAATATATTGTAACATACTTTTGCGCGCTGCAAAAAATGTTTTTTAGCTTTTACACAAAAAAAAAAAATGTTGACGCCCACTTGACGGGGCAATGGCGATGAGGATGGCGATGGCGTCGTAGCCGGTGTCCTTCGGATGCTGCTGCTGCTGCTGCTGTTGTTGCCATTGTCTACGCTGCTTAGTCATGTCCAAACACGTTAGACCATCAAGCGACATAACAACAACAACAACAACAACAATGTAGAGAGCCTGTCAGACAGTGTCTTATGTCACTGTCCATTAGAGGCTAGGACGAGCGGGGGGTACGCGGTTTTAAGCTGTCCAATGAATTGTTCACGTTGCCTTGCGTTAATGCTGGAATCGTATTGGAATATTCATTGAATTGTCAGAGTAGGCCTAAGTATAAATTTCATGGCTCCTTGGGCGCGAAAACACTTAGAGAAATTAAATAATGCGCATACGCCATGGCTGGTACGGCTGTTGAATTCAACTAATAGATATTATAACACAATATTTGTCATTCACAGACAATTTAACAGATTCAAAGATGATACGCAGAGCTACGCCAGCGTTTTATGATTATTGCCACGACTTTTGTTATTTTTTGTTTTTTCTTTTTGATTTTACGGTTTCCTTGGTTTTCTTTTCGAGCATTTTGAGTATTTATGCTGTTTGCCTTTTGTTTAAGGATTCTTTTCACAGCCAGCTGCTCGCTCATTTCTGGTGCTAAGTAAATAAGTTTTATGGCTTTTTCGCTTGTGCTTTTTTTGCTGCACAGTCTCATAAAATTGGTAACGTCTGTGTCTTATGCTTGATTGATTTCATGGCCTGATTTTCCATAGCTTTGATTTTTTTATTTTTTTGTGACTTACCAACTTGCTGTTAGCTTAATAAATTTGCCAAAAGGTTGCTTAGAAGCCGGCTAAATAACTAATGGCAACGTGGATTAAAGTAAAAGCACAAACAAATAAATAATAGTAAAAAAAGAAATAACACAAGTCTAGAATTTAATGTTTAGTTTCCTATTAAGTATTTATATTCTTAAGCAGTCTTAACAGCCAAGTCCCTGGCCGTCCAAATGTGTCGATTTATTGCAGCTAGAGGCATTAAATTTAGTGTGTATTTAAGTTCGCTTTTTAGCGGGATAAAAAGTTCATTTTATTGAAAATTTTCGGTATACTTGTAAGCCGCCAAATTACATCCATAAAACCAAAATACTACTATAGATTTTATAGTAAAAATTATAGTATTTATTATCTTTTTACTAGATGCCCTTTATCCATTCCATAATCAGCAAATATATGTGTTTTTTCAATATGCATACGCATTTAAATCAAGCAGAAATCAAGCAGTCTAAGACAGTCTTTAAAATGCAATCAGAATACCGTTGAACTGCTTGCATTTTAAACAAAGCAAATATTCAAACGGTGCCCCTGGGCGTTTGCCTTACTGCTGCAGGCATGAAATAAATTTTAGATAATTTAAAATTGTTCATAAAAATTAAGAAAAAAATTTATTTGATAAAAAAATTAATATCGTGTCATATAGGCATACAAATATATATTTATAAGTTGATTACAATAGTCTGTGCATCATTTATGCAGGTAGTAAATAGTTATATATATATTTTTTTTTAAATTTTTAAATTAAAGTTATTTAAAAAAATAATTTTTTTGCTTACAGTTATATATTTTTTTTTTTTTTAATTTTTAAATTAAAGTTATTTAAAAATATATTTTTCTTGCTTGCAGCATTAGCCTAACCGCCATTTGAACTGCTTTGTTTGCTTGTATGGCCTGCTTGAAGTTTAAATACTAATTTGCACTGCTTTATTTTTTTTTTTTTGTTGACTATAACACTCTCACTTGTATTTTCTTTGAAACAGTTCGAATTTATGTCAAAAAAAATATTATATTATTATTTATTTAACTCAATTATTTTTTTTATTATTTAATATTTATTTTATTAATAAAAAATGTTCTATTTAACTTCAGTGACAAAACAGCGCAAAAGCAATCTCAAATATTTTTGTTTTCTCCTTTCACATTGATATTTTTTTCTTTTTTTGAAACTGAAAAATATATTATATTATTATTTATATTATTCAATAATTTTTTTAATATTTATTTTATTTATATTTAATATTTAATAACAAATTTTCTATTTAACTTCAGTGACAAAACAGTCAAATATTTTTTTTTCTCCTTTCACATTGATATTTTTTTCTTTTGCTGGTTATGAAATTAGGCAAACATCCTTTGTATAATTTAATTAAAAACTTTTAGGAGCGCGTTGACTTTTTTTTTTTTGTTGGCCAAATACACAGCAGGCCACACACATTTAAGCCACTTGAGCCGCGTGGGCGTCTTAAATTAATTAATGCGCCGCTTCGAAAAGTATAACCAAGCATAAGAAAATATTTGTGCATGTTTTGGCATAATTAAAAGGGGGGTTTCCACACTCCTCCTGACTACAATTCTGTATAATACTAAATGGGGGAATTACAATTTTGCATTGGATTCATTACCACAAATAGAGTTAAAGGCTTGGATTTAATGTTGGCAATTAAATAAAGTATTGAAATATTGAAAAATCAAGATATTCTAGATTGAACTTAAATCTGTATTAACTCGTTTGTATAGCCGTAACTATGCTGTTATTATTATAATGCCTAGGGTATACAGGTTGCCATAGAAACTTCACTTTTGGCAGCTGTTTACCTTTTGGTCTGAGAGTTGGAGAGGTCAAATCCATCGGTCTCTCCGGTCTCCGGCCTTATGCTGAGCACTCAGTTTAACAATGGCAAACAAGTAAAGCGCTGCCAAATCCGCTTAAAGAGCATTTGTATGTAACAGCATTCACAGGAGCAGCGGCAAAACCAAAAAACTGACAAAGCAATGCTCTGGCATCTGCTCCTGTTAAGGGTCTTCTTCTGGCTGCACTGCGTGGCTTTTTTTTGTGGATGTTTGTTTTTTTTACACCTCGCCATTCTCCACTCTGGGGATTTTGCATAAGTGACATGCAGGCGGACGGGCGGTGGGCCTGGAGTCACAGTCTCCTCGTTATCTACAGCCATATGTTCGCTCTCCTCATCCTTAACCAAATTCCCATTCACATCAAAGCCATGTGGTGCCTTATATGTGAGTAGCACGGATTAAGCCCAGGGCTAATGCGGAGCATACATACAAGCATTTTGGTGCCGGGAACACGAAACGCTTGTCAAATGCTCCTCAATGTAGGTCGAGCCGAGTATACTGATGGAAGGAAGGGAGAGGTGAGAACCGACAAGTGCAGAGTATGAAGGATATGTAAACCAAGATCCTAGACTGCTGACTACAGTTGTTGCATTAAGAAGCAGCCAAAGTCGCAGTATCACAGCGTAGTTTGTTTAATTGACTGGGGAGAACCATTATTCGAATTTTGTTTTGATTGGATAAATGATTAAGTAGATTGCAATTTAGCCAGAAGAGCACGCGTGTTGGAAAGAGTCTAAAGTAAACAACACAACAATAAATTTTAGGATAAGTGAGCGGAAGTCTCTCTCATGGGAAAAGGAGTAAAAAGTTTGATAATGAAAATCCACTCAGAAAACGAAATGAAAATTTAATTTTTAAAATTATGTATTTAACAGCAAACACATATAAATATATATATGGCTAACGACTGATTTTTGGCGATTTAAATTAACAAAAATTTAGCATTAATATGGGCGTTACCTGTCCCTGTTTTAGTCATAAAAATAAATAAATATAAGCCTTAAATAAAAGCATAAAAAAATATAAACTATAAATTTTAGCTGACAAATGTGCTGACGACGGAGAAGCTTTATTAGTTTCCAAAGAGTATTTATTTTTATATCTATATATCTATCTATATATGTCTATCTGCTCTATGACTAGTTTCCAAGATAGAGAACTTTATATTATTTGTAGCCTCAGTTTTTAATAATTAAAAACAAAGTAAGAAAAGATTGATGAAACCAATGTTGAACGCGTCAAAAGCCAAGATAGTCATGTGACCAAGGTTAGGAAACGGAAATCAGAATCAAAACTATCAGTTTACTTTAATAAAAAACCGTTGAAATAATAGGAAGTAATTCTGTTACATTCCAAAGAACAAAAAACAATATTTAGAGAGTTTTAATAAAGAAATAAATAATAAAGGAATAAATAATAAATAATAAAGGAATAAAGGAGAAGAATTCTTTCGTGTGCAAACGCAAAAATAACTTAGAAACATTCTCAAAAAACAAGCGAAATAGATGGCAATGCCATTAGGTTGTCGCTCAAAACCAGTTGAGAATTATAAGCGACAACTGCAGAGTGATAAATGTAAAAAGCCGAAATTTTCGTATTTGGCCTTTGGTATTAAAAAATAAATTAATAAGAAAATTTTGTAGAACTTTTCATTAGCTGCATTCAGTTAAATAAATTGCTTATTTGAACAATAACTAGTTAATCAGTATAAAATATAACTATATATATAAATGAATACTGCACTTTTCTTGGTTGGTTTACTGTAATATTGTTACGGAATCATTAATGCTTTAAGACTTTCCTGTTAACAGATAAAGAAACTTACAATAAGACGCTTAATACCTGTGAATTTCGGCAAGCCAGCTTGTGATGAATGGCGGGAAATCCCGAATTTCTAGATTTTTAAACTATTAAATATTAAACTCCAGAGCTGACGAACAGGACGTTGTCAAATATCCCTGATGACAA
Source organism: Hirtodrosophila alboralis (assembly GCA_035043045.1). Taxonomy (NCBI): domain Eukaryota; kingdom Metazoa; phylum Arthropoda; class Insecta; order Diptera; family Drosophilidae; genus Hirtodrosophila; species Hirtodrosophila alboralis. Next base: position 111,644 of record JAWNNH010000094.1, read on the forward strand.
ATTCCGGAGGAGTTCGAAATATATCGGATTAAAGAAAACAGAAAAAAGAAGAAACTTGTGTTCTTATTTTAAAAAAACCTAATTTGACCTCTAGCCGACTAAACTCATCTACTAACAAAATAAGGTCACCTAAAAATCATAATAAACTATAAATTTGCATAAAAAGCAATTACTTAATTTCTCACTTAGCTTGACTATAAGGAATTTACAGCCGAGATACTTAGTTGCTAGCTCTGTGGCGTCTTGACTAAGTTCTTAAGTTTTTTAGTGTATTTACAGTCGGTTTTATTTGCGGGTAAAGATATTCATTTGAAGTGCACAACATGGCTATAAAATGTTAGGTTAAAGACCAGAATAGACAGTTAAGGACAATATATATGCCAGAAGGCGCGTGTATTAAGATCAGCATCATTAATGTTATGTTCCCTAGGCAGTGCTTCAGCATGATGATGACTGCCTTCAGGCGGAGAAGGGGTAGAGGTAGCCATAGCCCAACAGTTGACAGAGTTTAGTTTAGTTTACTTGCCACAATCATTACGCACACTTAAGACTTTGCCTGACAGTCGCATGATGACATAGCTGTCGCTGACATACACAACCCCTTGGGGCAAGTAGGTTGCTGTGGCACGATTGGGTGGTGGCATACTCAAAAAAAAGGACATGCTTGTTTGGTCGCCATCTACACTTCAGCGAACTTTTATACACTTACCAGAGAGTCCAGAGTGTATGTCAAGTGGTTGCCCGGCCTGAAAGGCCGACAGAAACCAAATAGAAATCCATTTAATTTTCAAATAGTGAAATGTTTGTGCACAAATATGTGGGACACCCTGTACCCATTAAAAATGGTTAAAAGGGTGTCATGAAGCAGTTCAAATGTATAAAACACGAGGCAACTTCAAGCAAATTTACAATTTCTGTTTGTTTATTCAATATACCGATAAATTTTATAGTTTTATATTTTCAATACTATACACAGGGTGTATTGTAGTCGAGCGTACTCGACCGATAGCACTATAACTTATTCTTTAGCCCTTACATTTTATTTCACATATTCCGTTGGATTTTTATTTTTGCTTAGAAGCAGTAAAATATTACAATATTACATTCTAACTGACCATTGTTCACAATGTAATAAACGATGTGTTCCCAAATTCATATTCTTCATATTCTCAAAGTAAGAGATATAGATTAATATATAGACTTATGTGCGTCAGTCTGTTTGCATTTTGGTTCCTTAAATATATTAAAAAATGTCTGCTTAGCTTCTGGATCATAAATATAAATTATTTAACGTATTGTTTATTTAAATCTATTGTTAAACGATTAATTTCTATGCTCTTGCATACTGAAATAAATTAATTAAATGCTAAAAGAGACGTTAAAAGTAAAGCATAGAAAAAAATATAGCAACAATAAAAGAAGAAAATAACAATAGTATTAAAAGGAATAGAAAAAAAGGAAAAAATTTACTAGATGGGAGACAAAGTAGCTATGTAATTAAAACAATATTTAACTGATATGAATAAAAAATTAGCAACAATTTAGATGGTAAGTTAGGTTAGCTATTTATACTATTTTAAATTTCTCTTTCTTAAACAAACATGTTAAATTAATGGATAGGAATTGCAGGAAGAATGGACGCACTGTTTAAATAAATTCATATAAATATTTATATATTAATATAAAAAATTATCCCGATTATAATAACTATGTATTAAGCTTAATCTATTATATAAATGGATTAGGCATGGCTTGTAAATTTAATTAAGTTACTTGCCCTTTAAGTTCTGGGCAGTAAATATATAAAAAAATATATATAAAATATAAAAATTATTGGTGCAAAGTTTAATCGCTTCTAAATTCCTATTGGATCTTAAATTGGAATATCATAATTTCTGGAATTTAATTATAAATGTGACCATGATAAAGAGGAACAACTCCTTGTGTAATAACTTACTAGTTTGTATTTAAATCGAATATTTTATTAAATGTCTCAGTATATTTAAATAGATAGTGCTTTATTTTTATCTGATTTTTTAACGTTTTGCATAACTAAACCTTTTTTTTTTTTTGAGACCATGTTGATAAAGATAATTTAATAGTTTGTATTTAAATTGTTTATTCCATTATATCATTGTATTTACATAGTTAATTGCTGTAGTTTGGTGTACAAGAAACTATTTCTTATTGATCTTTGATTTTTTAACGTTTTGCTTAACTAAACCTTTTTTTTTTGGAAAACTCAACAAATTTGCAAAGTACTAAAACGAAAAAAACATGGTAAACGAAATGTTTTTGGAATACAGTGCCTGCCAAAGTCATATATACACAAATACGCACTTTGTCCTTAGCACCGCCCTACATTTTACGAGTAGTGTCAAAGGTCAGCTCGCTTGTTGGCTGTTTAGTTGTTTTTTCGGGTTCTTGGCTTAAGTTTATGGCAACGCGACGGGGGGTGAGGTGTGAGTTTCTGGATGGCAGGGAAGAGGGAAGTTTGTGGCACGTAAAACATACGTGTCGGCCTGATTGCACATAAATTCTTGTGTGTGTGTATTTTGCTGATGTTTGTTATTGTTAATGTTAGGAGGAATGGGCTAACACTTGGAATTGAGCTGAGAATAGAGGGGTGAGGTGTGTGTGTGGGGGGACAGGCGTTAATACGACGCATTTTGTGTACAACTTTTCACTTTCAGATTTTTGGCTTTCAGCCTTTTTTTTGGCTTTCTTGGAGCTCAAATTGTATAGATGCTTTTGTTATTTGCCATTTTATATACGAAAGTATATTTATTTGATTTGTTTTGTTTGCTATTGTAAACATTTATTTAAGCTGCTCAAATGTACATTTGCATTCTGACAAAATAAAAGCCTTCACTTACATGTTTGATTGGCGGGCATATAAATGTTTTTTTTTTTTTTTTTTGCATTATAATGGAAAATTTGAGGCCTACTGACCATGAAAAGTCAAATTTCACTTGAAAAAAAAACAAAGTGCAGCTTATTCCCATTTAAAATCGTTTTTTTTTTATATATAATAAACCTATATATTAAACATTAAATAATTAAATAAATAAATTGTAAACATTGGTTTTAAAAGGGGTTAGGGGATAACTGTAGAATGGATGTATGTTAGATGTAGGATCTGGGTTTATTATGTGTGTAAAAAAAGAAAAATAAATAAGATATTAATTAGCCAAGTAAGGAAGGTATAATTACAGACATCTAACATCCTTAACTTGGTCAGAACTTAGACGCTTTTCATAAGTTTTAATAGTGTTTTAATCTCTAAATTTATTTTACATTCAATTTCGAAATTGAAAATTTTACAACTTTTTTTTTTTGGTTATTTTCTGATATTTTATTAATTGATTTTAAATTAAATTTTCTATTTCAAATTTAATATTAAAAATTTTTTGTTACCTGCCTTAGATATTTTCTGACAAGGCTCCTTTTTTTTTGGGTTTTTTCTGATATTTTATTAATTGTTTTTTTTATGAAAATTTTCATGTTCTTTTTTTTTATAGATATTTTCTGACAATTTATTTAAATATAGGATTTCTTTTTTTTTTTTTTGATATTTTCTGATATTTTTTTATTTGATATTTCATTAAAATTTTTATGTAATTTTTTATAGATGTTATTAACAATTTATTTAAATATAAGGCTCCCTTTTTTTGGGTTTTTTCTGATATTTTATTAATTGTTTGTTTTATTAAAATTTTCATGTCATTTTTTTTTTATAGATATTTTCTGACAATTTTTTTTTTCCTTTGATATTTTATAATATTTAATTAATTGATTTTTCATTAAAATTTTCATGTCATTTTTTATAGATATTTTTTAACAATTTATTTAAATATAAGGCTCCCTTTTTTTGGGTATTTTTCGATATTTTATTAATTGATTTTTCATTAAAATTTTCATGTCATTTTTTTTATAGATATTTTCTGATAATTTATTTAAATATAAGGCTGTCTTAGAGGCCAAAATTTACTCCGATTATTCAAAAAGATTCTTTTTAAATTTAATTTTATTTAAATATATAAGCTAATATCCAAAACAGTGCTTAGTTGAACTAAAACGTTTAATATATAAGAAAATTATGGAAGAAATTAAAATCCTTAAATAACATGCTGGATTTTAATTTCTTCCATAATTTTCTTGTATTAAATGTATATATATATTTTGTATTTCTGCTAAAAAAAAAGAACATTGTTGCCTGGTTTTCAACACCTGCTTTAAGTTTTAGTCTTATTAACTTCAACTCTTCACGCACTCAATTTATCAAACCACGCAGCAAATTATCGCCCTGAAAGTGCAAAAGGATTAATAAAACGTTAGACTTGATTTATAGTATATAGAACATTTAATTACGAGGCAACGAGGCCTCTTAGTGTGTCGCATATATCAAGTGCACACTGTACACACGACAGCTGCCGTCAGTCTGATTAATTTATATCAAACGGCATGCAAAGTAATTGACATAACCACAACTACTCGGATGTAAGAGAAGAGAGGGAGAAGAGAGAGAAGTGTGTAGAGAAGTCAGGTCAGTTGAGGCAAGTAGCTGGTTGCAACATTATGCATGACTTGAACTGCCACTGGACACATGCTAAGCAGCTAGTAGCCGGGTAATGCTTTTTGCAATTGGAAATGGAGCTTGCATCAGTCCGTAACTTGCAACCGAGTGCGGCACGTGACCCAAGTGAATGCTGAGTGGTTGTGTGATTGGTGGCAAGTGCATGGGATAGGCAGTGGCAAGTGGCAAGGCCAGAGCACACACATCAATGTCTGCTTAACTGAGCAGAGGCTACTGCCAAAGTTGAATTACAAATGAGCCAGGACCAGAATGGCAGCTGTCTCTCCCAAATGCCGAGAGTTTTCACAACTGAAAAAGCTCTGAAGGTTTATCAATGTTTGACTGCTGATAAGTATTTCGAATGCAAGCTGAGTGATTGTGGCAAACTTGCCACACCCCAACCCCAATGCAACATCAACTTCAATTGAAGTTTTGTTGCAACTTTTGCGTTTTTATCTGAAACTGTGTCTGCTGTGTTTAATGCCTCAGAGCAAAGTAAGTTAAGTAACTATTATTAATTTTTAAATACTATCAGCATTGTGCAACGCTACACTGTAGCTTATTGCACTTCTTTTATATAGACTTTCTTTTGTTTGGCATTTTATTCAAGTATGGCAATCAATTAGAATGCAGCCACAGCTGCAGGAAATGCAGGAAATTAAATGATGTTCTGGAAATTATAAAAATTCATGCGAAATAATATATAAATTGTAGAAATTGTTTTAATATATTTTATATTTTGCAAAACTATGCAGAACAATTTAATCAAGCGTTAAAATTCTGAAATAAATTTTAATAAATTACTACATTTTTCTTTATTTAGTTAACATGCATTGTTCATTCATTATTTCTGAATAATAAAATAATTGAATATTTTTCTACTACATTTTATTGAATATAATTTGTTGGCCATTAAATTTTTTGTAATTTTATTTAACTATTTAATTTATTATTTTCTAGAAATTAGTTTTATGTATCTAATAATTTTGCAAATTGTGCAAATCAATTTTATTTAAGCATTTGAGTTTTTTAAATTATTTTAAAAATAGATTGCTTTATTTTACTTTCTTTAGTAGACCTGAATTATTTATTCAATTGGTCTAAATAATAAAATAATTGAATATTTCTCTACTACATTTTATTGAATATAATTTGTTGTCCATTCAATTTTTTTGTAATTTTATTTAACTATTTAATTTATTATATTCTAGAAAATAGTTTAATGTATCTGATAAATTTGCAAAATTATGCAAATCAATTTTAATCAAGCATTTAAAACTCTGAAATAATTTTAATTTATAAATTGCTTTATTTTATTTTCTTTAGAAGACCTAAATTAATAATTCAAAGTGTCTAAATCATAAAATAATTGAATATTTTTCTAATACATTTTACTAAATCTAATTTCTTGTCCATTCAATTTTTTGTAAATTTATTTAAATATTTAATTTATTTTCTAGAAATTATGTTAGTTTAATGTTGCAAAATTATGTCTAAATAATAAAATAATTGCATTTTTGTCTACTACATTTTATTGAATGTAATTTCTTGTCCTTTGTAATTTTATTTAATTTATTTTCTGAAAATTATTTCTGGTGTCTGGTAATGTTGCAAAATTGTGGAGATCAATTTTAATCAAGCATTTAAAATTCTGAAATAATTTTATTATATAAATCGCTTCATTGTACATTCTTTAAAAGACTTGCATTATTAATTCATTATGTCTAAATTATAATAAAAAATTGACTATTTTTCAGCTACATTTTATTAAATGTAATTTCATGTCCATTACATTTTTTTTTATTTTTTTTATTTTACTATTTAATTTATTATTTTCCTTTCTTTTTTGGTTGAAATGCTGTTGGAATCGATTTCTGACACCTGCTCACACTTGTACCAAGTATCGAAAAACTGACAACAAAAGCCAGTCGTCGCATATGCCCCGCAGCCCCCTTTGGCGATTGTCTCTCTCTTGCCATTTCCGCCATACTGAATATTTTCAATAAAATGCGCAGAAATTTGCATATTTATTTGAGTTGCTTTTTTTGTTGCCATCGCGTAACTCAAGACGGAAAAACCAAATTAAAAAGTCATTTAAAACCTTTAAACGCAAAAGGCAAGTAAATTATGCAAACATTATGGTTGGCCCTCGCAGGCGAAAAGGACAACGGGTCGCAGGACGATGCTGTGCACAAAGAAACTTACTGAAGGTCATATGGCCACTTTTTTTTTATTTTTTTGGTGCTTCCCCTTGAGGCAATTTTATGAGAACTTAACAATTTTTTTTTTTTTATTTTTTTTTTGTTGGGTTGGAGGTTGAGGAGTGAGCTCCTTGGGCGCTTGGTACAAATGACACTAATAATTTCCATTTAAATGAAGCTATGAATAAAAGCAAATGCAAAAATACATTTTTTTTCGATGGTCTATAAATGAGTTTTCTAGGGAGCGAAGGGCAGAACGCCGAGAAAAACGTATAAATTGACAATGAAATAAAAATATTAATAAATTACAAATTCGATTATTTTATGCCCAACTAATTACGCATAAAGCAGACAAAACAGGAAAAATAAACACACGATTTTTGATTAAATTTAAAAAGAATTGTTGTTACGATTCTTCTGTTTAAGATAAGCTAAAATAATGTGTACAGGGTATAATAATTTTATAATAATTTCACACATATTAAATGCGTTTCATTTAGCTTTAAATACGCACATTTCTACCTCCCACTCGAAATTCTGTTAAATGAAAACTTTCTAAGCAAAATCACGGACATAAATCAGTTAACTTGTAAACATACATACCTGACACATACCTTGGCCTCAATGTTGTTGTGTCTTGTGTGTGTATATGTTGTGTGTGTGTGTGTTATCGCAAACTTTGCACATGTCTCCAACACCTCATTTGCAAAATTGAAAGTCAAAACTTGTGCAAAGTTCTTGCTTTGTTTCCTATCCTGTTTGGTCTGGTCCTTTTGCCACATCTTGGTTGAAGCCTTGCTTTCTGATGCGTTTGTCTCTACTTTGATGTAAAATAAATTGACATTTAGTTTTCAATGTGTCATCTACCTCTCCCCCTCTCCTTTGTCTATATCCTTGGCAATTTCAGTTTCAAGTGTCATAACGTGTTAATAGATTGTCAACGTTGTTGAGTTGCTCAAAATGTGCTTGCATATATTTAAATTTTGGTTAAAGCGCAGGATACGAAGGATAACACACACACACACAGCAGGCTACGTGGCATTAATCAACTTTCAACTCTAGTTTCAAAAAGCATATATTACAATCTGAAAGGTAACTGGAAGAGAGCCTGGGCGTGAATATACAACGTATTTTTGTGATCTCTAATCGGCAACATACTACAGTTTAATTAATTTTGGATTTGGATTGCAATTTACCTCCATAAAAATTGTAAGAGTTCAATTAAAATTGTAAAACGGCAATTATAATCATACTTAAGAAATATTATAACGTTTGTTTATCTGGGACAGCACTGATGACCTGCCAGAATAAATAAATAAATAAATAAATAAATAATCATACTTAAAAAAAGAAATTAAAAACGAGCACTTAAATTAAATTAAAATAATTTTTTTTCATAAAAATTGGTAAAGAAATGTCTTAGACTCGGGCAAATCCAAATATCGAGTAAAGCAGTTCAATAGGAAATTTAAAAAAAATTATAAATATTAAAATTGACTTAAATAAAAAATTATTTCTATATTAAGATTAATTTTGGTATATTTATCTACCCAAAAAAAAAATTATTCGTATAAAAATAACATAATTTTTGCATATGTTATTAATAAATTGCCACGTTTTCCCCACTGTGCTTAACTTGACTTAATCATAAATATTTTTAAGCCCTAAACCGATTCATAATGGTCAAAAGCAGCACAAATTTTTCGGTGCAAGCAGTTCAGCGGTAGTGTAGCAAGCAGATGTGCAAGCAGTGCCACAAGCAGTGTATTTAAAATAGCATCTAAGCTGTTGCTCTCTATTTTAGAGGCAAAAATGATTTTCCTGAATAGTTTAAATGTTTTTTTATGCGATCGTTATGCAGCTTTTATAGCAGAGAGTCTAAGATATAATCGTGTTTAAAATTAATAACTAAACCTTTAAAATTGTGTCTGTAAATCGAATTTTGTGTAGAAAAATTATATGTTTGTGTGCGAGTGTGACCTACCGTCCTCCGCGATTCTCAAAAATGCAAGGGAGTGCATGCAAAATTGTCAGAAATTTAATCGTCGATTTTTTCCATTAGTTCGAACCTGGTGTCTATATATGGTAGTAGATATGTGTGTGTGTCAACTGTCTTTCTCTGCGATTCTCAAAAATGCAAGGGAGTGCTTGCGAAAATAAATCAAAAATTAAATTGTTTATTTTTTTTTTACCAATATCGTAGTAAATTGTGTGTGTGTGCTGCCTTCCTCCGCGATTCTCAAAAATTCAAGGGAGTGCATGTGAAAATAAATCAAAAATTAAATTGTCAATTTTTGACCATTTTGTGAACCTGATATCCATATATTAAATTGTGTGTGTGTGAAGTGCCTTTTTCCTCAATTCTCTAAATATTAAGTACAAGTGAAATTAAATAATAAATTTAATCCCCCATTTCTGGCCATTTATCAGGTGAATCTACTATTATCTATGCAGTACATATAATCTTGAACAGCAACAACATTCGAGTCGATCGAGCCCTATTTTATTCCTAGTCTATTCCATCAAGCAGCTTCGATTCCTGCCTGTGCACTGGCTGGTAAATATAGTATTTATATATATATATTCATTCTGTCAAGCATCTGTGCCATGAATACCCAACTAACTTGCCAATTAAGGCCAATCCAATTTGTAATTTTTCATCAGGCCAACATTCAGCTGAGCTGTTTTTAGTAGTCTCATAATTTTTAGTGGGGCCTCACTCTTCTAATTCCATTACAACAACAACAACAAAAAAAGTGCAAGTCTGTTGTTAATCCACATTACCTGCTCTTATACCCTTTCCCCCTTTCACCCGCCCCCACGCTTGTGTTATTGCTTAGCTTCAACACTTGCCCCAAACAACTCGTGTCCTAATAACCTAAGCAGCTCATATATAGAGAAGGTCCTAATGTGTTTTTTGTTTAATATAAGCAGCCAAAGTGTTGCCCCAGCCACCATATCCTGTTCCAGTTCCAGTTCCTGCTTTGTTCCACCTTTTGGCAACACATCAAAGTACAGCTAGAGCGCACTTAGCATAATAGCCAAGTCGAAAGCCGAGACAATAAATTGGTCGAAAAGTTGCTCTTAGCTGTGTTAAAGAGCGAGAATTTAAGAGCAAAAGCTTTGCACAACGTGCAACAGGCCGTCGTGTCTATTTTTTTTTTGGTTTTTTCGTATTTTGATGCCGCGAAATGTAACTTCTATCTAATGCTGAAATAGTGCCAAGAAAGTGTGAAACAAAAGAAACTGAAAGTTTACATTAATGCGACAACAATTCAGCACGAAAATTTATGATAATTGCAACAATTACTGTTTTGCAAATGACGCTGCAAACAAGTTGAGTTAACTCGCAAGTAGAATCCTTGTACTTGCCATTTGACAAATATATATATATATAGTAGTTTCTGCCCTGCTTCTTCTCTTTGGCTATAAAAGCAAATTGAAGCCATTGACTTGAGTAAATCCTGTGTGCTTGGCTTGTCTTTGCCTTTCAAGGTTTTATAAATTTCAATTTGTTAAATGCTTAGCATACTTTGGGGCGTTACACAGCTTCACAATCAGCGGCATTAGCCAGGATTGTCTAGAATGTCGACTAGAGAAAGTGACTAATTAGTTGTGGCAGGAACTAAACTATGCCATGGCAACTTTTGTGTGTATTTAACAGATTTTTAGATATATATATAATCAATATTATGCCAAGTGATTAAGCATCAATTAGCATAAGTTAATATTTAACTTACTGAGAAATCAATTTCAATTACTTTACATGTGTAATTCGACGTCTCAATTGGAATTAACAATTTTGTACTTCAATTAAGTAAAACAAAGACACTTTATTGATTGAGTAATTGATCAATAAATCAGTGTATAATTGAGCCCAAAATAAATCTAGAATTTCTTTATTAAATTCAATATTTAGATGTGAATTAAATGTGAATGCCAAAACGAGAACATGGCTATATAATTGAATACAATGGCGACTTAAATCATACTCTTACTCCAATTGCCATTTCATGCAATATTCAATTAGCACACACATAAATATACACACACAAAGACACACACGCACAGCAAACGTGCAATTAATGCGTGTCATTTTTATTGCTCATACGACATGCTGTGCACACAAATATATATGTGGATTTTCCCCGTACACATGATTATATATTCAATTCAATTTGGTACATTGACTTTTAGCTAATTGTTAAGCATGAGCGAATGCTCATAATCGTAATTCAACAACATCATCATAATTGGCTTATCATTGGACGCACATCAATTTTAATTTGCAACTGACAAAAGCATAAAACCCAATTAACAATTATTGCAATTTGTTTTCGTGCCAAAAAAAAACTAACATAATTAACTTTTAATAAATAAATACCAGCAAATAATTCGAACAATTTGAGTACGAATTTTATTCGTGTTTGCGGTTGAAATTGCATTTTGGCCAAACCACAGCAATTTATTAGCTAACCAACAATTGCAGTTTATAGTAGACCCCACAGTGCAGTGGACACAATGCATCCACAAATGCTTAACCACTTCTTCCTTTTTAATACTCTCTGCAGGAGACTGTGAAAGAAACCACAGGAGCAGCACTCGTGTCACAGCCACAACAACAATAAACCAATTTAAAGAAACCATATATACAGCTTTTTAATGGATTATCCGGGTAAGTGTACAAAGAGAAATCAAAGAGAAACTATGGCAGATGTTCAATGCAACTATTTATTATAGAAATATATTTTTGTATATATTTATTTAACTTTTTAAAGCATGAAAATTACACCAAATTGAACTGACTATTAAAAATTTTTTTTTTAAATATTTATGTCATTTTTTAAAGCATGAAAATTACAACAAATTGTACTAACAATTTAAAGTTTTTTTATGTGCAATTAAGCTTTTATTTAAACCCAACAACTTGTTTATTTTAAATTTATTAGACTGATATATTAATACATATAATTTGGCAATTTCTGATTTTACGTTTACGAAATCAAAAAAAAACTATGGCAGATGTTCAATGCAACTATTTATTATAGAAATACATTTTTTTTTTTAAATATTTATGTCACTTTTTAAAGCATGAAAATTACACCAAATTGAACTGACTATTAAAATTTTTTTTTTTAAATATTTATGTAATTTTTTAAAGCATGAAAATTACAACAAATTGTACTAACAATTTAAAGTTTTTTTTATGTGCAATTAAGCTTTTATTTAAACCCAACAACTTGTTTATTTTAAATTTATTAGACTGATATATTAATACATATAATTTGGCAATTTCTGATTTTACGTTTACGAAATCAAAGAGAAACTATGGCAGATGTTCAATGCAACTATTATATATAGAAATATATATATATTTTTTTAAATATTTATGTCACTTTTTAAAGCTTGAAAATTACACCAAATTGTACCAACTATTTAAAGTTTTTTTTTAAATATTTATGTAATTTTTTAAAGCATGAAAATTACACCAAATTGAGCTAACTATTTAAAGTTTTTTTACTTATACATTAAGGCTATTATTTAAATCTAGAAATTGGTTTAATTGAAATTTATTAGACTGATATATTAATACAAATAATTTGACAATTTCTGGTTGATTATAAAACAAAAAATAACTTGTTGGAAATTAGGAAAGTTTCCCTATTGAGTCGTTTATCGAAATTAAAAAATTTTTTTTTTTATTTTTATTGGCAAGTTCAATTTATTTATTTTATATTTTATACCTTTAGCTCTTGATGTACCACATTTCTGTTTTTATTTATAACTACTATAAACCGCATTTCTCTCTAACGAGTTTCATATCAACATTCAGATTTGGGTTAAGGCTATAGAAGCAGACTCTGCAAAAAGCTGGACAAAATGTTGGAAATGCCATTTGTATATCAAGCACAATGGCTTTTTTAGAAATGAGTCAAGCTCAAACGTTGCCACATGCAACGCAAATGCTTATGTTGACCACACACATATACATGTACATATATACATAGTCATATATACATATTCATATATAGACGTATATGTAGTTTTGTACATACTTACAACACAAATATGAGTACAGTCTGCTGCGCATTAGCCCGCATCCCGGTTTGTTGGCCACCTCTGGGCGCTATAAATGGCAACACAATTTGCAACGGCACCGGGCTAAATTGTCTCCTTCCTCCACTCACTCCGCTTGCCCCCTAACTGTTATGCTTTGCTTGGTGCCCCCAATTGGCTGCCATTGTCAACGGGGATTTGCTGACCACACAAAGCAGTTTCAAGGCAAAATCGTTAGCCAAAGCATTCCTAGAAATGCTTGACAGTTGAGAAGATTGCAATGCCAGACTAATCATAGAAAATATCACAAAGTTTGCATTAAACTAGCTGCTTAGTTGCCAATGCTAATTAGTTGTGGCAAAGCTCAAACTGAAACTTTAGATAATATATTTATTTTTAATTTTTTAACAATTTTTTTTGATTATTTTGATTATTTTTATAAAATATACTAGTAGCTGCAGGGCACTTTGGAAAGTTATTTGAATGGTAAAATTCAATTTTTACACTTGCTTTTTATTTTTTTATATAAATATTTATTTTTATTTTTATTTTTATTTTTTTTTATATAAATATTTATTTTTTTTTTTTTTTTTTTTTTTTTTTTTTAAATTCTGTTTGGTTGATTCAAGGGGTATTTTAAGCCTCCCATATTTAATTTTAATTTTTTAAGAATTTTTTTGATGATTTTAAAATGATAAAATTTAATTTTTACACTTTTTATTTTATTTTTTAATAAATATTTATTTTTATTTTTTTTTTTTAAATTCTGTTTGCTTGATTCAAGGAATAGTTTAAACCTCCCACCCTCTTTTAATAATTGCCAAGTCTAATATACATCTTCAATCATGATAGTCATCAACAATGTTGCAACTTCTTGAGACTCTAGAGACGGCAGCACTCAAGTTGCAACAAGGCAAGCAAGTTGCCTGTGCCGGCTGCTACTATGGTAATATGTATATTAATTTAAACGATTCTATTTTTATTAACAAAGCTTGCAGCTCTTAAGTTGATTGTTTTTTTTTTTGGTGTCCTTTAAAGAACAGAAATTTATTCCTGTAGTGCTGACATTTACATAAAATTTGTATTAAATAGCAAGCTTGGGCTTTTTTTTTTTTTTGACAGAAAAACACAACTACGAAATGAGGACTTAATACCAGGACCAAAGACGTATATGTATTAATAGCCTGAAGCTAAGCATACTCCGACATGCTTTTGTGCGATGGGAATAATAAATGTGAGTCTTAATGAAATTATGTCTAGGGAACCGTCAACGCACGAGCACGTTGAAAGAGACAGATGCTTCAATTCAAATCACGCATACGTTGTGAGTGCAGTCGATATATATTTATACGGGGTGTACCCATTAAAATTGTGTATGAACGCAAAGATATTTCAGTGAAGATAATTCAAAATTTCATGTTGTTTTCTATATATTTTAAATTTTCGATATTCACTCTCTTCATTTTTAATACTCATGTGAAAATTTCATTGTGCTGAGGCTAAAATGATCACAGTTGTTCAAGCTAACGCTATTTCATATACAGCTGCCGTCTGAAGTGCACTGCTTGCTTTTACTCCCACTGAACTGCATGAACACATGTACTGCACTGCTTGACTAGAATTATTATATTATTTTTGAGTGTTGCAAGCTACAGGGTGCACCGTAGTCGGGTTTATTCAACTCTAACACTCATTGTTTGTATTTTTTTCTCTGCCAGACAGCTGTCAACGCTTCACGTTGCTCTGTCAATCAATTTATGCTGCTAGATAATCATAAAGACGCCACAGGGTGCAACCAATTAAAATAGCTATATTCGGAAGTTATATTCAACCGCTTTTATTTCGCTCTTAAAAAGCAAAAGTTGGCAGAGTAAAAATTTACACAGATCCCTAAAAATTGTATACCTGCAAACATATATAAGTATATAAATTTAAGAGGAGTTCTTGGTCGATTTTCATCGGCAAAGATCCGATTGTGATAAACAAGATCTATATTAAAAAATCTAAATGAATGTTGCACAAACACAATATAATCTTTTTCTCCTTAAAAATATAATGAAAAGTGATATGTAAATTGAAAATACTGCAATCTAACAATTCTGCAACTGCTGATAAACTGATACGCATCTTCACGAACAGAAAAGTTAATTTCCCCTCCTGATATATTTTTGTACTTGTGAAATAATCTCTGAGGTTATTTTGGGTAGGGAAAGTGCGTTTAAATTCTAAGAAATCCGCTTGTCGCTTATGTAGCAGCCTTCACATTGTTTGCTCACGTGTTGGAGGTGCCACTGCCACCGTCTATGTTGCCTGTGCTGCCTCTGCTGTCGCAGCAGCCATTTCAAGTGATTTCCGTTGCAAATGCCTTGGCAGTCGCTGCCTCTTCACATACCTATAAGCTGGTCTTTCAGTTAACACGTATTTTGCATTTTAAGCATAATTTAGGAACATTTGCAATGGTCAACATTAAAATGGAGTAATATCCATGTAGATATTTGTAAATTGTCTCATGAGTTGACTTAATGGCATCAATACAGCAGAGTTGTTGCCATTTTCTATTAAATTTTAAATTAAAAATGTGGCCTTAATTAAATAAATAAAATAAAAACAATATATAAATAAGAAAATTACGCAATGCAAATGCAAAATGTAAAAAGCAGAGACCGCTAAATTTATAATTTTAAAATTATGAGTTAAGCAATATTTAATAATTTAATTTTTTCTGAAAATTGGCCAAAGTTCCTTTTTTTGAGGCAGAAAATTAAAACTATGAAATATTAAATGATATTTAAATTTTTATTTAAAAATCATAAAATGCTCGTTTTTTCAACGTGTTAAATAAAAATTGTCAATTAAAAAATATTTACCAATTTTTAATTTAAAATTAAATTTAATTATTTCATAATTTTTTTGTTTTTGTCAAAAAATGCGAGATAAAATTAAATTTTTATTCTGTTCTAAAATTCGGATTCTCGCTTTAGTATATCTTATATATAATCAAAAAATAATCGTATTTTCAACTTGTTAAATAAAAATTGTCAATTTAAAATTATTTACCAATTTTTAATTTAAAATCAAATTTATTTATTTCATAATTTTTATTTTTTTGATCAACAATACGAGATAAAATTTAATTTTTATTCTGTTATGCTTTTTCTAAGATACAGAATCTTGTCTTAGTATATCTAGATTGTTCCCATTCATCTCGCAAATAGCTTCGAATTTAGTTTATTGATTTGCACAATTTAAACATTTGAATTTTGTCAAGCAATATTTTTTTTGGTCTTCATAAAAATCTCCAAAATAATTTAAAATTATCGAATAATAAATATTGAAGATGACGTTTAACTTTTTAAAGTTTAATTACTGATTTATACAGCCTGAATTTAATATATTTGTATATGTCAGCGTGTACTTTAATATACATATCAATTTATACACAAAAGCTCAAATTCAGCCGGTACATTTGAAACCAATTAAAATGTTATAGTGTACATGGAATTGGCAACTCTTCTAAGTCATTTGCCGTGTAACATTTTAATTGAGCTGCCTGCCTTGATTAATTGACAAAAATACAAAGCAACCCGTTCCTCCTTATTTCTAAGTCCTTTTAATGGCTGCTGCCACAGGTGCGATGTTTGCCAGTTGAATTAAATAACAGCTTCCCCTTCAGCCTCTGCCATTTGTTATATATATTCTCTTAATGTTCAGTTTTCAAATTAGCAGCTCATTCAAAAAGCAGGCACCTGGTACAAAATACACTTTTGTTGTTGTTCTGCCTGAGTAAAGCCCATAAATAAGCCAAAGGGTCGCATATATATGTATTTATTTGTTAAAAAAAAAAACCCTTTGCTACAAATTTCGGTTGGCAGTTCGATTAGGTTATTTGTACAAACTCAAATAGCCGTCAAGATGCGTAAATGCTCAAATAAATCTCCAAAATGTGTACAAACAAAAACTAACAATTTTATTCTTTAGCTGGAAAACATGGTTGAATCAAATGCTGTGCAAACTTTAAACTGGGCTACGAATTCAATGAATTTATTCATTAGTTTGCTTTGATATGCACTTCAGTGCCCAGATCATGCCCACATTTATACCTAACGCCCCCTTGACACACACATCTCTATAGTTATATACACCAAACTGAACAAATAAAGTTAAATGCTGTTTGCAGCGTGGCAACACTTGACATTGGTCCAGAATTTATTTCTATAATATAGATTTAAATTAAATATCTTTATATTAATTTTTATATTATATAATTTGTTGATCGAGTGGGTTATAGTCAAGTATTATGCACACGATTGTTGTCTTTAGGAAAATGTAGAGTCGAACCTTTACTGACATTGTAGAATATAAAAAATTAATTGATGAAGGCGTAGCAACGCGCGCCGGGTTAACTAGGCATATATAATCAAATGAAATTTATTTCTGAATATTACATTATTAAATACAGCTTTTCCGACACAATTTTGGAGATTGCAGACTAGCTAGAGAGTGTCTCGTAGTCAGGCACAATTTTTGTGGCAGTAAAACCTAACTGGAAACAGAGTATAAGCCGCATGTTAATGACTTACTGACATTCTACTTCCAATATAAATTGAATTTTGTTTGAAAATGATTTATATGATATAGATCCAATTAAACTATCTTTATATTAATTTCTATAATATATAACTTGTGGATCGGATGGGTTATAGTCAAGTATTATGCACACGATTGTTGTCTTTAGGAAAATGTAGAGTCGAACCTTTACTGACATTGTAGAATATAATAAATTAATTAATAAAGGAGTAGCAATGCGCGCCGGGTAAGCTAGGAATATATATTTAAATGAAATTAATTTTTGAATATTACAATAATTAAAAACATCTTTTCCGACACAATTTTGGTCACAAAGGGAAAAAAAAAAAAAAATAAAATAAAAAAAAAACAATTTTTGAGATCTCAGACTAGCTAAAGAGTGTCTCGTAGTCAGACCCAATTTTTTTAGCAGAAAAATCTAACTGTGTACAGAGTATAAGCCGCATCTTACAGACAACCCAATTCTACTTCCAATATAAATGCAATTTTCTACAAAATAAATTTCTGTATATTTTTCATAAATTATTATTTATAATTTCGCACAAAATTATTAAATATTGACACAGTGTGCAGAAGGGAGTTTGAAGAGAGAGACAGCGTTGTAAAGTATGTGTGGGCAGCATTCTGCATTCAATGTTTGCCCAGATACAGATACACACACACACACACACAAACACACACACATATACATACCTTAACGCACACACATGAACGCTTAACTTAAAGGCTTAAAGGTATATATGTATATGTATATGCGGCTCTGAAACCGTCTAATGCGATTTATTTTTATGGCCAATTTGCTTGATTAGGTTTTCGATTTTCATGCGCCCGTTGCACTCGACGCTTTTGCAGTTGAGTTCATTAAAGTTGCACACAGGATGAAAGTTTATTGAATAACGATTTCACAGTCAGCTGTGAAATGTCCAAAACTTTCAACACTCGCAACTTTCTCCGGCTGTTCATTAAATTTCAAAAAAAAAACAACAACTGAAGCCACAACTATGTTGGTGAAGTGAATTTAAATTTTTGCTATTTAATCGAACTGTCCCACTGTTAAGCAAATATGTATATTTATTTATTAATAATCAACTTTTACTGTGGTCCGTTAAGCTGGGAATTTGTATAAGAATAAAATTATATATTATAAGGCAAAAATATATTTATTTATTTAAATATTTATATATTAATAATAAACTGCTATTATGATCAGTTAAGCTGGAAATTTATAAAGGAATAAAATTATATATTATGATAAAAATTGGTAATAGCAGGGAAAGATAATTATAATAACAATTTATAATCAAAAACTCTGAGTTTATAGCATATTTTTATTGCCCACAAAAGGCTCTATAGTTTGACTCCTGATAAATATGCTTTTTAACTCAATTTGAAATAATGAAGATATTGACAATTAAAAATATAAATTAGGTACAAATTTGCTGCCTAAATTTATACAATTCTTTATATTGTATATTTAACAACAAATTGATTTTAAATTTTCTAACTGACAGGATAAAATTCCCAAATAAAATCCATAGTTGAGACATGAATTTAAATCGTAAACTAAACATAATTTTATTGGCCACAATAGGAACTATAGTTTGACTCCTGATAATTATGCTTTTAATTAAATTTGAAATAATAGAGATAGAGGCAATTAAAAATAAAAATTAGGTACAAATTTGCTGCCTGAATTTATCCAATTCTTTACATTGTAAATTTGACAATGAACTGATTTTAAATTTTCTAATAAATTCACAAATAAAATCCACAGTTAAGACATGAATTTAAACCATAAACTAAACGATATCTATTATTTAGTTTTATTAAACAAATTTATATTGCTGTGTTCCTCACTTTCTAGCTTTATAGTATATAGAAAAAATTAGATATAATAATGTTAATAGATAATAACACGGAAAGATATTGATTTCAACAATTGACTAGCAAAAACTCTAAGCCTATAGGATAATTTTATTGGCCTTAATATTCGCTAGGTTTAACTACTGAAAAATCAGCTTTTAACTCAATTTGAAATAATGTAGATATTTTGAAAATTAAAAATATAAATTAAATACAAATTTTCTGCCTCAATTTATGCAGTTCTTTACATTGTAAATTTGACAATGAATTGATTTTAAATTTTCTAATAAATTTACAAATCAAATCCATAGTTCAGACATGAATTTAAGCCATAAACTAAACGTCTCCCATTATTTAGTTTTATTAAACAAATTTATATTACTATGTGCCTCACTTTCTTGCTTTATAGCATATGTTTGATTCAAAAATCGATTTGGTTTACTGCTAAAAGGGGCAAAAAAATAAAAAAAAAATAAAATAAAAGGCAAATACCGCATGGCATTATGACATTTATGTGCCATAAAAAAATATCCTTGCGCCACATTTGTGGTCCATGGTGCGTATGTTGCTGCCACATTCATGAGACAGCGACTAAAAACTGTCATCATTAAATGTCAGTAGTATATGCAAGTATGCAGATATATGTATATAATGTATGCCATAAAAAAATGTAGACTACCCATAATATATATATATAGAGGTATGTGCAAAAGCTTTAAAAAATGTATTCAGCATTTTTTTTGCACTTTAGTTTTTTCACCTTACTAATACACTTGGCTGCTTGACTTAATTAAAATAGCTTCAATATATATATATATTTATATATACCCTACATGTTCAAGCCTAGTAAAGTGTGAAGAAATTTTCTATAGCAGCATAAAATAATCACGATTAAGGCAATAGTAACAAGCCAAGGCAACGCCATCGAAAACGTGACTAAATCATTTTAGCCAATAAGACACGAAGACGCCAAGAAGGAGCAAAGAAGGATGTCAGATTGCCAGGAGCGAGAAGCGCGTGGCCAGCAAAGATGAAGATATATATAAATATATAGTATAAAGTATAACAGCATTGAACTGTGAAATGACTTCATTAGTGAAAAAATTGTAAATATGTTGCCTTGGCACACAAAGATGAGAGGAGAAACCCTCCGACCCTACCCTAACTGGATTTCCCAACAGTCATGATTTATTGCTTATGTCCTTCAAGATGCTCAGATATATATGCTCATATATATATATGTATATTTAAAATGTTGCTTATGACAGGGGCTGGAGGCACGCCCACTAAAAACCCACACACACACACACACACACAATTTCACACATTTTAGCCGCCTGTAAACGAAATTTTATGTAAATTTAACAAGGACATAAGCAAAAACGCAAAAAGTTGGTCATATGAGTTTAAAAACATAAAGCGCAAATTAATTGAGGCAAAGCTCCGGGTAAAGGGGGGCCACTGTTGCCTTCAGGTAATTTTTTATGCCTGGCAGTCAAGGGCGTAGACAGTTTTTCAGCAAGAGGGGGCCCGCCAAATTGTTGAGCTTATATAAATATATTTTTTACATAAAAATTAATTTAATTTACCTTTTTTTTTGAACACATTAAAAATGGTTAAAATGGATATAGTTATGCCGATTTATATAGCAGGCAGAAGCAGGCATCTCTGACGCTATATAGTCTATATAGAAATTAAATTTATAATGCTGATTTCTACGTACCAAATTCAGAATAAATTTTCTTTAAATTTCATATACTTCTACCACAAAAAATTACATCGAAATAATTCAAAAAAATACTTTCCAATGTCTTGCGATTTTCCGAGTTGAGTTTAGGGTATCTAGTTGTCGAGCACGCTCGATTAGAGCACTCTTAACTGGTTTTTTAAGCAGCTAAACAAAGGCTCGTTAAAGACAGGAAGTGATTGCCAAAAAGTATAAGCCATACGCTGCCTAATTCCGGTGTTTACTTAGGTGCTGTAATTATCTTATGCAAAATGTTAATTTTCAGTTAGTTGCCTTTAGGCTTGGGATAATTAAATATAATTATTTAATAAAATTGCCAAAATGTGCCATGATCTTATAACAAAGTAAAAGTAAATTATTGTTAAGTGCTCGTAAAAATATATATTAAATATTTACTTAATATTTGAATATTTAATACTGTTTTCTAAGTCAGCCCAAAGTCTGCAAAAATAAGAATTTTAAATAATCCTTTAGCAAAATATAAATTTAATAGGGATTTTCATTGATTATATATAAAATATCTTATTAAAAGTAAAGAGAAAATATGGAAAATGTAAAAATTAATATAAAAGTTTACATATGTATATACTTTTGTGGTCAGAGTTGTCGCCTTCTGCCAGTTATATATAAATTTACACTAATTTCTTACCTCGTTCTCTAATACATATTTAATGGCTACAGGGTTTAAGCTTGTCTAACTTGTTTAATAATAAATTAGTAGCTGATTCTAAATTGAGTACAGCTTTTCTATAGCTAAAAATTATCGATTCTGTTGTCGCACTTGTTGACTTGACTTGTTTGTCCTTGATATAAACGAACTCTGATAACTTTTTCCAATCACATACATATATATAATTCAAGTATAATATATAAAGTATTTTGTCTATATATATATACAATATAATAATTTTCGCTACACATTGAAACAATTGAAACGTGACGCGCATTAGCAACGCGGAATATGTGGCGTATGAGCAATGTTTTGTGTGCTTTGTGTGCATTCACTTAAAGCAGATGTGAAGCGAATGTTTCAACTTTGAGCCCTGCGCTTAATTTTTTATTAAACACAATAATCTAATGCTGTCTGCGAAGCTGCGTGTCCGTTGCATGTCAACGCATTAGATTGACGAGGGTGATTTAATAAATGAAACGAAAAAAAAAGAGAATTAAATTTGGTAACTTACTCTTTACCCCAAGCATGACAAGGATGAAGAACAAAAACCTAGGCAAGCGCAAAAAATTTAAAATAAAAAAGCGATGAAAATGACCATCAATGTCAACGAATACAAAAACTCAAAGGTCTGAAAAGTTTAGACTAACCAGCATGGTTTGTAAGATGGCAGAGATATAATATATATACTATATATACTGTACTAGCTGGTATAATTCAGGTTTTTCTATGGAGGCTACAGAAATTTACATTTTTTTTTTAGAAAACTTTCCAAAATCGATTCAGTACTTTTCGACTTGTTTATTGTTTGCTGTGGATTTAAAAAAAAAAAAAAATAAAATAAAAAAAAAATAAAAAATATAAAAAAATATAAAAAAGTATTTCTTACAAATGGAACAATTTTTCGACTTATTTATTTTTTACCGCTGATTTAAAAAAAATAAAAAATAAAAAAAAATATAAAAAAGTATTTCTCACAAGTAAAACTGTTTTTTAAAAAATATAAATAAATTACTTAACGACTTGTTGAACCTTAAAAATAAGTTTGAAGGCATAAAAAAAGAACGAAATAAAAATATTTAAATATTTACAAAACTTTTATATACTGTATTAGCTGGTATTATTAAGGGTTTTCTATGGACACTACAGAAGTTAATAGTTTTTAATAGAAAACTTTCAAAAATCAATTCGGTACTATTCGACTTTTTTATTGTTTGCTGCTGACTTAAAAAAAAAATAATAAAAAAAATATAATAAATATAAAGAATATAAAAAAGTAGTTGCCACAAATGGAACTATTTTTTCGACTTATTTATTGTATGCTGCTGATTAAAAAAATACAAATAATATATTTAAAAATATAAAAAAGTATTTCTCACAAATGAAACTATTTTTCGCAAAATTATAATAAATTACCTACCGACTTGTTGAACTTTGAAAATAAGTTTAAAGGTACAAAAAAAAACAAAATAAAAATCAAATTAAAAATATAAAAATTTATGAAACTTTTAGATGATTATTTTTTTACTATAATTATATTTTATTACAAAAAAAAAACAAAATAAAAATTAAATAAAAAAATATAAAAATTTATGAAACTTATAGCTGATTTTTTTTTATTATAATTACATTTTATTGCGCACTTTTAAAAAAAAAATAGTTTTTTTGCCATAACTTTACAGCTTTGGCTGTGTGTGTTGATCATCAAGTCAACAGCTGCCGGAAGTTAATAAATGAATTTAATTAAATATATAAAATTTCATGCTACAGTAAGCTCTTGCTAAAATTATAATACCGACTGTAAGTGCATCTAATCTGAAGTGTAAAAAGTTTTGACGTCCGGCAACAATTTAATTATTGAATGGACGAAGGAAACAGGATAACTGAGAAACTGAGAAACAGGTGTGCCAAAGCAGACGCAGCCACATTTTGTATATTAAATATTCGACTTTGGAAAAATTTTAAATTGAAAAACTTTGACCGCCACAAATTAAAAAGCCCATGTACAAACTTGGCCAAAGACAGTAAAGTATAAAAAAAAGTGGAATTTAACAATAAATTTATACAGTTTTTAAAGTGTAAACGCAAGGAATTGTCAATAAATATGAAACACACGTGCAGCATAATTAATTGCTACATATAAACAAAACAATTTAACATATGTTTAAATTGGCTAAATATATTAAAAAAATACTCGCATAAAATAGTTAAAAACCACGGACCACGGTATACTTCGTTCTCATATTTGGATAAATTTAAAAAGTAGAAAAAACAAGAAAGAAAATGTTTTCTTTGGCTTGCCGAAGCTATATACCCTTACTTTACTATTTAAAAATAATGTAAATATACAGGCGCATCTATAATAAATACCTTTTAGTAAAAGGCATAAATAGTTCATATATTTAATTATCAAATTTGATCTTTATGTATATCAAATGAGTAACAAATTTAATTGTTTTTCTTTTCAAGAATAAATTGCGTTTATTTGAATAGAGAAAGTCGACATCAATCACTCAATCACTGTGTTGCCAAATAAACCCCATTTCCCTTTGTCAATAGAGTATAAAAAATAATTTAAATATTATGTGATTTATTTACGTACATGTGCAATTTAATTTGCAGCAGTTTATTTACATAGGCCAAACCAGCGATTTGACTGAATTGCAACTGTAATTCATGCAAATTAATTATGCAAATTAATTGTAATTTTAATGGCTTAATAAAAAGTTATTGTTTTAATTACTAGACAGCAATTTATTTTAAATAAAATGTGCAAGTGGCAAGGCCAAAAAAAAGCATATAACTTTTAAATCGGCAAAAATAACCCTATATGTAGCTTTCTTCGTGTTTTTCTAGGCCAGTCTCTATGTATAAATATTAATATTTATTTATTTAAGGTTAGTATTTATGAAACTTGGCATAGATTCTTTTTATCATGTAAATATCCTATAAATATGATAGTAAAGATGGTTCGAAAAAATTAATCTTATTATAAACTTCTTTATTTTATCTACTTTATTTTATTCAAGATATCGAAATTAAACTAACTCGATCCAATTGGTATTCTACGTTACCCGTTTGCTTTTATTATAGACAGCTATAGTTACTTTGATTACTTTTAGCCCTATTTTAAGGGTATCTTTGTTATGCCAAAAATAGTCGTTTTTTTATTGGGCTTTCAAAGCCTTGTGTCAATTTCAATTGCTTGTTTCGCACGAATTCGCATTATTTTATGAGCTTCAATATTGAGCCTAACTTGTTTGCTGTCCAAAATCAAAATTGAGTTATATTTTCTTGATTCCAGCTATACATTTCATGTAAACACATTATTCAAAAACTCAGTCCCGACAAGCAAAAACTCAATTTTTTGCGTCTGCTGCATATAAATTATATTTGTGGTAGTTGCATTAGCGGCTCAAGTTGATCAGCGTTCCGAGGGTGTCATCATCGCAATTCCAAAAGTCATTTAAGCAGCCACACAAGGCCAAGTTTATGGCAAGGACCAGAAAAAGTATTAAAACTTTTTTTTTTTTTGGCTCTTTGCTGCCTGCTGTCTGCTGTCGCCTTTGATCCAAGGAGCTGTTAAATACGGCAAAAGAATATCACGGAATGTGGGCTTGGACGTGTCCGTGTATGTGCGTTTTAACGGTTCGCTGGCGCCCTTTTGGCCATGTCCCGCTTAACTGCCGCGCAAACTCGCAAAAATTCGGAGGCATTAATTTTTAAATAGTTTTGTGGCGCTGCGTTGCACATAAACGAGGGCTAGGGGGGCCAGAAGGGGGGACTGGAATAGTGCGAAAAAGGAGTGTGTGGCATGTAGCATGTGGCACAGTTATTTTACGGCCTCACATGCCTCTTCAAGGCATAAGCCGCACTGGCAAAAATGCAAATAAAAAGCATTTTTTAAGGACTTTTAAAATGGCCAATGGAAGCAGTCTGAAAAATTCCTTAAAATGTTTACCTAGCCAAAGTGGCATTAACCCATGGAGTGACAAAAAAGTTAATGCTATTAACCCATTTTCAGTAAAAGCATTAAGGCACAAAATGCTACTATTTTTTTTTGGGTTATATAAATATTTAATTTTGTTGTAGGAATTGTTAGTAATTTGGAAAGAAATTTAAAAAATATATATTTAAATCGTATGATAATTATAAATATCATTTTATTCTACAATCCATTGTCTTTTTTTTGGATTATATAAATATTTAATTTTGTTGTAGAAACTATCAGTTATTTGAAAAGAAATTTAAAGAAGACTGTTTTGAACTGTATGATCATTATAAACATTATTTTATGCAGCAATCTCTTGGCTTGATTGTACTATAGAAATTTAATTGTAAAACTAGATATATAATTTTTTTTTTTAATAGATTTAAAATTTGGTTGTTTTCACAGTTTGTTTTTTTTTTTTTGCTAAAGGATATTTTTGCAGAAAATACCGATCATTCCTTCTGAGCTTTCCTTTTTTAAAGTAAAATTTATATATGCAGGCATTTTTTCTAAGCTTAATATTCTGTTATGCTTCTAAATAAACCAGAAATTACATATATCATGCCCAAGAATAGGCTAAAAAAAAATGGTTTTCATTAGAACACATGTAAAATTTATGTAAAATTCAAATTATTTGGCAAATTGTCAATTTATGTATAAAAATTATTTATTATTAATTTTTTTATATTATTTTTAAATTTCTAAATTGACATATTGTCTGTTTATATATATAAATTAATTAATATTAATATATTTATATTTTTTAAAAAATTTCTTGTTTATTTTTTTTCCTATCTTACATGTTCAAAACTCAGTTTAAAACATTTAAATATTTTGTATTTTAACTGAATTTAAATAAATTGACAAATTGTCAGTTTATATATATAAATTATTTATTATTAATATATTTATATTATTTTTAAATTTCTTCTTTTTTTTCCTATCTTATATGTTCAATACTCTGTTGAAAACATTTAAATATTTTTGTATTTCTACTAATACTAATACTCTTTGGGTTAAACGTGCAGCATCATTAGACCCTTAGGTAATACCTTACCCGTCTACGCTCTCCTAAGCTGTTGAATGGTTGACATTTGTAAAAAACGTTTTGCGTCTTGGCTCTAACTCTTGGCCATTTTTATTGCCTGCCATTTTACAAAATGGTGGCGCAAAACGTAAAAAATTGGCCGCACGCAATGCGGCAACTTGTTGGCACTCAGATTTCAGTCGATGCGCTAAGGGCCCATTTTGATTTGCGGCTAAAGTTATTAAAGCCTTCAAGCTGGCCAAGCCGAGCCGGTTGTGTTAACTTAACCCATTTGTATGCACGGTCACGTAATGCCAAAAAACCCCCGACAAAAAAAAAAAACTTATAATCATCCAAGGATACGTAAGTTCAGTTTAATAGTTGTCCAGGCAAATTTCGCGAAACTCGCTTCGCGCTCTAATGCAATTTAAAATGTTCCGAGCAACCAAAAAGTTGCCCGTGCTCCATCAAAGATTAAATTGAGCTCGCAGACGCCTTTAATCTTGAATCCCCAAAACTCAAACTCAAACTCAAACACAAACTTTGAAAAACCCAAACTTGGCAAAAGTAGTTGCTGAATGCATTAAGACGCATCCCACTTAATATTTTGCATTTATAGCTTAAGGTGGCAACAATTTTGTCAATTTTAATTAAAGTTTATTTAAAATTAACAAATTATTTAGAGTTGAAATTTATGTGCCTAAATATCAGTTGTATTTTATATTATACAGTTTATTAATTACCTCTTACTGAATTGACAACAATTATTCTAAAGTGTTCTCTTTATTTTAAAGCTGCTTATAAACGCTTTATTTCAATTTACAATAACTTCATAATTAATAATATTATTTAAAAATGTTGTATGAAAAGTTGTTGGGCTATTTTATTACCTTTTTAACAATATAAACTTCTTTAATGTCATTAAAATATGTTTGTAGTAATTTTTAATTAACGAAATCTATTTTTTGGAAAAGCCCAAAATTTATCTTTTTTTCGATTATATCGTAAGCGTTACTGGCAAGCTATTTTTTTAAATTTTTTTTATCAGAATCAGCGACTTAATTTACCTATAAATTAATACAATATTTATTTTTTTTTAAATTTATTTTAAATTAAATTATTTTTTATTTTAAAGCCGCCTTCAACCGCTTTATTTAAATCTGCAATAACATTTCAATATATAAACCAATTTAAAAATATTGTTCAAAAAGTTGTTGGCCTTTTTTATTACCTTTTTAAAAATATAAACATCTTTAATGTCATTAAAATATTTTCGGAGTAATTTTTACTTAACAAAATCTATTTATTTTTTTTAAGTAAAAAATCTAGCTTTTTGTTGATTATATCGTAAACGGTCCTGTCAAGCTATTTTTTGGACTTTTTTTTTATCGGAATCAGCGACTTCTTTTGCATATAAATTAATAAAATAATTATTTTTTTTTTTTTTTTTTTTAATTTATTAAATAATCCTTTTTTATACTCTGATCCCTGCGCTGCATTTAGTTGAAAATTTCTGATTTTTAGTACAATATTTATTATTTTTTTTAAATTTATTATAAAATCCCTTCGATGCATTTACCTTTTGTTTTAGTTCAAAATTTCTGACTTTTAGTACTTGAATACTTGGCGCTTCTGCATTGGTTTTTGTGACTAATGTCTGTGGTTGTGTCTTATTGCCAACTCTTGTCTCTGCCCTCGCCGCTACCGTCTTCTATATCCTGTCTATTGTGTGTTGTTGTTAATTTCTGGCGGTTGTTCCTGTGCAATTTAATTGAATTATTTGCGCGCTGAATGGTTCACTCCGCCTGTGACAGCTGCTCTAATTAGTTTGGCAAAGGCAAAGTCCTGGGCACAGGCAATGGCAAAGGCAAAGGCGTTTAATTAGTTTGCCTGGTTTGAGCCTGGAAATGAAGGTGAACCGCAGTAGGGTTAAGCTGCTTAACGTTGGCCAAACTGTCATTAAGACAAGAGGCAAAACGATGCCATCCATTTACGACTATGTTCAAGGACTTGGCTATAATCAAATTGTATTGCCAACGCAGCTACCAATTTAACCGTTTACCCGTTTATTCGATGGGCACAAAATCAGGACTTTTAAGTAAATTTCATTTGTCTTTAAATCTGAATAATTTTATTATTTATTTATTATATTTAGGGTTTATTATGTGCTTGATAAATGATAACAGAGTTTTGAATTTTGTTATTTCGAATTTTTAATGAATCTTGACTGAGGTAGAAGCTTTGAGATTGATTTGCCACATCAATTTTATAAATATCAATTTTATTCATTTTTGAAAGAAAATTTTATTGTCATAACCGATTTATTAATGAAAATAATAGAGAAATTCAAACAGACTTCCTAGACCTCCAATTGCCATAACTGAGCTAATTTTATATTCTTGGAAACTTGAGTGAAAAGTAACAATGCAAGCCGGAATAATCTCGTAATGTATATAATAAAAATATGGTATAATAAAAATAGTATCAATCGTCTGAAGTCCCTTTATTAAATTTGAAAAAATCTAGCGATAAAAAACAAATATTATAAATTTCAAGAAATTGAGTCTCAGAAATTGAAGACCAAAAATCAAATATTTAAAATTGCAGTACAAGATAACACTAGGTTACAAATTTTTTTTTTGATCGAGGGAGCTGGGCTTCCAAATGATTTCAAAAATGCAAACCATTTATTTATTCCAAGAATGGTTTTCGAGAAAACCGCAAATAGCTAGTTTTTGGCAGCCTTTCGACTTATTTGTTCATTTCAACATCAGAGCTTATTTGATCCTAAATAATGTTACACAATTCAATAGATAATTGTATCCCCTTTCTAATGATATGCCGTTTATGCGGATAAGAATTAAAGCCATTATAAATCCTCAAAGTTGAAAAAAGTTAACTTTTTTTGCATTTTTCAAAAATTGCTGAATTTCAATTGGACTTTTAAAAATTTTAAAAATTCGTTTAAATACTTTTTAAGATTAATTGATTATGTTAGATAATTCTTTTGCAAATATTTTAAGTATACATTTGTCCAAATCGGTCAGTAAATGTAATAGTTATTTAGCAATTAGTAAAAACACCCAAGTTAAAATTTACCTTGCTCATCACTATTCCAGTCATATTTGAAAATGAGAAGTTTCAACTGACTGGAAACTTTAGCTATTGCGGCGATTTTTAATGAATTGTTTGCTTTATTTAGAGAGAATAATGATCCTAAGGATTGGCGTGTCTTTATCGAATATTTCCGCTTTAATTTTTCCGTAGACAATATGCAACATTTTTTTTCTTAATATACCAACGCATTACTGTTTTCTCTCTTAAATTGTAAAATTTGAATGAAAATCAAATATTTAAAATTGCAATAACAGAAAA
Organism: Hirtodrosophila alboralis; assembly: GCA_035043045.1. NCBI lineage: Eukaryota > Metazoa > Arthropoda > Insecta > Diptera > Drosophilidae > Hirtodrosophila > Hirtodrosophila alboralis. Next base: position 141,738 of record JAWNNH010000094.1, read on the forward strand.
TTTACGCTAGTAATATTAACTATAAAACTTTAATCACATTCCCTACATAGCATAAACCTAGTACAATTCTGCCAAAGCTTGTTTATGACGTCTTTGGCTACAACTGTTTACTGGCAATGACTTGACTAGGCTTATTAGATTGCCTGTCATGTCATTTTGGGCCAAAAATGCTGCCATAAACACGTCGCACACGTCTGCGCCATTTTAAAGATGGCATCTGCGCCACTTCCGGGCTGAATATTTGGCAATACAAGATGCCGAATGCATTTGAATTGAATTTAAATGGAAATTACATGGCAACGATGCTTATGAAGTCGTTAGCGCCCCCCAACTCCTCCTTCAACTCAGAGTCCTGCCAGCCGTTGGCAATATTGGCACATCGTCGAAAATAATTGCCGGAAATACAAAAGGAAGGTGGCAGTGGCAAATGAAATCAAATGGAATACTGGCTTAAGGAAATGGCAACGGAATAGATTTATAATTTTCTCATCAAGCTGCTGCTGCTGCTGCTCCTGCTGCTGCTGAAGAAGCACCACAAGGAGCTCTCAGCTCAAGTCATTGTAATTGCCTTGACGGGCTTACAAGGCGTATACGCCTTTTGTTTGATTAATGTACGCAGTTGTGTGTGTGTGTGTGCACCGGAACTTGAGTGGCTTCTTTTCAATTTCAATTGTGATATTGGCGCCCAAAGTTCATTGACTGTCCGGTCAACCGGGCGCAGCAACCTATAAAAGCGCACATCCTGCGCCTGGCTAACAGCATTCCCGCCTTGAACACCAAAGGAGCAGCAGCAGCAGCAGCCATTGTGTTATCCAAATCCAAGAGCGGACTATCCATTGCCCATAGCATGGCCTCATTGCAGTTCCTGCTCTGCTGTGCTACAACGCTTCTACTGATTGTTAACGCCTTGGAGCTCAATGAACCGTCGAGCAATAAGGCCAAGATGCAGTATACGCCTTTTCCGCTCATCCATGATGAGGTCGATGTGGAGCCCGTGGAACTGCCGCTCGATGTGGACACGGAGGAGAGCATGGAGCAGCTGCCGTTGCTTACGCGTTCGCATTCGCATTCAATGCCACCAGCCTGGCTGCAGTTCGCCGAGGAGCCCGTCCAGAAGCAGCCCAGAGTTGGTAACAAGGCATCCTATATAAAGTTGCCACCTGGCCACGATCACAAGCATCCACATGCACATCAACATACGCATGCACAGGGGCATGGGGCATGCACCATTGAGATTACCAGCAAAGTTCCAGGCATCTGTCAGCCCATGACCATGGGCGTGGGCAGCGCTTGTGTTTCGGGTGAATTTATGGAGTTCTACAGTGCCGCCCACTGCTCGAATTTTTAATCAGGAAAAGAAGTGTCTTTTTCCCGCTTCCTCTCCCTCTCCCTCTCTCTCCCTCCCCTTTGAATGCATGTTTTGTGTCTATTTTTAATGGGTTAAATGGAGGAGTACGACTACCTGGTGCGCGTTTTTGCAACTAAAATATGCACAACAATAACATAAAACAACACAACACAATTTATATAAATAAAGTTTATTTAATAAACATATTTAGTACATTTTTCTTTTTTCTATATTGAGATCAAGGCTTAGTTATTGATATTTTGAGGTATATTATTTAATTATATAGGTTTTTTTGAAATATTAAATTCAATTTAAATTCGATACACATCATTTTTTTTATTAAGAAAATTAATCTATTATTGGTAAATATTTTCTTTAACTATCATAAATTTCCTATGGTGCTGGCAAAACTCTTTCAGAGTCTCTTGAGGTTAGGTAAATTCATAAAAAGAAAATATTAATCTCCATAATTTTAAACATTTCTTTAATTTTTTGTTGATCCTATTTTTTATAAAATATGAATTCATTTAAAAAAAATATGTTTTCTCTGTCTTTTTATATATTTCTTTAATTTTTCGTCGATCTTAAATTCCCAATTAAAATAAAGAAATAAATCGGAAAACTTTGGGCTGTAACCAATTGAGAATTATAAGCTGTAATAACATTTAAAGCGTTTTATAAACAGACAAAAGTCGAGTACCCTGTAAACTGTGCAATGTTTTTTTTACACAATGCAAGTAAGAATGCTATAGTCGACTACCAGATACCCTGTACTACAGGACACCCTGTACGTAATGGGTATAAATTCAATTAAGTTAAGTAAATCAAAATTAACTAATTTCATCTTCTTCATTAAATGAAAGATGATCCTCGTTAAATATTAAAATTCTTTTTTAAAAAAATCAGCAATTAAATGACTTAAATTTAAATTAGGATTTTAAATAATTAAAACTTGACTTAAATTTCGTAACTTCAATTATTTTCTAAGGAAAATTAATTGCAGAATTAGTTGATAGTTAAAGTAACTCACAAACTTCTAATATAAGTTTTAGTATTCAATACTAAGTATAACTATTAAATAATTTAAAAAAAAAAAAAATAAAATGTTCAACAATAAATTACTACCTCATTTTGGGCCAAATAGTTGGCTTTGGTGGCTTGGCACCCGGCACAGTTGTGGAATTACCAATGGCCACACATTGGCCACCAAACAGCTCCAATAGCTGAGGTGCCTTGAAGAAGGAGGCACGCTTCCAGTCGGCTGGACCCACGCGATCAATATTATCATAGATTAAACCCGTAACATCCAGAGCACGAAACTGTTCCAGTAAGTGAACATCCTGCAGATCGCTGCCCCAAAGGAATACAACCTGAAGCAGATCCAAGCCAAGATTCACCAAATGCTGTTTCTGTTGAAAGTTTTGGACATGCGGCGCTGTGCCAAGAATTTCCGTGCTCTCGGCAAAATTGATGGCCTGGAAGAAACTCTGAGTTCGGAGATCCTTGTAGACATCCCAAATGTTAGTTTTGCCCGTGGTCAAGAGGATGACAGGGAATGCAGTTTGCTTCAGTCGCAACATGGTGCAAATATCCGCATCAAAGCTGGCAAAGATCAATGGACGACCGCAACCATAACGTGCTGTCGTCTCTATAATTCTATCCATGTAGAAATTCTTGTTGTGCGTTTGTGTTGACTCCAACACACCTGAATCCATTAGCTGTGGCCACTTGATCTCCACAATTAAGCCCAGACTTCGAGGCAATGCCTCATACACCTCGGATAACTTGGGGAACAGTCGCTGCAATTGGCTGACATTACGGACATTCAGATGCGTGTATTCCTGCAGGGTCCAACGTTTTAGTATAAAGACACGGCTGCTCTTGAGCTCCGCATAGCTGAGCTGATTGATGAGCACATAATGCAGATCAAAGCGATCCACAATGGGCTCTGTACTCTCCTTGGTGGTGGTATAGAAGCCAAAGCCACGCCAAATGATGGGCACATAATCCCTGGTCAGTTGCACATCCAGCTGCACCATATCGCCCTTAGCCTGTAGCACAGCCAGATAGCTTTCAATGGTGTTCTCTACGGGCCCCGTGCTGACCTGGTAGAAACTCGCGCCCAGTCCACGATTGCCCACATCCAAGGTGGGCCAATTGTTGGGCCAATATCGTTGGAAACTCACACGTAAATTGATGGCAGCGGCATGTGGCAGTGGTTGCACCACCAAATAGGGCAACATCAGCTGACCTATGACCTGTGGACTACCCTGACGCTGCACCGCCAGCTGCAAGATGCCACGGCTGCCTCGCAGCTGCTCGGGCAATATATAAGCCTCAGCCAAGGGCAACTGTGGCTGCTCCAGCTGATAGATGGACAGTCTAAAGGCATTAAAAACATCCAGAGCTTGACTAATGCGAAAGATGACTATGGCACCTTCATTATACCGGACACCCTGGTGACCCTGTGCCCGATACGAGGAACGATTGTAGGCGTAACGCGAGATTTCTATGTTCGCATTATCCAGCACGCTGAGCGGCTTCAGCTTCAAACGCAATTTCTCCTGGTTCCCCAAACCCGAGATGAGCAAATGCTGTTGCCATATAAACTTTAGCTCGATGACATATTCCCGTTGAAGCCAGCCACGCTCCAGCCAGTAACCACCTCCAACAGAACGGGGATAGGCCTCGCCAAAGATGTCCACACCCGGAGATCGATAGATCTCATAGGTCTGCAACATGCGTGGCACCTGTTGCGCCTCCCAGCGTCGCAGCACACGTTCGCCCGCTGCATCCAACGCATAGATGAGATAGCGATAGTAGACACGATGGCTGGCACAGATCAATTGCCGTAGAAACCATTTATTACGCTGCTTATTCTGCGCTGTTAGTGGCAGTGCCTTGGCAATGCTCCAGGCGCCCAAAGTATGATGATCTCCGGTGACGGCGACGGCTTCATCCGCCGCCAGTTGTACGCCGGCATCCAACTTCAAATTGAAGACGCGAAAGAAGGGCAAACAGAGAAAACTGCGTCCGGTTATCTCCGCGGGGCGCTCATCATCAAATATCTTAAAAGCCTGCAGCTGGGCATTACTGTAGACAGAGGTTTCATTCTCTATTGATGATGATGACTTCAAATTGTTGTTGTTGTTGGCAGTAGCTGAGGCTTCTTTGCAAAACAAGGCAGAGAACAAAGCGATCTTATAGAGTATGCTAATTGATTTTAGCACTCGATACATATTTTTTTTTTTTGGTTGTCTACATCTCGTACCAAATAAAATAGTAGAAACTAGTTTCTTTTTTTTTCCCCCGTAGAAAGGCGGAGGCGATGACGAACGCGAACGCGATCTCAAGTTCTTGAGAGTTCTATACGCGGTGCTAACAGAAGATCGAATGAAAGAATTTCTTAATGTTCAGCATTGTTTTGTAGCTCTTCTAATCAGCTGTGACTACACAGAGAGAAATTTTTAATTAACCATGTCGTAAATGAACAGAGACTGCAGAGTCGAAAGCCGTAAATATATATTATCTAATTGATAGATGATTAAATAAAGTTTATCGATTTATTTCTTATTTTCTAGAATATTTCCTTTTTTTTTTAGTTTATTGGAAATTTTCATTTTAATTAAATTTCTGTTAAATGTATAATATTTAACCATCAAAAATGAACAGAGACTGCAGAGTCGAAAGCCGTAAATATATATTATTTAATTACAATACGATTAAACACAGTTTTACAATTCGTTTTTTAGTTTCTAGAATATACCCTTTTCTTTTAGTTTATTGGAAATTTTATTCTTATTTCAATTTCTGTGAAATATATATAATATTTTCCCTGAACTTGCCTTAATCAGAGTATATTCTAAAAATGCTTTTCAATCAATTACATTTAATTTTTTGGACAATTTTCTATATTTTTATTTTTTTTCTATATTTTTATATATATTTTTCTATATTTTTCTATATAAATATATATTAATAAATTCTACTATAAAATCTAATTATATTATAACTTTTTATTTTTTCTGCAATTTTTTATATTTCTATATTTTTTCTATATTTTTTTTCTATATTTTTCTATATAAATATATATAATAAGCTCTACTATACAATCTAAATATAATATCATAGCACTTTATTTAAATATTTATTTATTTATAATTTTCTAGACAAATTTATAGAGCTCTAGTAGCAATAGTATATATCATCATTTTATAATTTAAATATTAAAATAAAAATGTTTTTGCCATTTTATTTTTTATAATTTAAATATAAATATTATTGCAATTTTATTTTAATTTATTTTATTTACTTATTTATTTTTCTTTATTATTCTTCATTATTTTCTCTTTAATCACAATTAAGTATCATTTTTTTATAATATATAAATTTTTTTATAAATATATATTATTTTTTTTTATTATCACTTTTAATTTTTTGTGCAATTTTCTATATATAAAAATATATATTTTATAAATTCTACTATACAATCTAATTATATTATCTCAGCATTTTATTAAAATTTTAATTTATTTTTAATTTTCTAGACAAATTTATAGAGCTTTAATAGCAATAGTATATATCATCATTTTATAATTTAAATATTTAAATATAAATGTTGTTGTTATTTTATTTTTTATAATTTAAATTTAAATATTGCGACAATTTTATTTTATTTTAGGAGAGCCGACTAAACTCATTTCCTAACAAACTAAAGTCACCACAACACAAAAAAAAAAAAAAAAAATTATAACAAAAATCATAACAATTATTTTATTATATTATATTTACTAATTTTCTTTTTATTATTATTTTCTTTTCTTCATTATTTTCTCATTAATCACAATTAAGTATCAATTTTTTTTATAAAAAATAAATTTTTTTATAAATATATATAATAAATTTTACTATACAATCTAATTATATTATCATAACATTTTATTTAAATATTTATTTATTTTTAATTTTCTAGACAAATTAAGAGCGCTCTACTATACATATATCATCATTCTATGATTTAAATATTTAAATATAAATGTTTTTGCTATTTTATTTCTATTTTATTTTATTTTATTTTATTTACAAATTTTATTTTTATTATTATTTTCCTTTCCTCATTATTTTCTCATTAATCACAAAAAAGTACATTTTTTTTCGCTCAGTGTGCTCTCGTCTAACTTTTTGTCTCTGGGCTAGTTTAATAAGTCGCCACGAACTAATCAGGTTGGCACCGAATATAAAATTGGCATAGTCGTATGCAAATTGCCTAATGCCGAAGAAAGTTGAAGAGAATAGCTTAGATTTCTGGGTCCATTACCAAAGGTTTCACATAATGTGGATTATAATCCAAATGCATGTACTTGGATAGATGCCAACGTTGAATTGGTTCATCTGTCTCATTCTTGCAGCTGCCCTTATCCACAAGTTGAAATTTGTTGATCGATAAGCGTACACTCTGCAAATACTCTACAATTTGGTTGAGCACTTGCGAGCTGGGCTCTTTGGCGCGTGTATAGATGGCCATTTGATGACGAAACCAGGGCAATGAACATTGCAGCTCCACGGCAAAGTTAACATAGTCTGTTTGGGTAATGCGTGTCCAATAGAGATCCACTTGAAAGAAACATATAGAAGACAGTTGTGATACTCTTAAAAATAATTTACTTACATTCTTTAAATAAACATCTGTTGATACGCTGTTGGGGAATTGTGCCATAGATCCACCAGTTGCCCTTTATCTATAGAGTATTTGGTAGCATGAACATTTTTTTTTTTTTTTTTGTTAATTTGTTTATCTGGTTCAAGATCAAGACACACTCACCTTTTGAGCATCAACTGGAAACTCCTTGTACAAACATTTCCAACAATAACCCAAATCCAAAAATGAGACAACACACAGCAAAAGATTCAAATTTGGTCTGAGGCGTCGATAGGCTGACAATGTTGTCTTCATCTTTATGCAAATGAATCTGGCTGTAGAGTGTTAAGCCATAGCCAAGTTGGCTTTTTTGTTGTCGTCTTGGCATTGTCATGGCTCTTAAAATTCGACAGAGACTATTAAATAATGGCATATCGAATGTGGTAAATGAATGTGATGTGGTTTGTAGTAGGCTCTTAAAAATAAAAAAAAAAATATAAAATGATTATTCAGTTTTATGTGTTTGTCTTGTTAGATTCAATTAAACAGTATTTAGTTGTGGTTCGATGTAAATATTTTTATTTTTATGCCAGGCATTTAGGTTTTTATTTACTTGATTTATTTTCAATTAAAAAAAAATAATTATATTTTATTTAATCTTATTTATTTGTCTATTTTCGTGTTTGCGATTTAAAAGTGTTTTTTTTTTGCAGAATCAAAAATTTTTTATTTTAGCAAATTTATGCATTTTTTTAGTTTTATTTTATGAAATACTTTTTACAATATTTTTTTAAGAGGTATTTTCAGGTATTTACCAAGCATTTTGCTTATTTATTTTCATTGTCTTTTAATTCTTTTTCTCTTAAAAAATAGCCCCAAGCTTATAATATTTACTCGTAATCAACTTTAACAATTGTGAATTGCTCTTGGTAGCTGTTTTGCATAAAAAATATTTTTTTATCCAGTTTTGCGCATAAATAAATATAGTTTAAGCACATATTGTTTACAAAAAAAATTAACATAAATTAATAGAATTCTTTTTTTTTTTTGAAAAATGTTTGCATTTTACTTTCTCTTCTGCGCAAATTTCATAGTATGTGTACAAGACTTTCACACTCATTTCTAATAAATATATACTTAATTAATATATTTATTTATTTTTTTTATATAATATATAGCTTCAATTAGACTTAAGTTGAGTTCACACGCATCAAAAATATTTACAAAATAGTTAAACTTTCGTAAATGTGAACTCAGCTCTTTGTATGCTTAAACAACCCAATTTCCCACATCCTGGCAAGGCTGCCTTAGATCCTGCATTGATCCTGAAACTCGGCAAGCAGCGTGCTGGAATTAAAGAAGGCTCTTTGCTTGCTCTCCGGCATATAGAGATCACTGCGATCGTAGCATGTGGCGGTAGCTCCAATTTCTGTAAAATATTTAACGCGTTCCTTTGAATTGCAATCATCGCCCCAGATGACAGCAATCTGTCCCAGTTCGCGTGCCTGCTGCAGCATTTGTGGAGCATTCTCTCCTAGGAAATCCTCCGCGTGGGGCGCTGTGCCCGCCAGCTCAAAGGCATGGGCATTATTAATTGCGGCTATGAAATTCCGGGTGCGAAGATCACTGAATGCCTCCCATTTCTTGGTCTCGCCTTGGGTGAGGAACATGACTGGAAAGATGTTTTGCTTGAAGCGCAACATTGTGCACATATCTGCATCGAAGCTGGAGAAGATCAAGGGACGACCGCAGCCATGTTGGATAACCTCGTGCAGGACGCGATCGGTAAAGAAATTCTTGTCAATGGTCTGTTCCGCTTCAGAGCCGCCGCCTTGACGACGCTGTGGCCATTTGATTTCCACATCGATGCCCAGAGATTTGGGCAGCTGTTGCAGCACCTCCACCAGCCTGGGAAAGATGCGATGCTCCACACGTGGCTCGGCATTATGAGCGGGATATTCCAGCACTTTGCCACCGATCACAGAAAATATCCTCAGCCGCTTGAGCAGCTCATAGTTTATGTCCTTAATAAGCACATATTCCAGCTGATCCGGCTTCTCAATTTGCTTGCCCGGCGGAGCGGTGCGTAGTCCGAAATCATGATAGATTACGGGTATGCCATCTGCTGTCAAGTGGACATCCAACTCTATCATATCCGCATAATGCGAATGTGCACTCAGAAATGAGGCAATTGTATTCTCACGCTCCAGTGGCGCCTCCGCAATGTAGCTCTTGCCATTGCCCCGATGGCCCACATCCAAATTGGGCCAAGTGCGTGGCCAATAGTGGGCATAGGTGTTCTTAAAGTCCAGGGGAGAGTACTGATAGGGCTGCACCAGGACATAGGGCAGCTTCAGACGTGCCAGCGTCTCCGTCTCATCCTTGTTGGACTTGATGTGCAGCTGGAGCAATCCCTCGCTCCCGGTCAACTGTGCGGCACTGAAAGTGGCGCTACCCAAGGGCTCATGGGTCAGACTGTAGCACTCCAAGCGGAAACCCTGCAACATTGTCCGCTCCAGCGGCAATGTGATGTGGAAGATGACAATGTCGCCTTTGCTATAGGCGACGCCATGTGCCGGCTGCAACTGCAACTTGCTGCGACCATACAGCTGCTTGGTGTACTCCACCTGGAGTCCAGCTGTCTGCTTTATAGGCACAATCTTCAGCTGGACATGCTGCGGATCAAAGGTCTCGATGTCATGCACTTGGAACATTTTCTCGCCATTGAATTTAAGCTGCACGATGGACTCATGTGTCAGCCAGCCGCGATGCACCTGTGCCGTGGGCTGATCCTCATTGCCAATGCCAAAGACATCCAATTGTGTGGTACATTGCTGTTCCGCACAGGGCAGCAGCAAACGTGGCTTAAAGTGCGTCTCCCAGCGTCGGATTTGTTTATTTCCTGCCGCATCCTCGGCGTAGATAAAGTAACGATACTCCAGCTGGCGACAGGATTGCATACGGACAGTTGTCTGCCAACTGAGCTCATCCACACGCTCCAGGGGCACAGAGCGAGACAGTTGCCACTCGCCCAACACCTTGGCATCGCCCGTCAGGCCCAAACGCTCCTCTGCGTCCAGTGCCACCTGCAGTTGCACATTGAAGCGCCTCAATGTGGGCTTGCAGCTTGTAGAGGAAGCTGCCTCCAGCAGCTCATTGCCAGTGCCATAATTAGCAGTTGCCGCATCCACAACAGAGGCGCACTGCAACACAGATAAGACGACATTGCCAATTATTAGAAATATTAAAGAAAAATCAAAAAACATGTTAATAGCTTCGCAATTTACTGAACAAATGAGTTTCATGTTTTGGTCAGCTGCTTAAATAAGCTGAGAATCAGGGAATGGACTATATACATAGCTATATAGCTATAAAGCTATAAAGCTATATAGCTATAAAGCAGCGATAAGACAGCTCCTACACATTAGAAATGAGATCGCAAATCACGTGTTGCCTTTCTAGCAGATCAACAAAAATGCTTGATAAGAAATCTATATAGAATATAATAATAAATCTAATACTATATAATGAACTACAAGTTCAGTTTGTATTATCAAATTCAAGCCGTTCCTTAAGTTTTTTTTTTTACATATATTATTGTTTATACCCGGCAGCGTAACTGTTTATAATACGATGTTACGATTATTTAATTAATTAAAATTTTTTTGATATTAAAAAAAAAAACTTGGGTATTTTTGATTTAAAGAATGACCAGAAAAAACAAATGGGCGTTTCTATATACTCTTCTAAAAAAATTCAATATTTCAGCGATTTTTTCTATATGATATAGTGGTTCGATTTTAATGAAATTTTATCAGATTATTTATTTGTTAATTAAACGTAGTATAGACATATAGTTTAATGGCGATATCTTTTCAAACAAAAATGTTGCTCATACAAGACATTTTTCAAGCGTTTCCTATTTTGATATTGAATATTAATAATGCTGGAAATATAATTGAATATTTATACTATAATTTTATATACTGTGAATCAAAATGCACTTGATAAGCAATCTAATATATTTAGGAGATTATGTAGCAGCAAAATGAGCAGCTTTTGGAGCATATAGATGAGGAATTGCTGGACTAAAACTCAACTTTAACTACACTCTCCGAAGACTGCGCATCTTGGAAATATTTTAGAAATTTCAACAGAAGCAAAAATGCAGGCAACAGCTATAGAAATAGCAACAACTGACGGGGAAACATCATAAGTAACATTTCCTGATGTAAAGTCACAACTATGATGTCATAAAGGTGTTACATAAAACCGCTTGAGAATTATAAGCGACATCTATAAAACATGCAATAGTATTACTGCTGCTACCTTCTACATCAATGTAAATTTAAATTTAAAAAATTTGCAAATTATCGACTATTTTTTTTGGCTAGCAAACGAACTTTAGACCTGAAGCTGAAACCGGAAACACGCCAAATATTTTCTTGGCAACATTGCGCGTTTTTAAACGCCAAGTCGCGCGCGATTTACCTGAGCGTGCTCATGCTGCAGCGATCGCTGTTGTAGCTGTAAATAACGTTTGATGACGCAAGTGAAGGTGTTGTTGTTGTTATTAATAGTTAATAAGCAATTTCTAACATAAAAACGCGTTGACAAAAATTTATATAAGTTTGTAGCGACTGAACCCATAAATTTAGCTATAACTCAAGGGTAATTAATTTTTTTTTTGCACCAAGTGTATCACGTGTTATGAGCGCGTTTTTGTTTTGATTAACTTTGACGGCGTACAAAGGCACAAATAATATTACACTTTTGGCCACATGTGGACGCCCACACCACATACAGTTTGAACTGGGCCAAGAGTTGCGACTGCTTTGGCAATGTTTCAGTTCTTGCTATATGCGAAAATACAAGAAAACAGCGTGAATTTGCTCAGGGAGAAAATTACGTGTTAATATCTATATACTAAGAAATTTGGCGCATTTACTAGAAGCAGTAGTCTGTATATAGTTTATAGATAGTTTTTTTGGTTGCCTTACGTCAATCAAAATAGCCAAATGGCCTGTTCTTGTTCTTGGCCCAATTAGCACAGCCTTGCCAGCCGAACAACAATAAGCTAATTGGCAAAATTCTTATCGTCAAAACGGAGAATTGGGCGCATATAATATAAGACGGAATAAAAATAAATAAATACAATAAAATAAATTTACAACCTTTGCTATTTTGCTCGCAAATCTTGACGTTTAGTTATGTTAATTACCCTGTTGTTGACATTATTTCGATGTTCTCTCTCTCTATGTATTTTTTTTTATTGTATTTGTTTCTATGCTGCGCTCTGGCACGTGTTTCCAAAAGCTCAATGCGGGCATTCTGCCAGTCTCTCAGAGAGAGAGAGAGGGAGAGAGAGCGAAAAATAGAGAGAGCGCAATTGTTGAGCTTTATCGGTCATATGTTCTTTGTTTAGGGAAATTTCAATTTTCAAATTTTGCTATCTTGTTGTTAACTACAACTATTAGAACGTGTTTTTTATTAACACAATTGTTATCAGTAATGGGCAATGTATAGTTTAAGTGTGCTTTATAATTTAATTGCTTATATTAGGTGTGTAAATCTAATAAAGCGAAATCTTAACGAAGTGTGTTTACTGAAAACTACTAGAATTTACTGGGAATTTATATAAAATTGAGATAAATAACAATTTATATTCTTTGAAAGATGAAACTACATATATTAGAGCTTTTTACTGTATAAAAAAATAGAATAAACAACAGGGCGTTGCTTTGAATTAAAAATGCGACGAACCTCAGCAATTTCCTGTTTACTGTATGATAAATTATACCATAAACGAAACTAGTTAATGTAAAATGTGTTTTTAGTTAGAATTCACAACAAATTTAAATATATAAGTAAATATAGGTAAACATTATTTCAAAGTAATTTATCATATAAATGAAGTAACTTAACTTCCAACTAATAATCAAAAATATACTCTGTACTCTTTTTTTGGGACTTTTTAGCCACACTGCGACATTTTTTCATACTTCTATTTATTGATTTTCTTGTTTGGTAAAAAGAATGCAAATGTTTAGTTGACAACAATGACGACCTTCAATTTAACAATAAAGTCAAAGGCATTACGCGTGACGTCACATTATATTTGTATATTAGAATTATAGTAAAAAAAATAAATATTTACATTTTGCATATGCTCATCTAGAGTCTGATGTTCCAACGGTGTTAATAACATTGGCACAGACATCTTTTATGTGTTTTGTTTTGTGTGTAAACTAATAACACAGTTCTAAGAATTTGAAAAAAAAATTCAAATGTTGCAAATATCACAGTTATAGTTTCTTTGTATTGTATTTTGTTGCACTACGCGTTGTATGCGTAACGTTGTAGCTTAGTAAGCAAGCATTTTGTTTAGTTTTTTATTAAATTTATTTAATTTTTGTATTTAAATAGGCTCTCTTGGTATCCTATTATTTTTTTAGGACGTTTTGTAGACGTTCCGTCGTCGTCACACCGACGTTGCAGTCGCAACTGTTAAAAGCTCTTTCATTGTGCGCGCAATTTAAACGATTTTCGTTTTATATCGAGTATGAGTTCGTGTGTTGAGCTTTTTCTGTTAGTTTTGCTTTGTGTTTGTGTGTGCCGATTTGTTTTGGTTTTTACTCGGGGGTACAGTTGCTGCTTGGGCTTTTTTGAAATGTTGTTGGCCTCAGCACAAGAGGCGAAAACAAAAACACACGATAATAAAACATGCACGTACATTTTCATTCACTAGGTGACATTACGTTGCTCTTCAAAATCAAATAAAATCTCTTACCCAACCAGGGAAAAACTATAAATATTGTGTCTTGTGTTGTATATGTTAATTAACATGCGTCAAAACTGATTTAGTTGATTAACAGCTGCGTACATTTTAATAAGGGTTGAAAGTCCACTGTGTGCTGAGCAAAATATTAATGATTCATAAATAATATTACATTATTACTTATAATGTTATTTTGTAGTATTAATTATATATCTATATAGAGGCTATTAAGTAGTAAAAGCTAAGTCGCTAATGTGTATTATTAATTTTTTTAATAAATAAATAATATCACCTCATAAATATACCCCCTCTAATATTATCTGTTCATCCAAAAAGTCTATGGACTCTGTAGTACAGAGCATTAAAACATACAAATATATGTGTGTGTGCATATTTACATACATACATAAACACATGGTATATTTGTATGCACACAGCTTTTAGAGTTTTAGTTTGAACTTCAAAACACGCAGAGTTGCTGCTCAAAAGCTCACAAAGTACAGTAACAAGTTGACAACAACAACAAAAAGCAAAGAGGAAAGAGAGATGAAGAAAAAGCAACACCAACCACGCCCACCCGCATCTGTACAAAATAAAACGTGTTGCTCGTCTGCAGACGTCGACGTCGTCGCCGCCGCTGTGCAAGTGAAAAGTTTGCTTGTGGGGCGGCGGCGTTGGCGTTGGTGTTGACGTCGCTGTCGTTGCCAGGCCCCCATTATGTTAGTTTGTGTGTGTGTTTCTCTGCCACGCGTGTATAAAAGCTTTGGCATCTTGCGTTTCTCTTGAACTGTCGCGACGCATCTTCGTGTTTTCTTCTTTGTTTACGTTTGCCAATCGTCTTGTTGTTGATAAGGCAACAACTGTTATTATTTATTCGAGAGCTTTTTTGTCGTGTGCAAATCGCTTTAAATTAAAAGCTTTACGCCCAAGATGTTTATTTGATACGATCAACGATCGTAAATATAGAGTACATACATTAGTATATATTTATATTATATATTTATGTTGCCAGGCGCACTTTGCTGCTGATGAATACATACATCATACATACATTAATATATGTATGTATATATATTATTATTGTTTATGCTTTGTTCTCATTACTCTGTTTACGTTTATTTACTTTTGCTTTGTTTGCATCATTGCAAATCTTCGATCGTTATTTGTTTTGATTTATTGTAATTGCGGGTGTTGCATTTTTTTTATTTATTTATTTTTATTTTATAGTAACAAAAAACTTACGTATTGTTATTTTATAAACAACAACGTAGACAGTTTTTTGCCCAAGGGGGCGCTGTAGATGCTGATCAAAAATATATATGTTTATGATACCCTTTTACACGATTTTAATGGGTGTAAAAAACCTTGAACAAAAAACCAACAAAAAAATCAAAAACCATCTGGAATGAATAGCGCCCGGAAATGGGAGCAGGCCATAATACGTACAATACAATGTATATATTATATATTTAAATATATTGTTGTGTCGCCAATGCGATATTCAATTCGGATATATGCAAGTGTGAATCTTTCAGTCACGTTCAGCTGTTATTTTGTGTGAATTGAAAATCAATCGGTTTTTTTTTTTGTATTCTGTTTTTGATTATTTTTTGTTTAATTAGAAAAACTATCATTTGTATATAAACATACATATGTATGTGTATACCACACATATAGTTGTTATATAAATATTATTGGATGTATTGGAATAAGAACAAAAGAATAAAATTAATCAGAAAGCTGTAATTCTATTTGGAACTTATTTATACTCTGATGCAAACATTAATAAACTGAAAACAGGGGTTTAATAAATCAATAAAATAAAGCCAAAAAACTCATAAAAACACAATTATTTTTTTATAATTTTTTTTCAATAGAATAAAGCCACAAAACTCAAAATGAATACCATTATTTTTTTTTATAATTTCTTAAATGGTTTTTATAAACAAACTAAATAATAAACTGATTTTATAAAAAATTTAAGTTTCAACTTGCGAATCTTTTCTTTCAATTTCACTGCTGATGCTAAACATACATTTATATATATATATATATATATATATACATACTTTATAATATAAAGATTATATACAATATAAAGTTGCAGCTGCCTTTGGTACAGGGTATAAAATATCTAGATAACAAGTTATGTTGAGGTTAAATGATTAATTTAATTTCAACAAAACAATACTTAAAACAAAATTTAGCCTCAATCTCATATTAAACGAAACTCAAAATGTTTTCAAGAAAAACAATTAATATTATAATAAATTCAAGAAACAATAAGAATACCTGTTCAGCCATTATTCAGAGTGGATTACAAAGATACGTCGTATCTTTGATTCAGATGTTATAGATGAAGCAACTGACGATGTTGTTGGCACACTTGGAGAACTTGCAAAACTCTTCAGGATCAATCTTGTAATCAGTTGTTATCACTCACACACGCCACACGACACCCAGTAGAGAACTGATGCCAATAGAGAACACAATTTGAACAAAGTTTATAACCTACTAAATAGGAAATCGCTGTCGTACCAGACGCCGGAACAGCGTAAATACAATTAAATCAATTGAAAACAATGAAAGTCGCAACCGGCATACAAAGAGCCGTTGGATGAATGAGAGAACATTGTGATAAGCAGAGAGAGTGATATGTGAGAGAGCCACTGCAAATAAAATGATTATCAGCAAAGAAAACATCGATTGTGATTTTTTTGTATTATTATATTTAAGAAACTGTACCGCAGACAACATCACGCTGTTTAAGTCTCCGTTTCAATCCAGGATTTATTTGCAGCCGCTGAAGTCCCCGCTGCAGTCGCAGTTTCAGCTGGATTTTTCTTGGATTCACGCTCAAATAGAATGACCAGCTCCGTGTGTGTTGTATGTGGAAACATGTCCACTGCTACCGCTGATCTGGGATAAAAGGGTTTGCCATGGTACTGCTTGGACTCGGGCCTACCCAAATCAATGAAATTACGCTTGGCACTGTGAGGATTACAGGATACATAGACCAAACGTTTAATGTCACGCGCTGAGCGTATGGCACATATAGAACGAGTATCTGTAATATACAGAAAAATAAGTATAAAGTTGACAATAGTTTATATAGTTTATAAACTTACGAAGTCCCGCACGTGGTGGATCTACCACGGCAATCAAATCTAAAGGTTCATCCGGCTCCTGGGCATACAAAGCCTCACGCACCATACTTTTGATATAATCATCGGCATTGCCAGCAAAGAATTTACAATTCTTAATGCCATTAGCTTCTGCATTGTATTCCGCATCCTTGATGGCATCTGGAACAATTTCCACACCCAGGACTTGTTTACAGTGTTTGGCAAAGGCAAGAGAAATCGTTCCAGTGCCACAGCAAATGTCCAGCATGACGGAGTCCTTGGTGGGTGCAACCAAATCAATGGCCTGCTGATAAAGGACATCTGCACCCGCTGTATTGATTTGAAAGAATGCCAAGGGACTAATGCGAAACTGTAGTCCCTGAATGGAGTCCTTTATATGTGTGCTGCCCAAAAGATGTGTTACGGGACTGACCACTTGACCCGATCGACGTGGCTGTACATCCTGATAGTAGAGTGAGGTGCATTGACTTTGTTCCGGCAGCTCATAGAAGCTCTTGAGCTCTTGCTGCAGTTCCAGCTGCTCCGCTTCGCTCAAGTTGGATGAGTATATGCCAGCCATTATCATTAGCTCTCCTGTGGTACTGGAGCTGCGTACCATGACTTGGCGAAAGTGTCCCACATTGCCCACAGGATTGAAGGGTTTAAATTTCGATTGCCGCACCAGTTGCTGAAAGCTAAGCGCCGCCCATTTGGCCTGCTCTGGCAAATGGGGCAGATGTTGCACTTCGGCCACCTCTACGTTGCCATCGCTGTAGCTGCTCAAACGGAAGCCCACCACAATCTCTCCTTCGGCATTTTGGCCTACGGTAAACTCGTTCTTATTGCGATAACCCTCAACGTTGGGCGAGGGCAGTACACCATTAAATTTGAATTTATCCACATGGGGTCTTGCAGCCTTAGTCAGACGACTCAGCTCTTTTGTATAATTCTTCAGCAGCTCCGACATCTCTTCCGTCTTTTGTGTCAATTGTTGCTCATACGGCATTTCGGCTAGCGGACAAGTCGCCTCTACGGCGGTACGTGGACGCTTCGGTTTGCCATCGCCAGCTTCGGCTTCAGCGCGTCGCTTATGCAGCGGATCGGCAGAGGCTTTAGCTAAAACGGCCTTGAGTACTTTGCTCTTCCACTTGTAGCCATTAAGCGTTTCCAGAGCGCGCAACTGATCCTCTTTACTGCGAAAACAAACGAAGGCAAACTCCCTGCGAGTGGGCGCCTTGATCTTGGTCATGTCCAGATTTAGCGTGGTCTTCAACAGCTTCTTAAGCTCCTAAAATAACTGGTAAATTTGTGTTTGCTAAGAGAATCTACAACTACTTACGCCAATGCCAAAGTGACCCAAGTTTTTTACTTCAATTTTATATATTTCCGATGTAAATTCATTGCGCTTCAAATAATCAAACTCTTTGCCGGTTTTTTCTGCTGCCTCTAAAATTTCTGGCTGCTCGGATATTTCTGCCTCTTCCACATTGTTGTCAGTAGCTTCCGGCTGATTATCTGTATTGTCGACATCCATTTCAGTTATTTTTTAATTCAAGCAATTAAATTTAATATGTACACATGTGCGTCTTGTGATAGCAAATTCAGCACCAGCTAGATTTATCGATACTATGCGATAGTTCGATTACAAATGTGCGCACGATTACGTTTTTATTTGCGCAATGAATGCCAAAGAGGAAGAAGAAGCATGCTCGATATGGCGCCAAAGGGAAATATTTAAAAATAAATTGCAATGCAAAGGAAAACATATATGAAAAAGGTATTTAATTAAAGTGTTCTATAGAACCTTTACAAAAAGGTTAATTATATTTAATAGAGTGTGTATTTTTGAAATATTATCGTACTTACAGAACCATTGTATTTTGATTCTTTAAATTATTTTTTATATCGAAAGCAATGTCATTTTCTCAACTAATTTTAAAAGGAAAATTATATAGTGCGCACTGTGTGATTAACGGTGATGTTGTAAATATTAAAAAAATGTTGCATAAATTAAGAAATTTGGTCATTTTCAACACGAAGTGATACTTCTGCCATTACTGCATCCAAAATTTGTTGACGATCCAAGAGCAACTGCTGCATTTCCGGCTCATGTTTCATAATATTTTTGATCTCTTGCAGCAAGTCGGCGGCCTCTTTAAGCCTTGCCTCACATTCGGTGGCAACTTCCATGCGCAACGCGTGTGCCACAACTGCCTCCTCCAAGCTGATTAGCAAATTTCCACGAAAAATGCTCCAACCGCCATCGAATAGATTGGAAATCTGTAGCAATTCCTCACAGAGTTGAATTTTGCGTTTGAGCGACGGTTCAGTTAATTCTATGGAATTTTAGGGAGATTTTATATATTATGGATTTTAATTAAGGATCTTCCAAACTCACCCTCCATGGCATAACCCTGCGAATTGCCATAAAGTTGAGTTAGGGCATATTTCGCTTGTAATATATGCGTATTTGTATCGTGCAGCTCAATGCGATGTCGATATATATAATCCTCTAAAGCTATAGGCGTTGTTTTGTCCAATGATTCCAATTCTGCCTGTAATTTTGCATCTTCAATCAGGACCTCTTTGGCTGTCCTTTTCACATTGCACACTTCACATATCCAATTGGCGGTGTTTTGTAGCGGATTTATTGAAACGATCTGAAGGATTTTTATTGGATTTAATTGTATATATAAGTTAACAAACCTAGCTAACCTACCTTGCCCACTTTGCACTTGCCGCACACTTGTGACGCCGCATAGGTGCCCAATTCCGTGGGATCCGTGCACCTGGCACAGGTGCAATCGAAGCATTTAACCTGCTTCAGATGTAGCCTCCTTTGAATGGTGCTTCTTAGTGGTTGTGTGTAAGATATACTCAAAATTTCACCCTTGGATATTTGCCTCTTGGCCAGCATCACCATGTTCATGTCGTCATCAAAGCGATGCCTTAAGTTGGGCACACAATCGTGATTGATCAGAGCTGCACCCGGATACAAAGCACGCACTTTTCTCCGCTCCGCTAGCTGCCGCACCTCAAAGGCATTCGTATCCAGAATGGCAGCAATGCGCAGGATTTCCAGCTCCGACCAATCCCGTAGACCCAGCACAGTCTTGAAGAAGGTAATGGCATTAGCACGCAGCACTTGATATAGCGGCGTCTCAAGACGCTCCTTTAGATGATCCTCCAGGTCGTAAAGCTTGGCAAAGGCAGCCGGATTGGATTTTTTCAATTGCATGCAACGCAGCAGCATAATGACGCAATAGGAGGACTCCTTGCGCTCACTGTCAACAGGATTATAACTGATCTTGGATTGAAAGTTGCTCGCAGCCATTAGACGACATTCATCCACATGATACGAGGATTGCTCACATTCCCGCCCACACAGTGGCCAACTGCAGGCGCTGCATTTGTAGAAATTTCCACCAGACTTTGCCGGTGGCAACAGATTTCTGTGGCAGCCCAGGCACAGCGGTGTTGCTGCCACCTTTGGGCCTATCACCAGCGGCGCCTCGCGTAATATTTCCTCACCCATTTTAATATCCCGTGTGGCACGTAAGTGTCTGCCCAGCAATTCATTGCTGTCTACCACAAAGCATCTGCAGGCAGACTTGTGTTTCTTCCAGTGTTCTTTCTGGTGCTCCCTGCTGCAGTACACCACATTGCGGCATGCGGCACAGAGTTGTGTGGCACGTGCCTGACACAATGCACAAGTTGTGGGCGAAGTCATCTCTCGTAATCTTCGCCAGGCTAAACTGTCTCCGGCTGTTTGCGTAATGGCCAACGTTTGAAAATTCACTGAGAACCGAAAGTGAAAAACAATTTCGAATATCTGCTGAGTTAATTTTTCTTTTGTGTCTCTGGCAGCATCGCTCTGGTTCTGGTCGGGTTGATCTCGATCTCTATGTATCTCCATCTCTTGTCACTTGGCACACGACGATTTATAATTAGACTTTGGCCAAGAAAAGCGCACGCCAAAGCGAACAATACGCTATTTGTTTCTAAACATTTATTCTCATGTTTTTCAAAAACATTTTCATTTGCTCAGTTCTCAGCTCTCAGCATAGATATATATATTAGTCTATATATATATATGCTAGATTTAGATGTCTTAGTCTTGACCAATTTATAAAGTTGTTTTATAGTTCGAATTAATTTAAAATTTTATGCTCATTGGCTGCATTATGTATTTCTGTGCACTGTGAAAAATTATGCGAATAATTGCAAAGAAAAATATAAAAAAAAGAAAATCAAATTTTTCCTTATTTTGGCATGTCATTTTTATTCTCCTTTTTATTTAAATTTTATGATCCCTGGCTGCATTATAAAACAAATAATTGCGTATAAAAAATAATAAAAGAAAATAAATTTTTCCTTATTTTGGCATACTATTTTTTGCTCCTAATTTATTAAAATTATCTGCATTATATATTTGTGTACACTGTGAAAATAAAAAGCGAATAATTGCAAATAAAATATTATTTAAAAAAAAATCGATTTTTCCTTATATTGGCAAGTAATTTTTTCCTAATTTTATATTTAAATTTTATGATCCTTGACTGCGTTATATATTTGTGTACACAGAGAAAAATAGAGGAAATAATTGTAATAAAAAATATATAAAAAAAATAAAATAAATTTTTCCTTATTTTGGATGTCATTTTTCTCTTTTATTTTATTTAAATTGGCTGCATTATATATTTTTGTAAGCTGCGAAAAATAAAACAAATAATTGCAAATAAAATTTAATAAAAAAAAATCGATTACCCCTTATTTTGGAATGTGATTTTTATAATTTCAAATAAAATATAATAAAATAAAAACGATGATTTCTTATTTTGGCATGCCGTTTTTCCTACTTTTATATTTAAATTTTATGATCTCCGGCTGCATTATATATTTCTATACACTGATAAATATTAAACAATTAATTGCAACTAAAATATTATTTAAAAAACCGATTATCCCTTATTTTGGAAATGAATTTTTTCCTCCTTTTATATTTAAATTTTATGATCCTTGGCTGCATTTTCTATTTCTATACACTAAGAAAAATAAAGCAAATAATTGCAAATAAAATATAATAAAAGAAAATTAATTCTACGTTATTTTGGCAAATTAGTTTTTCCTACTTTTATATTTTAATTTAATGATCCTTGGCAGCATTTTTAATTTCTATACACTAAAAAAATTAAAAAAAATAAATTCAAATAAAAATCGATTCTTTCTTATTTTAGCATGTCATTTTTTTTCTCCTTTAAACAATTTATTTTTCCGCCCATTTAAAAAATCATTTTAAGTTGTTTAATATAATTTTTTGCATTTTAATAATTTATTTAGTATTTCTCATAAATTTTCTATATGTATGTATATATATAATATATATATATATATATATATTTATTTATTTATACGCAGTTAATTAATGTATTGTTTAATTGGAAATCAGTCTTTTTATTTAAATAAGAGTTAAATGCATTTTTGTTGTTGTTTGTTGATTGATTTGTTTGTTTGATGAAAATATAAAATTAATTAAGATTAAAAACAAAAATTCAAAATTCAACTATGATTTCTTTTTTTTTTTTGCGTGTCTTGTTTCTTGATGCTACAAATTAATTGTATTTTAAATAGTATTTAAATAAGCATTATATTTAATTATAATATTATTTATAGACAAAATCTTTGCGCTCTATACACTTAAAAGCGTCACATAAAGTTTTTTTTATATAATAGACAACAAATTTTTCGTTTCGCTTTTGTTTAGTTTTTTCAGTTAATTTTAGTTTATCCTTTTTTTTATTTATTTATACAAATACACAGCGTTGATATGTTGCTAAGCTGCTGAATTTTGGCGATAAGCGAAGCAATCGAATGGATTCGAAAAAGGATTCAATTTTTTGCTAAGGCAAAAGGCGCAAAAATCTATAAAATGATAAAGATTTCTAACTGCGAGGATCAGGCTAGAGGCTTAGGCTAGTGTTTTTTATATTTATGATGTATTTTTAATTAATTACAAAGCATTTGTCTATGAAAAACTGAGTAAAAATTGACGCACAATGTGGGGCAAATGGCCAATGCAACAATAAATAATATCGTCTTGGGATTTTTGAGTTATAATTTCTTGTCATTAAATTGCTAATTAAATTACAGAATTTTGCTACATTAATCATAAGAAACATATAAGCAACATTTATATATAGTTTAATAGTTATTAATTAATAGTTAATTCAGACATCATTCTGCTCCTTGAAATGATGATAATGATGATGTATATGCTCGTGCACATAGCGATGTATCATGGAGCTTGAGGCGCTCGTATCCAGCTCCCCAGCAGCATCTGTTGTCTCCTCAACATCCTTGGCCGTAACAGCCTCGGCAACTGCCTCACCCACCTCATCGTTAAGATCAATGAGTGTGTCTGTAGAGACGACCTTGCTGGGCGTGCTGGTTAGCATTGGACTGGGTGCCAGGTCCTCCTCCTCGCTGCCCAACAGATGTGCACATTCCAAGGCATCGTTATAGTTCTTTGAGCCACCAGAACTTGAATTCGATGTAGCTGGACGCACTGGCTCCTGTGTGGGCAAGTCTTTCTTAAGCTCTGGATTTATCTGCTGTTGCTTGTGACGCTGACGACGCTGTTCCCGCTCCTTCTGCTGCAGTTGCTCGCTTAGTTTGGCATAGATGAGATTGCCATAGTTCTTGTAATCCTTGCTGCTGCGCTGTTGCTCCAAACGCTGATAGCCTTGCCCCTGCAACAGCTGCTGCTGCTGTAACTGCTGCTTGTTGTGATTCTTCTTGGGTATGGGTTGCACGGTGGCCACATTGCTTGGCGTCGCTGGTGGCGAATGCGCCGCACCGCCGCCACAAATGGTGGCATGCAAAAAGGAATCGTAGCCACAGAGATTCAGCTTGTTGTGGGCGCTGTTGTGGCTATGCTGTGCGGCCACCACGGCCGGATTAATGGCCAGCTGCTGATGGTAAATGGGTATATGCGGCTGCGGATGATACATGCTGCTGCTGACCGTATCGTGTCCGGCTTCGATGTTGTTGTTGTTGTTGGGCTGCGGCGTCTGCGTGGGCGGACTGCAGCTGAGCGGCGACTGAGCGGACTGTGGACTGTGATTCGCAATTAACATCGGAATTTTCGAGCCGGTATTGCAACGTTGGCGTTGCTGCTGTTGTTGCTGCGGTTGCTGTTGCTGTTGTTGTTGTTGTTGTTGTTGTGGTACTACCGGTTGCCGTATGGGACTCACATTGGCTTGGGGTTTTCTGCAAGTGCAAAAAAAAAAAATAATGATAATTTTGTAATAAGCGAGGGAGAATATAGAGAGAGAGAGTTTCTTTTGGGTTGCCTTCAAAATGTTAAAATAAATTAAAAATAATCTTAATTAATTAATTAATACGAAAAGCAAATTTTAGAGCAGCAGCTTTAAAGGTTTTGAGCGGATTTTAATTTTATAATTAATAATTAATTGGCAATTTTTTAGGTATTAATGAGTATCACTTATTTACTTGTAGAGTGACATAAATTTAAAAACAAAGTTTTTTATGTTAATGATGCAGAAATAATCCTTATATTATTATTTTTGTTGTTTAAAAATTGCATTATCCTATCAAAAATACTCTCCGCGTGAGAGTAGAAATAAGGTCCCTTCTTTTTTTTTTTTTGGTGGAATGGCATTCGACCACTTTAAAGTAATTTTTTAAAAAAGTTTCTTTTTTGGATTAATATTTTAATGATGCAGAAATATTCATTGCATTATGATTACCATTGTGTAAAATTTTCATTTTCGTCCTATCTTAAATACTCTCCCCGTGAGGGGAAATAAAGTCTGCCCTCCTTTCTGTAAGGTGAATAACATTTGACAATTTTAAATAAATTTTCTGAAAAATTTTCTTTTTAGGGTTAATAACTTAATGATGCAGAAATATTCCTTATATTATTATTTTTGTTGTGTAAAAATTTCATTATCCTATCTTAAATACTCTCTCCGTTAAGGGAAATAAAGTATGCCCTCCATTCGTTAAGGTGTATTTTATTCGACAATTTTAAATTCATTTTCAGAAAAAATTTCTTATTGGGGTTAATGAATTAATGATGCAAAAATATTCATTACAATATGTTTTATATTATGTAAAAATTTCATCATTTCATCTTATCTTAAATACTCTCTCCGTGAGGAAAATTTAAAATTTGCACTCCTTTCTGTAATGTGGATCACAATCGACAATTTTAAATCAATTTTCTGAAAAATTTTCTTTTTAGGGTTAATAACTTAATGATGCAGAAATATTCATGGCATTATGATTTATATTATGAGAAAAATTTCATCATCCTATCTTAAATACTCTCTCCGTGAGGGAAGTTAAAATTTGTCCTTCTTTCTGTAATGTGGAAGGCACTCGATAACTTTAAATTAATTTTTAGAAAAAATTTCTTTTTAGGGTTAATAAGTTAATGATGCAGAAATATTCATTGCATTATGATTTATATTATGAGAAAATTTCATCATCTTATCTTAAATACTCTCTCTGGGAGGGAAATTTAAAATTTGCTCTCCTTACTGTAATTTGGATCACATTTTACAATTTTTAACGTATTTTTCTCAATTTGCGTTTTATTTTTGAATTATGTCACTCTACAAGTAAATAAGCTATATATTCATGATTAACATCAAAATTCGAGTCGATATATTCTTGTTTATTCAGTAATCGCTTTGGTTACCTTTCTCCCTTTGAACACCCTGTTATTGTCCAAGATTTTTAGGGCAACCTAATAATTTTTCTGGTATTCTAAATTATGGTTTTCCATTATTGTTATGATTTTTTGGTGACCTTAGTTTGTTAGGAACTTTTACCATTATTAATATATTAAATACCAACACTTTTCTTCAATATATAGTTGACTTTAAATTAAAAAGCAAATTTCATGGAATATGCACAGATTTTATTCTTTTTTCCCCTAAACAACTCAAACAAACTGTTGGGTTTCCTTTTAAAGCCCAACTCTCTCGATTCCTTTCTAATCCCTTAACATTTGATTGTCAGTTGTGTGTGTTGTCTTACCCATTTAGCTGAAAACACAAGCGATTCTTTTCCATGCTCTCCCTGATGATGCTAATTAAATCGTTGCGATTTAGAGCCGATTTCCAACACTCGGCAGATTTGCGCTGTTGCTGTGCCAGCAAAGATTGTGGACGAGGCGAACGCAATTGGACGCCATCGAGCATCACATCGCCCAAGGGTGGCGAGGATGAAGTGCTCTTCTGTGCCGTGGGACTTGCCAGACGCTGTTGAGGATGTGGCTGCTGCGGCTGCTGTGGCTGCGACTGTTGCTGCTGCTGCTGCTGTTGCAGGTGACGATTCTGCCAGCAGGAATCGTTGCCAACGGACAAACTGCGTTGACGCGTTTCGCGACAATGATCCTGATACTGCAGATCAGGCGAAGTGATGCAATCATGCGTAATGAGCGAGTCAACCAAAAACGAAAAGAACAATACAAACAAATTATAAGTAAGGAAATTAATAAAAGCAGTGCAACTACAACTACATGCAAATTAATATAACATAATAAATAATAAATGAAATTTTTACTGAATCTAGCTAAAGATGAGCGTGTGACAGGCAATTGTTTCTCTTAGCCTTTATTTTCTTGAATTTTAATTGCAGTGAAATTTTTTTTTTATGCATACAGACAGCAGCGCAGTCGCACAGCCGTTGAACTGCTTGAAGTTCAAATATTGCACTGCTTGATTGGAATGTTTGTGTATCGACTTTATTTCTTATTTAATATTACTTGTTTATAAATTATACTTTCATTTTTAAAATTAATTTTAAGTTGGGAAATATTCCAAAAAATATTTATAGCTTGGAAGACGATTTAAAATTTAAATAAATAAAAATTCAATCGGTATTTTAACTGCTAAGAATTTGTCTAAATTTCTGACCATATAAATTATATATTTTCTTGAATATTAATTGTTAAAACATTCTATTTTAATTTTTAAAATTCATTTTCAATTGAAAATATTCCACAAAATATATTTTTAGCCTGGAAAACGATTTAAAATAAAATAAAAATTCAATCTGTATTTTAACATTTTATCTGCTAAAAATTTGTCTAAATTTCTGACCATATAAATTATATATTTCCTTGAATATTAATTGTTAAAACATTCTATTTTAATTTTTAAAATTAATTTTCAATTGAAAATATTCCACAAAATATATTTTTAGCTTGGGGGACGATTTTAAATAAATTATTAAATTAAATCTCTACTTTAATATTTTATCTATTAAAAATCTGTTTAAATTTCTGACCATATAAATTATATTCTTTCTTGATCAGCATCAGCAATTGATACAATCAGTCAATACTCATTAGTCCATAATAAATGCCACGATTTTTAAGACTGTATATCATAGATAAATCTATAAATTACACTAGTTTACAGCAAAAAAAGGAGCAGGGCTCTCATAGACTATTCTCGTATTTTCGAGCGCTGATTTCAAAAATGCAAACCTTTTTTTTTCTCAAAGAATGGTTTTCGAGAAAACCGCAAATAGCTAGTTTTTTTGGCAGCCTTTCGACTTATTTATTCATATCTACATCAGATCTTATTTGATTTTAATATATATAGATAATGTTACACAATTCAATAGATAATTGTATCCCCTTTCTAACGGTATGCCGTTTATGCGGATCGAATGCGAATTGAAGCCATTATAAATCCTCAATGTTGAAAAATGTGCACTTTTTTTTGCATTTTTGAAAAATTGCTGGATTTCAATTGGTATTTTAAAAATTTAAAAAATTCGCTTAAATACTTTTTAAGATTTATAATGTTAGACAATTCTTTTACGAATATTTTAAGTATACATATATCGAAATCGGTCAGTAAATGTGAGAGTTATTCAGCAATTAGTAAAAACACCCAAGACAAAATTTACCTTGTTCATCACTATTCCAGCCAAAAAAGTAATGGGAAAATGGTCTATATTCCTACAGTAATAATATTATTTATAAGTCCTGATTTTAGTCACACTTTCAAGAAACCAGAAATTTATTTATAAAAGACAGCGCTGACTCAAAATATTTTTCAATTAATTCCTACTTAATATTAACTCTAAAATTATTGCTTTAAATATCTGGCAATAGTTTTTTGTTACCAGAAAATAAAAATATAGACAATTTTATTTTTATTTTTTTTAATTTTTTTGTATTTTTTGAAATTTTGCTTACCTTTTGTTTACGCGCCCTTCGCAGCATTTTGACGCGCTGCGTTGCCTGCTTCATGTAGACATCCTGGCTGTGGTGCTGGTGACGTGGTCGCTGGGGACAATCGACTACATCAGTTGCATCCTTGTTGGCACCGCTGCAGCATTTGAGATTCAACATATTCTCGTACATATTGTGGGCATTGTCCGGCGTGTGCTGCTCCGGCTGTTGTTGCTGTTGTTGTTGTGTTCCGCTGCAGCACTGCTCCAATTTGGTATTGTTCTTCTGGAATCTGGTCTTTGTCTGCTTGCCACTGCCACTGCCACTAGGCTGGTGTTCGGCAGTAGTTGCCACTCCAGCTACAGCTCCCACTCCCCCTCCCACTGCTGTCAGCTCCTTCTCCTTGTCACTGTTGCTGTCATCATCCTCGTCGTCGGACTTAATCAGTTTGCGTGGTCGATGGCGATGCTGGCGGCGTGCCCCACCGGATGTCGTTAGTGCCATGCCATTCACTGTTTTTGACATGGCAGCCAACCCCGTGGGCAGCTTCTTCAGTTTGCTGCTGTTGCTGTTGCTGTTGTTGTTGCTATTGTTGTTGTTGAGGCATGTGGAAGTTGCCGCTGTCGCCGTCGCTGCTGCCGCTGTTGCTGTTGCAGTTGCCGCTGCCGTCGCTGCGTGCGATTTCGATTTGCCTTCGGGACTGACGGTGAGGCGCACGTTAATTGTCTTGCTGCCACAGTGGGGCACCACCACAGACTTGCCAATGGACTCATATATGGTATACACAATGCCAACAATGTCGTCCTTTGTTATTTTGCCATGATGCCCATCCAGATCATAGAATGTGAATGAAAATTGCAGCGGCTGCGACGATTTGCCGCCCTCAACGGAAACATCGCAGGTGAATTCCTAAAAAAAAATAAAAAGGGAATAAAAAAATAATGGGATTTTAGTAAAGTTTCGTTTTAGCAATGTTTTTATTTGAAAGTGCTTTAAATTAAAGCTATTTTAAGCGGTATATAATAAATACGATTGTATTATTATGATTAAATGGTCATAGTTTTAATAGTAGCAGTTTATATGCTGTTGGATTTCCTTTAAAAAAATCCACTTCAACTTCAAAATAAACTCCAAAAAAACCCCAAAATTGAGTTGCTGCAGTTGTTGTGGACTATAAGTGCGCCAAAATCTGATTCTAAAAGCCATTATTTAGCTTTACTTGTGAAAAATGAGTCAGTTATAAATATTCCTCTTAACTGAAACGTTAAACTTTAGCGAAAGTTTAACAAAATTGCACTTAAAGCCGCTGCAGCATAATTTCCCAACACCCGCAAAACAATTTAAAGCGAACGCCCGAAAGTATGCAATGTTTTTTTACACTCAAACATTGTGGAATGTGGAACTTGTTCTATGTGTGCGTGGTAGCCACAACAAAAAAACAACTACAACTACAATTACAATTACAAAGACAACAATGGCTAAAAGTTGTGTTGAAAATTGCGGCAATAATTTGGCTAAATATTTAATTTCTCGCACGCTGCGCCAAAAACAAGAACAAACAAAACCAAAAACCGAAAAACCCCAAAAACAAAACAAAGCAGCAGCAGCGCCCCCCATTTTTGCCCATTGATAAAGTGCCACCAGAGAGACAACCATGCCACACCATGCCACATTATATTGCCCCACTCCAACCAAAACTCCCACTTGAGTAGCAAAAGAGAAATAAATATAATTTCTTGCTACTTGGCTTCAAGATTTTTAATTGCCTTTAAGTGCTTTCGTTTCGAGTTTGTTATTGCAGTGTTTTATTTGTACCCTAAAATAGGGTATTCTAATATTGTCGCAAATTGTGTAACGCATAGAAAGAGGCGTCTTCAGACCAAAAGGAATCAATATATAATAAAGCTATCATAGGAACAATTTGGCCACAAAGTAATTGTATAAAAGATTTTATTATTTTTTATTAAACTCAATATTTATTTATATATATTGAAACTTAATAAATTTATAGAAAATTGAAGGAATATATTATTTTTCTGCCCTTTAAACAATTTATCAATATCTGCAAGAGTATTTAAGCTTCGGCATTTAAAGTTGTGCCATTCTAGCTTGTTTTTTCTACGCTTTTAATGGGTTTTATTGAATTTTAATGTTTTCGATATTTTTGGCCAAAGACAAGGGAATGCCTGTTACAGTGGGTGTTAATTGAAAATTGCCGGGCTACATTGTGTTAATGAAATATATTTGTTATGTATTTTCCCCCTCCCCCTCACCCACTCTTACCATACTCCTGTTGTTTTGTGATTTTGTTTTTTTTTTTGGTTAAAAGCACATTTAAAAGTTGAGTTTATTGCTGCTGCCACAGTGGGTCATGAAATATGGTGCAGCTGCAACAACAACAACAAAAGCCACAACAAAGTTGATTAAACTTGACCAAGAGAACAAAAGCAGCAGAACAACAACGAATAATAAGTGCCTCTACCTGGTTGGGGGTCAATTGGAAATTGTAAAGAAAACATAATTTAATTTATATGAATGCATATATTCGATTGGATCTGAAGAACCATTCGAACTTAATGCTAAATTTCCAATTTATGGCAATTGCAAAAGCCAAGTGTTCAAGTTTACATGGTAAATTAAGTAAATTATGTTTTAGTACTTTTAAGTGGTCCAAAAAAAAATTGAAATTTAGTCTGCAATATCTATAAAATTTATAAATTTATGTGTTGATTTTTTTTAAATTTTATTATTTCGTTAGAATACTAAATTTAAAAGCTTTTGATTATTTATATGATTATATTTATTTTATTTATTTATTTATGAAATTAAGTAAATTGTGGTATAGTATTTTTGATTGGCACAAATAAATATTTTAAGCTTTTTATAAATTCTATAAATTTATGAACTAATTTTTGAATTTTATTATTTCGTTAGAAAATTAGTTCTAAATGCATTTTAAGCATTTTTAAAATTATTATATTTATTTATTTGTGAAATATAGAAAATTATGGTATTTTATTTTTAATTGGCCTAAATAAAAATTGAAACTTATTTTTGTAATTTTATAATTTCTATAAATTTATGTGCAGATTTTAAGATTTTTTTAATTCATTTGAAAACTTGTTCTACATGCATTTTATTATTTATAATATTTTCATATTTATTATATTTATTTATTTATGAAATTCAGTAAATTGTGGTATAGTATTTTTGATTGGCCCAAGTAAAAATTAAAATTATGTCTGTATTATCTATTAATTCTATAAATTTAAGTGCAGAGTTTTGAGTTTTATTATTTCATTTGAAAACTAGTTCCAAATGAATTTTATTATTTATAATATTTTTATATTTATTTATTTGTGAAATTAAATTAATTATGTCTTAGAATTTTTGATTAGCCCAAGTAAGAATTAAAATTAAGTCTGCATTATCTTTAAATTTATGTGTTAATTTTATGATTTTATTATTTCGTTTGAAAACTGTTTGAAAACTAGTTTGAAGTGCATATTATTATTTATATAATATTTTTATATTTATTTTATCAATTTACTTGTGAAATTAAGTAAATTATGGCTTGGTATTTTTAATTAGCTTAAATAAAAATATAAATTAATTTTTTTAATTTCTATAAATTCTATAAATTTATGTGCTGATTTTACGATTTTTTTAATTAATTTGAAAACTTGTTCTAAATGCATTTTATTATTTATATATATTAATATTAATATATTAATTATAATATTTTTATGTTTATTATATTTATTTATTTGCATTTTGATTATTTTGATTTTATCATTTCCTTTGAAAACTAATTCTAAATGCATTTTATTATTAATAATAAAATTTATATTTATTGTATTTATTTATTTGTGAAATTGAGTAAATTAAAAAAATAGTACTTTTAATTGCCCAAATAAAACTTTAAATTAATTTTGATATATCGATAAATTATATATATTTATATGATACAATACAATAATATTTTTATTTCGATTAATTAATTTATTTATTTGTGATTTTAGTTAATTGATCTTATTATTTCGTTTAACAACTAATTCTAAATGTATTTATTTATTTATTATATTTATTTATTTATGAACTGAAACTGTAGATTGCAAAAAAAAAGTTGTGGATAATTCTTAAATATTTTGTAAATTTATTTTCGCCAAATTATCACTTCAGAAAATTCCTAAATATTTTTTCAAAAATTTCTCCTGATACTCTTAAAATTCTTGCATATAAAAAATATTTATTTATATATATATAATTTACAATTTTTCGATCTGCAAACTCACCTCTAAACGTATGCGCTCCTCTTTGCTGTGATGATGCAAATGTCGCGAGTGTTGTGGATATGTTGCATGTGGCTGTGGCATGGCAGCGGCCGCATCTACCACATCCTCCTCCGGCTGCTGCTGTTGCTGAGATTGTGATTGGGACTGTGGCATATTTACATATTTGCCATGTTTGCTATTGGAGGCGCTACTGATCCGCAAGTGTTTGCTGTGGCTGCCACTGCTGCTCATGTCATGTTGCTGCTGCAGCTGTTGCTGTCGGGTCGTATGGGGATGATGATGCTGATGAAGGGGTTGTGGGGTTTGTTGCTGCTGCTGCTTGGTTGATGCCGCATTGGAGGCATTGCCTGGTGGCGTGGTAATTATATTAACCAGCGGCGGTCTCAATTGTATATTATTGTCACGTTCACTGACCAGCAACAAATCTGGCGGCGCACTGCACGAGGATGAGGCGCGCACCTGATGATACATCAATTCCTCCGAGTCTGTGGTGCATTCCTGAACTGCAAGTGCAACAGAGAGAGAGGGAGATGATTAATATTAAATATACATTTTAATTAAAATGCAAAGTGGCGCATAAAATTAAAGGTTGTTTATCTATGTGGCATCTATCTAATCTGCGGGTTCCTGCCCCCTTTGTCGGCACATTTGCCTTTGACTGCGGCTGCTTGTGCAATTTATTTGCAATTTGCACAAAAACGCATTTCAAAAATATAAAGTTTTATGCCTCAACGCCAACACAAAGCGAGATGGCGACCAGCCGAGCCAGACAAAACACTTGAAAGGCGACTTCTACAGCGCCGAGAGCATTCCTAATTAATGACGTCAGTAAAAAAAAATAAAAAAAATAAAGAAAAAAAAGTTTTTTTTAATTGAAAATGCTTTAGATATTGCTGGGCATTATGGCTTTTGTGGTCAGAAGTGTTGGCCATTTCATTACTCATACGCCGCGTTGGCCAAAGCATACAATTTAAATCCCAAAAAGCGCGCGATTTTTCCTTTTCAGTGAAATCTTCATAATTTTCTGTTTTTTTTTTTTTGCTTACTTAAACCCTTAGTTCTCTTTCACCGCTTTTAATTAATTAAATAGTTCTCGCCCTGTTTGTCAAGCTGACCCAATTCCGCGCTTTGCTTTACCAGGACTTGGCTCCTGATTGCATAAGCATTATGCAGCCAAGCTGTGAGTTTTGCCTTTTTGCTTTGTCATATTTCCCTGCAGTGTAAAACAATGGTTAGACAATTAGCAAAAGTGCCAACGAAAATGAGTTGTAGTTTTGTTTTTTTGTGAGAATTATTGTTGGCACTCCAGCGTACATTTGATTATTTAGCAGATCACTACTGACCTGGATATTCAGAGTTTGCATTGTGTGTTAAATGTAGAATTTGAGGCTAACTGGCAGTAATTATATTATGCAATTTAATTGTAATATATCACTTTCAGAATGACTTAGATGTGAGTGTAATGCGATCGCAAATATGATTTATGAGTTCAAAAATATTAAGCAGTAAAAAAATTGATCTAGTTGAATGGGCAAATATTAGATTTACTAGTTCCGGAGATAAAGATACCAATAAAAATAGATTTTGATTATTTTTTAAACCAGGATGTGTTTTTAAAGTTGACTTATATTTATTTATTTATATACATAAATGATCCTCATCTTAA
This sequence comes from Hirtodrosophila alboralis, assembly GCA_035043045.1. Classification (NCBI taxonomy): domain Eukaryota; kingdom Metazoa; phylum Arthropoda; class Insecta; order Diptera; family Drosophilidae; genus Hirtodrosophila; species Hirtodrosophila alboralis. The sequence continues at coordinate 175,806 of JAWNNH010000094.1, forward strand.
TACCTTTCTACTGGTATATCATGTGTCCTTAAAAGATTAATATTAGGGTTTCTGCAATCTTAATAACAATTTATATATTTAACTTTTATAATAAAATTAAAAAAAAAAATTTTATTTTTAACATTTATAATTATATTCATAAAATTTGGCAAATATATTTTTTTACCAATTTTTCTTTATATTTTTGTTTTTCTTTTTAACATTTATTTATTTATTTATAATTATATTCGTAAAAATTGGCAAATAATTTTTATTATAAATTTTTCTTTATATTTTTTTTTTTGACATTTATAATTATATTCATAAAAGTTGGCAAATAAATATTATTATCAACTTTTTTTTATATTTTTGATTTTTTTTAACATTTATAATTATTTAAATAAAAATTTTAATTCGTTTTTGAATTTTTTGGGTCGAAATTACGAGATTTTTTTAGTCAATTTTAATAAAATAAATGAATATATTTCTTTTAATTTATTATTTTTAAATTTTTAAAAATTATTCTAGTTGCGATTCCTGTAATAAATCCTTAAGCTAGACTTACTAAATTATTTATTTGATCCTGAGGAGGCTTTGGCATATTTGTAAATTAAATCTAAAGTAAGAATGATTTACTGCAGAATTGATTATAATTATACGTTGAATATTTGCCTGCAATATTACTCTAACTAATACGTAGTTAAATATTTGACACTTATTCTCATCTGATAGATTTAATTTAATTTTTTCTGTTGCCTTTTCTAAGAATATCTGACAGTTATTTTAATCTAGTCATCTGCTTTTAAGCACTTTGAACTTGGACTAAAGTTTTACTTGGCAGTTTAGTTTGGGGTTTGTCATACACTTGTTGTTACTTTAGCCTACAGTTATCCGCCAGATACTTGGCCTGCTCTTCTCCGGGTTTTTATGTATTTCTTTATATTTATTTTTGTGTATTTTTTTTGTATTTTTTTTTTTTTTTTTGCCATGTGTTGATCATTATCATGTGGCCCGAAACATTTTTTGTGCGTTTCGCCCTCGTCGGTGTATATATATTTTGTTTTTTTTCTGGTATGCGACTTCTCATTAATTGTTGTTGTTGTGGTTGTTGGTTGTTCGCGTCAAAACACTTAACTTCATTAACACTTACATGCGAGATATGGCCACAACTACAACGACAACTACAACTTTTGTTTTCCTTGGCCACACAAAACACAATTATGAAGTTTATCTTTAGTTTATATATTTTTTCTTACTTAATTTTTCTCTTACTTTGCCTGGTTGGTAGACAGATGACTAAAAAAAAAAATAAATTTGTTGCCAAGCAGCTGGCACAAAGTCACGGAGTTGGAGTTGGAGTCGGAGTCAGTTTTTGGATTCCGTCCGACATTCATTAGCTGTCGTCATTTTTTTAGTTTTTTTTTTTTATGCACTTTGCGCGCCTAAAAAAGGCAACTTAGACTCGAGAGGTGTGTGTTTATTGTTACTTATATTTTTTTGTTGTTTTTGGATATATTTTTTGTATATATTTTTTGTATATATTTTTCTTATTTTTTTTCTTATTTTTTCTTATTTTTTTGTTGTCTCTACACCTTTTCTAATTAAAGGCCGACTACTTGATGTGCTTGCTGTGCGTCTCTGGGCTCTGAGCTCTGCGTTTTGGGTTTGGGTTTTTGGGTCTGGCTCTGGCTCCGTCTTCGGTCTTCTGTCTTCGGTCTTGAGGTCTGTTCTTGGCCGCTTTGTTTTGCGTTTAATTATCGCCTTTGTGCTTTTGAGCAAATACCGCGCCTGTTGCCGACGATCGTGGCGCCAAGATAAGCCAAAAAAGAACATGTTTTCCTCTCAAGCGATTCGACCACGACAACAACAACAACCATTTCATGTTGTTGTTGAGTCATCTTGAAAGCATTTTAACGTCTGATATGAAACATGCCGCCTTGCAAATTAACTTTGGGCCTAGGCCACTCTGAAAGATACATATCGCATGTATCTACTTAAAGTAGCAGCTATAAATGGCCTAAGAACTCATAAATACTCTATAAGCTAAGAAAGCTTAGAGCTTAAACCATTTTAGGCCATGATTCGCTTTAAAAAAAAAAAAAAAAAAAAAAAAAAAAAAAAAAAAAAATAAATAAATTAAATAAAATTAAAAAAAAAAGAATACTTTGTTCAACCGAATAAAATTTAGAATAAAAATATAGACTTTATATTTTAGCTTGTAATGTTGGTTTCTAGTATAAAATACTAAATTTTAAATTCCTTTTTAAATTTGGGCTACAGAAGGCACTTGTAAAAACCCTTTGAACTTAATTGAGTAGAATTTAAAATCAATAAAAAAATAAATAAAAAAATAAGAAAAAAATAAAAAAGAATAAAAATAAATAAAAAAAAAAAATACTTTGCTCAACTGAATAAAATTTAGAATAAAAATATAGACGCTATATTTTAGCTTGAAATGTTGGCTTTTACTATAAAATACTAAATTTTAAATTCCTTTTTAAATTTGAGCTACAGAAGGCGCTTAAAAAAATCCTTAAAATTAAACTGAGTAGAATTTAAAATCAATAAAAAAAGAAATAAAAAAATAAGAAAAAATGAATAAAAATAAATTAAAAATACTTTGCTCAACTAAATAAAATTTAGAATAAAAACAAAGATGCTTTATTTTAGTTTGAAATGTTGGCTTTCCGTAAAAAATAATTAAATTTTAAATTCCCTTTTTAATTTCAACTCCAAATGAGGCTCGAAAAAACCCTTAAAAATAAATTGGCTTACAGTTGATTTTTAATCGAAATAAATTTTAATTTTAAACATTTTCTATGCCACATAAAATGTATATACCCTCTATATGCTGTCTGTTATTCACATTTGTATTGAATTTAAGCATTACGCAAATACCAAAAAAAAATAAAAAAATAAAAAAATAAAAAAATAAAAAATTAAAAAAAATAATAATAATAAAAAAAAAAATACTTTGCTCAACTGAATAAAATTTAGAATAAAAATATAGACACTATATTTTAGCTTGAAATGTTGGCTTTTGGTAAAAAATACTAAATTTTAAATTCCTTTTTTAATTTCGACTTCAAACGAGGCTCGAAAAAACCCTGAGAACTAAATTGGGTTACAGTTGATTTTTAATCGAAATAAATTTAAAAAAATAAACATTTTCTATGCCACAAGCTATACCACAAAAAGTGTATATACCCTCTGTGTACTCTAATGTCTGTTATTCACATTTGTATTGAATTTAAGCATTACGCAAATACCAAAAAAAAAATCACCAAAAAATGAAAATGAACAGATCGAGCAAGAGCTCAAGCAGGTCTAGGCCTCTAGAAAACAATTCGCTGGCTCCTCTTCAGTCCATTAGATGACCACAACACGCACATTGCCTAATAGACAGAGATGGAGACGCAGTTAGAGACGCAGAGGGGACAGAGATGTATGTATATACCTGAGAGGTCGCAGTGTAGACCCATGTCGAAATACGGCACAGCAAACTCATGAATTTTGTATGATAAATGAACGTCACGGCTCGGGGCTTATCTATCAAAAAGTTGTTTGCGGCGTACGTGGCGTATGAGTAATGTGCCTTAGCTCTCGACTCAATTAAAGGCACAACAACAGCCAAACACACACACACAGTGTGTGCAGTGAAACTTTGTAGCATTTTTCGACATTTTTTAGGCCCAGTTCATAAATTTTCATTAACATACTCGTATTTTTCTTATCAAAAGTGAAAAATAAATAAAAAAGCAATCGCGATGCTATAGATTAGTTTTCAATGTGGTCAGAGGATTTGCATAATTAATTGGCCAACTTATATATATACTACAAAAACTGATTTTTATAGTTCAAATCAAAAATGCGCATAAATTGTTAATAGCTTCAGTTCAAATATTATAAATCGTTGCAATAAAACACACACAAAATTAACATGAAACTCAATATGAAATTGCAGTAAAAACAAGTGGCATTTTGTTGGAAAATAGTTTATAAATATTTAAACTATTTATTTAAGTATTAAATGTAGTTAAATTTGTAGTATATTTAGCACTAATTGGGGCTTAATGCAGGGGAAATGTGATGGAATTAATTGGGTTTATTTTAAGTATTTAAAACTAATATATTAATTTTGTTTATTGTTTTATTTATTTATTATAAATTAGAAAAGTTGATTTAATGGTAATTTTCTCCATCTGCTAGACACTTTAAAAACTTCTAAATTTTTTAATAAATTTTAAAACGTATCAAAATCATTTTAAAAGTCGAGCTTAATTTCTTATTTATATCTATCTGTCTAGCTATATCTTTCAAGTGCTGTTTTCATTCTTTATAAGCCGATCACTTGCCCATCATTTAATAGCTTCAACCTATATAAACATTGACAGATATTTATCAACCCACAAAACAACTCTTTTATAGTGCAGCCGGCACACAATAAGCCTAATTCAAGTATTTTATTTTTTTTTTTATTTTATTCGATTTTTTATTTTGTTTTGTTTTGTTTGTGGGCACTCGATAATTTACAACCACAATTTGGCATGGCACTTATCGGATGCCGGCAAAAATCAAACAAAATTATTTCACTATCAACCCAAAGAAATCTGCTTCGTTTTTTTTACCATTTTTTTATTTTTATTTTTTTCTTTTTTTTTTGCGTAGTATTTTTTTATTTTCCAACTTTGTGTGCTATCAGAAATGCTTGCTAAATACCAGTAGCAATTATTGAGGGGGGGCACTCTGCGCTAGGGGTGTGTTGGGGGTAGGGGGGGGTTTAATTAAATGCCGATAATCGATGGCAAAAAACAGTTACACGATGAGGTCGACAACGTTGGCGTCTGCATTCTTATCAACGTCTGAAGTTCACGGCGACGTCGTCACGCGTCATCGTTCCCCCCGCTTGGGGGGTACCTATTAAATATATACCAGATATATTTTGCAGTGGTTTTTTTTGTTGTTGTTGTTGTGGGTCTACTGCATTTTAGCCAAGATTGAAGCCGACTGCCTGTCGGCGGCATTTTAAAACTTTGCTTTAATGTTAATGTTACAAATCAAGTGAAACAAATGCCGACATCGACGTCGTCGTCGTTGTCGACGAAACAGAGATCGACCGTGCTTTTTGTATGATATAGTAGTATATACAATCCCTAAACTACGCTCTCCCCGCTCCCCCCCTCAGTGAGCTTCGAGCTCAGCACGGCTTTGGGCTCAGCGCGTGTCGGTTATGGAGGCCTTCATCTTGCCGCACAACGTGTTCCGAAACGGGTTTCTTGGTTACAGTATGTAGTATAAATGTACATACAACATTCATATATATATATGTATATATGTATGTATGTATATAGGTATGTATCGGTTGTTTCAGCATCGGCATAGAGTTACAGCAGGTCGTTAAGTTTACTCATAAGGCTTGTATAGCAAAGAAATTGAGATCAGATTTAAATTTTAATTTTTTATTAAAGAAAAATTTTTGCTCTTCAATATTTTGTTTACTGCAAAAGAGATTGTTTATCAGGCGACAAGAATTTCGAAAATATGTGCTGTTAAGATTTTTTTAAAAGATTTTAAATAATTTTACAAATTTGATTTAAAAACTGGGATTAAAGATATAAGAAAGAAAAAATAATCTAGGATTAAATACCCTTGTCATTTAGTTAGAAAATTATATATATTGAAGGCAATTGTGTATAACAAAAGTTTGTTGATTAAATTTCGTCAAAATCAGACTATATATAATGGCTGCTATAGGAATAATCAGTAGAAAATTGAGTTATGTAGAAGACTTTAATTTTTAGAAATTAAAAAAATTAACTTAATAAAGTTTACTTTGCCAAAATAAACAAATACCAAAATTCAAAAAATTAAAAAAAAATTAAAATGATAAATAAAAAAAAAATATTAAAAAATATTGAAAGCAAAAATTGGAATAAATAATAAGTAATAGTTATAATGAAATTATTAAGCCACAATTCAAAAAATTAAACAAATAAATAAAAAATATATATAAAAAATATAATAATAGTAAAAATCTTGCAATAATAAAATTAAATTATTAAACCAAAGTTCAAAAAAATTGAACAAAAATATTAAATAAAAATTGTATAAAAAAAAATAATAAAACTACAAATGTTAATAAATATTAAGTAATAATTATAATGAAATTATTAAGCCAAAATTGAAAAAAATTGGAAAAAAATTAAATAAACAAATAATTAGCAAATAATAATAAAAGTAAATTGTTATAAATAATGAGCAATAATTATAATGAAATTATTTAACCAAAATTCAAAAATCTTGAAAAAATGCAATTAATAAATAAAAATTGTATAAAAAAACTAAAAATGTTAATAAATAATAAGTAATAATTAAATAATCTGGAAAATTCAAATAATAAATAAAAATTGTATAAAAAAAATAATAAAAAAAAGTAAAAATGTTAATAAATAATAAGTAATAATTATAATGAAATTATTAAGCCAAAATTCAAAAAAATAGAAAAATTCAATTAATAAATCATAAAAATTTATAATAATAAAATAAAATAAAATTAAATTAAATTAAAAAAAAAAATTTTAATAAGTAATGAAGTTATTAAACCAAAATTCAAAAAATTTTACAAAATTCAAATAATAAATAAAAATTGTATAAAAAAAATAATGAAAAAACTAAAAATACCAAAATTCAAAAAATTATAAAAAAAATATATTATTGAATCATAAAAATATAAAATAATAAAAAAAGTAAATATTCTAATAAATAATGTGTAAGAATTATAATAAAATAATGTTCTTTTAAATTAAAAATATTTGTCTGGCTAGTGACTAATGCCCAAATATATAAATTTTAGTTGTTTTACTAGGATAAGAATAAATTAAATATTAAAATCAATTTTATTTATTTATTTTGGCTTACATTACAGCACTTTGCCATCTGCATATTTATATCAAAAGAGTATTTAAATCTTCGGCAAACCTACAAGCAAATGTATTTCCTTATTCAGCTTTTAATATGTTTAAGTGAAATGGATTGTAAATGTTGGAATTTTAGTTTCATTTTGTAAAAATCTATTAACAAGAAATCGTTTAACAAACATTCATCAAAATATTATAACTGCAAATGCATAAATTCAATAAAGTTTTCAGTTTGTTCAGAGAGTGTACACTTGCCGATTATAGCTTAAAGTATCTATAATTGAGGCTGTATTTGTATCTGTATCTTTGTATCTGTTTCTGAATGTATGTTGAAGCTGCTTGGGCTGCGGCTTTTGGGGTCTCTCTCTCCTGCTGCTGCGGTTTATTTAAGTTTTGCGCCAAAGTTTGCTGCGGCTAAACACAAACGGAAATTAATTACAAACAGCGCGCTTAAACTTGCAACAAACAGCAACAAACAGCAACAAAAACAACAATAATGAATGAGCTGTATAATGAGTGAAGGTTGTTTGTTGTAATGTTAATTGTTGCTTTTGTTGTTGCTGTTGTTGTTTATTTGGCTCTTGGCACACCAAAATTAAAGCCAATGGCCAGCAGCTGAGCAGGCTTTAATTGTTGTTATAATTAACTTAAAGGCGTTAATATTTCGCATAAGCAAATTTTTAATTTATTGTTGTTCCCCGTTTATTATTAGTATTTGTTTTTTTTTTTTTTTGTTGACTTGGCGCCGTTTTGCTGTGGCATTTTATCAGTTCTGCAGTAATTTTTGTCAATCAAATGTCAATCAAACAATGTTCTAGTTTTTTTTTTGTAATTTGATTGCTAAAGCGTAGAAGCTGCAACGAGTTGTGTAAATATGTGTGTACTTTGTATCAGTAACAACAACAAAAATAACAACAACAAACAACAACAACAATAACAACAACAACTTAAACATCCAAAGGCGACAGACAGTTGATAAGACACAACAAAATGTAGAAATGTTGCGCTGTCTGTCTGTGTCGCTCTCAGAAGAGATGCTGCGAGGGCAGGTTGATTAAGTTGGCAAAAATTCATAATTAAATTAAGGCAATATCTATTAAATTTCATAGGATTTTTAGGGCTGAAGAGCAGTATAATATAGTTATATTATATTTTAAAATAAATAGGTATTATAATGGCTAATAATAAAATAATATATCGCAAATGCCCAACAATCAGAAAACGCAAGACTTATAATTTTTAAATATAAAAAATATATTTTTAAATATTTATTTAATGATTTTTTTCAGTAAAATTTGCAAGTAAACAAATTCAACCCAAAAATTAAATTATAAAATAATTTTCATTTTTTTAATCAAAAATCATGAAATAAATCTAATTTTATATAAAAAAAATGTTTATACAATAAAAATTATTTGCCAATTTTTATTTGAAAAGTGTAAATAAAAACTTTTTCAATTTCTATTTAAAAAGTTTTTTAATAATTTTTTCATTAAAATTTGCAACAACAACAATTCTATTCAACCAAAAAAATAAATTATTAAATAACACTAGCTTAAAAATTTTTTTTAATCGAGGGAGCTGGGCTCCTATACTTTTTTGATGTATTTTTATGTATTATTTTATTTTATTATTTTTTTTATTTTTTTTAATTTTTTATTTTTTTTTTTTTTGTATTTTAATCTTAATTTTTTTAAACAAAAATCATAAAATAATCAAATTTTAAATAAAAAAAATTTTTACAGTAAAAATATATATTATAAAAATTATTTAAAATGTTTAATATATTTAATATATTTTAATATTTATTGAATATAATTTCATTAAAATTGGCAAGTAATAAAATTTTTTTTAACCCAAAAAATTAAATTATAAAATAAACTTCATTTTTTTAATCAAAAATCATAAAATAAATCTAATTTTAAATTAAAAAAATTTTTTATAGATAAATTTATAATGAAAATTATTTGCCAATATTTATTTTAAAAGTATAAATATAAGCACTATTTCAATTTCTATTTAAAAAGTTAAGAATCAACATTGTGCCTGTCTTAAACACGCTTTTCGGAACCTTAATATTGTTCCTTAAGCATTTCAATTAAAAAAAAAACACATATTCAATGTCAATTTTTAAATGTAGAAATATTAATTGCAAATTGATTAACATTGTGTAAAAAATAAGTAGAATATGTTTTAACTACTTTCGACAATTTTAAAGCCATTTAAATGAGCGATATGTTTTTATTTTATATTAGTTTTAAATAGTTTTCTGGCCTTTTCTATGCCTACACTTATAACCAGTTAGACAACCCTCGAGCCAAGATAATATATATGTATATATATAATATCTTTTTATAAGTATGTACATTGTACATACGTTGATTCATAAATTTAAACATATGCCTAGGCATTTACGTAAATTATTGTGCTGTTTTTATTGTTGTTGTTGTTGGCTGGCTGTCTCTTTTATGGCCATGTTTAAGAGGGAAGGCTAACGGGCGGGAGTTGAAGTTAAACTCAAACTAAAAATGAAAATGAAACTCGCATCCAATGCGACAAAAAGCAGAAAAAAAAAGCATCTCAAGTTTTATGCCCTGCTATTATTACAAATGCTTTGGCAGCTCTTTTATGACCACCTGCAATACCAAGAGATAAAAGATACAAATTTGTATAAATAATTCAGTAAAAATGTAAAGTTAGAAGGTAAGATGGCAGTATCTGATACTCTGCCCGGTTCCCCACCATAAAATTGTACAAATTATGAACTTGAAGCGTGTCTTTTGCTGCATTCTTAAAATGGGGAAAAACACGGGGAACTGTCTGTGACATATGCACTCCAAAATTGTTTTTGCGATCCATATATATATATAAATATAATAATGTCAAAGTCCCCTCTAACTTCCCTCTTCCCTGCTGAGGTATGAGTGTATAAGGTATGCCCGTCTGTGGGTAGATATGGCCATCCTACGCATTCTTGCCGACACTTCAAAAGCATTCGGGGCGCTATAATAAAATATATATATATATATATATATATATGTATATATGTATATACGAGTACACAACAGAATTATATGCTGCTTTCAACTTTTGCGCCTAATTCACACATATTTTTGTTGTTGTCTTTGTGTAGCTGTGTGTGAAAATTTTATGTATTGCCTTAAGCAACATCATCAAAAAGGCAAAAAATAAAAAAAAGAAAAACAAAAAAAAAGAAGACATCAATATGAAATTTTTGTCACGTTTTCCAATATGCCAAAGGAGATGTGCCAACTGAAGGGGGAGGCTCTGGCCGAGGGGAAGCACATATAACCGCGTAGGCGCGCATTTTCCTCTCCCAATCTGGCCTACAGCAAAACCCCCCCGCGGGCAATGGCATGGCAGGAGAAGGGGGGCGGGAGACTGCGTAGACATTGAGCTGTCAAGTGGAAGTGTGAAATTGAAATTCATATTGACATTGTTGTAACAAGAACTCCAAGGGTGCCTATATAACTAGGTATTTACCTAGTACCTAAGTACATATATAACGAATTATTATATTTATTTTGAGGTGTCTTTAAAAATGAGGTTTTCAATATGTGCCATTAAAGGGATAATTTTTTATTAAATATTGTACTTATTGCATTAGAAATTTTGCTTAAATATTGCCACATTTTTTAAACTTGGAAAATTAATTTAGATATATTTACAAATTTAGTATAAAATATAACAATTGTTGATCTGAAAATGCCAAAAAAAAAATAAGATTTAGAAATTCATTTTGGCTTAGTTTTTAAGCTAAATAAAAACATCAGGATTTTTTAGCTTTTAAAAAACGCCTACCTTCTTGGAAAGGTTTAAAATAGCTTGTTTTAACTTTATTTTATTTGTTAAATTTTATTTGTTAAATTTTATTTTTAAATAGCTATTTTTAAAATAAATTATTTTGCTCCGATATTATTTGGTATTAAAAAGTAGTTTTAACATAGAAGTATTCCAATTTTATAAATTTTTCTGCAAACTAGAAAATTAAAATTATATTAAAAAACAAAATTATTTGCTCAGTTGTTATTTGGAATAAAACTGAAATTTCGACATAAAAATATACCTATTTTATAAATAATTTTATAAATTGCTATTTTTCATAAAATTATACCTATTTTATAAATAGCTATTTTTTTCTGCAAGATCGAATTTTGATTTATATTATTATTGCTTAAATCTATGTTCAACTATTTATTAAAAATAAATTAATAAATATTGGCCGACAAATATAGAAGCTATTAGTTGTGTTGTGAATAATGAGAATTTTTCTTGTAGTTGTTAAATGTAGTATAAAATTTATATAAATTTTTGTAAATTTGATTAATAAAAAATTTTTTAATTTTTTTTTTTCTGCCAATTAAAATCTGCATGCCCGCCCCTCTGACCCAACGCCACTGAACTAAAATATGGGAGCAATATTTTCTGCAAGATCGAGATTTGCTTTTTAATATAACTCTTTAGATCTGTGTTATAAAAAAAAAAATAACAATTAATATTGTTCCACAATAGTTCAGCTGTGAATATTGAGAATTTTCTTTTTAGTTGTTAAATATGCAATAAAACTGATTATATATTTTAGTAAATTAGAATGTCAAAATATTTTTTAATTTTTTTTTTTTGCTGCCAATTAAAATCTGCTTGCCAATGCCGTCCCCTCTGCCCCAACGCCACTGAACTAAAAATATGGTACTAGGCTAACTCAAATGGGCAATATCTCTCTCTATCATATTGGCAGCCATTAATGTTTTTATGTTGCGTTATGTTATGCCATGTGCTATTACTTTAGCATTGCCAACGCCCCACATATAAAAACATGGCACATTATCCAAAACCCAACCCCAAACCCCTCGAGTAGGTACCTCCGAGTTGTCACCCAAAAGAACATTAAACGCAAAACACAAACACAAATACAGATTGAGATAGAGATACAGAAACAGATATATGTATATAACGGTATATACTCGTATATACTTATGTTTATATATATATAGCGATTACCCACACAGCCACGCATGACTATAAAGCATATTTTAGCATGTCAAGCGTTGCGCATCCGCTTTGATGTTTATTTGACAGTTTTTATAGCGACTTTTATCTGCCAACTACTACTTGACTAAGACTGTCCTCCCTACGCCGCCCTCCCTCTCCTCCCAGACAGCCTGTTTATCCACCGATTCAAGTACTATATGTTTATATATGTTTGCAGCTTCGTTTTCCAGTTGTTTCTCTTCCTATTTTTGCCATAATGAAAAATATAAAAACAAAGCTACAATTTTATTTTTGTTATTTGCAAAAAATGTTTTTAAAGATTTCTATTTAGTTTTTTTTTGTGTTTATTTTTTTTTTTTTTGTTTTTTTTATTTGTTTTTTTTTTTGCTTTGACTTTGACTTTGAGAGCAAAAAATGCGTCAGACGCATAAATTTATCATTCAACTGTCAAAGAGACAACTACAACAAAAATGGAATTAAAAAAAAAAGAATTTTATTGTAGAGAAACCCTTAAGCCTTATATAGTGGCTGCTAAATTCGGTTGAGAATTATAGGCGCAAAATTGTGCAAAAAACAACGCTTGCAAGCTTAGAACATTTTTCATATAATTTCCGTGGAATATTTTAATTTCTTTTTAAGGTAAAATTGGAACTTGTTTATACTTAAAATGAAAAACCAAAAAATTAAAAAAAAATTTTATTTGAATTTTTTTGGAACTTGTTTATTCTTAAAATAAAAAAAATTAAATATGAAAATAATTTTTATTTAAATTATTTTTTTTCAATTCAAAATAAAATATGATTCGACGGGAAATACGTGATTTAAATCTATTTTTTTAAATAGCATTTTTGGTACATGTGTTTTATACTTAAAATAAAAAAATAAAATATTTAAAATAATTTTTATTTAAATTATTTTTTACAAGTCAAAATTAAATAGCATTCGAGGCAAAATATTTAACATATTTTAAATTTATTTTTTAAATACCATTTCTGGTATATGTATACCAGAAAAATTGCTGCAGAAAATATAAATCTCTTAGTTTTTTAATTGGCTTTTCATTATTTGCTAATTTGCCGGTTAAAATTGTTGGCGTTCTAAGCCTTATCATTCCAATTTCCAACCCAACCCAACCCCTTTAAGCAGATCAACATTTGATTTGCGCAATTACCTAAAATATACAAACAAATATACAAATACGCCCAGATATGCCTGGAAAATTGCTTATGCAAACGGCATCAAATTAAGTTTCTCCCCATAAAATCCAAATGGAGAAAACCTGGCGACTATTTGCTTAAATATTTTATGAAATTATGCGTAGCCCTGAATTTTTGGCATTGTATTCTGTTTCTGTTTCAAGTATTGTCTTCGACTGCTGCCCAGAAATTGCAATTACATTACATTACTTGGAAGTTTTGTGTACTGCAATCAGTTGGTTAGTTTATTATTCATGCGTTGGCCGCCGGGTCACGCCCCTTTCATTATTTTAAAATCAACATAAGGCAACAGCATTTGCATAAACTGATTGCAATTGTTACATTTCTTATAGATATACGGATTTAATTTCTTAAAGCACTTTAGCTGGCAAACTTTTATTAAATAAAACTTTTGTATGCCAGGTCCTCTCGAGTTCTGAGCCAGAAAACTTTGGCCATAAAATAGTTTTATTGCCCCAGCTCCATTGTCGCCATTTTTCCGTAAGCTACTTGCCTGTAATTAACTGTTTTTCGACTGTATTCTGTACGGGGATTGGAAGGGTGATAATCCAAGAAAGAAGCTTGAGAAGTTACGTGTTTGTTGCTCGTGAGAACTTAATGTGAAGTTTGTCTCAGCAACTATGTGACAAAGTTACAAAATACAGTGGCAGTTGCTGGTCTAAAGAATTGAAGGGCCTTACAAAGGGTATACGAGAGAATCATATGTGCTAGCCCAAGAATATTTAATTAGAAAATTAAAAACATTATTTTATTTTTAATTTTTTTACTTAAAGAGAAAATATTGCTTCTAAAAACTATTTTTTGCTTTTAGTTGTTTTTAGAACACAAAATTATTATCCGCAAAAATATTTTTATTGTGGATAAACCTTTGTGCTTCATATACTGACCGCTAAGACTGTTTGCTTGAGAATTGCAGGCGCTTAGATGTGCAATAAACAGCGCCTGAAGGTATGCAACATTTTTCAAAAACATTTCGATGGGGCACAAAAATAAAGTATTTCTTTATTATGCCTCAATTCTCCTTCTATTCACAGTTCTTTCTTGATCTCTGTAGACCTTTACCCCCTTAAAAACAGACGCCACTGCTCTTTATATGATTCTGCAGCACTCTCCTCTTGGCCGTTGGGCCACTTTTGTTGCCTTTTGCCTGTCGTTTGTTTACTTTTCATATGACAAAGTCAAGCAACGTCGTCGTCGTTGTCGGCAACTTCTTGGCAAAAAAAAAAAAAATATTTTTTATTTATTTCCTTTGCCTTTTTTTTTATACAAATACTCAACACGCAGCACGTTCCCCACGTTCTCCATTCTGTCGCATTCGCTCGCTGCACGTAGCGTATTTAAAAAGCCCCGAGATTTACGTACGAAAACTTCGGAGTCAGCCCCGGGGCACACATGCGACCAGCTGTGTCTGTGCCCCTCTGCAACTCACATGTGAGCCGAGGCAGTGGATCAGGAGACTATAGCTGGGGCAGAGACTGGGGAGGGGATCTAAACCTCTCTGACAACGGGGCTACTGTTTGGCGAATGAAGTTTTTTTTTTTAGTTTTTGTGGCTTGTCGGCAAAACCAGTAGCCAAGAGGCAGCCAAGCCTCACAGCCGTTGCACACAGTGCCAGCAGCTCCATGCCACGTTGCACTCGAGTGCCGTCCAAGTGATTGTATTCTTTTTTGTATGTGCATACCCTTTAGTTTTAAGTAAATGGGTGTACTACACACATTGTGGCATTTACAGAAAGCAAAAAACCTTGAATTTACTATATGAATTTCCCAGTCTAGGATTGCATTGGAAACCGAAACTCTGTTTCCCGAATATTTCTAATTTTTTAAGGGAAAATATTTCTGCCATTTTTTTTATAAAAATCTTGACTAAATTGTGTTTTTTGTGGCTTATGTTTAATGACGGCAATTCTTTATAAAATTAGAATAATAAATAAATAAATTAACTCAGTTTTACCAACTCCATTTAAGGTATCCTTCTACACTTCAAATCATCTTCCTCCCAGCAAAATATGGCACATAATGCAACAACATCTCTATACTCTATCAACTTCTAGCCTCAGTTTATGGTATTTTAAATAGGGTATTTCTTGGTCGCCTTTACCACCGCCAACTGCACTACATTCTTAGTTGATTTTTTATTTATTTATTTTTTTGCAAGTCGTTTGTTGTTTGCGGCTCCTGTTTTTTTTTTTTGGGAATTGTTGTGGCCTCCAATGGCTTCAAAATTAAACTCGCTTTTGGCTTGAATGCCCTGCCCCTCGTGCCCCACTTGGCCCGCATTTGAAGCGGTCCACAAAAAAAAAAATATTTGTGGCCCGTCTGCAGTTTCAACCTCAACTTCAATTTGATTGCATTTTAACAAGGGGCAGCCAATTTCTTGATGCTGGAAAAACAATAAGCAGCATTTGAAAATTCAATTGTTATACGCTCGTAGCTTTTCTTTTATATATATATATATATATATATGGACTACGTCGACATCCATTTACGATTTCCCTGCTGCCTGCTCCTAAGGTTTCAGTCTAAATTGTTTTCCATTATTTTCTGACTCAGCAGTGCAGGAAGAGGCTCTTCATCAGCTTCTTCGTCTTCTTCTGATTGCCGTCCAGCTGCCTCTTGTGTTGTTTTTCTGATTTGTCATTATATTTTTTCCCCGCCCCGTCTGGATATTTATGAGTTATTGCCGCCCTTGTTGTTGTTGTTGTTGTCCATAACATGAATTCCGTTTTAGGCAAAGGGTCCGACGGTCTTACAACTTCTGCTGCTCCCTCTGTCTGTCTGTCTGTCTGTCTCCCATTTTTATCCCAGTAGGCAAGCAATTAAGGCCCCGACAACTTCTTTTGGCGGAAGTCGTTTAGCTCTTCAAGTTGAGAGTAGTTGAGTCTTGTAATTGATTTTCTTTTTGCCAGTTAATTGCCTGACACAAACCGCAAAACACGTCGACCGCATGACGCGCCAAAGTGCTATGCAAATATATTTCAAAAACAATAATCAATTTCAAGTCCCAGAGTCTTAATCTTGAATCCTAGGCTGACCATTATTGTACTATCCTAGCGCCATATTGGCATACAACTTGACCCAATTTCCGGTTCCTCCTGCTGCTGCTGCTGTTGCTTCTCTTCGCTCATTACATAACTTGAACGCAGTTGCAAAGTTGCAAAGTTTCTTGTTGTATGCAACATGGGCGTATTGTACTTTCGGGCTTTGGAATGTAGATTCTGACCCCTTTTTTGAATTGCTTGCTTAAGTTTAAATATTATCTTTTTTTTTGTGAAATACTTTGAATTCTTGCTAACAGCTGTTATAGCTATCCGCAAATCAAAATACTTAACATATTTTGGGCTTAAATCATGCCAAGTTTTGATTAGTAAAGAGGACAATATTGTGAGCTTAATTTTGTTTATCTTAAAGGAACTTTAATAGCTTAAAAACTTCTTGATATTTAAGTATTTAAATTGTGTAAATTGTTGCTAAGGCGCGTCGATTATAATCGAAAAATATCTCACATAAATTCACAATTTGCTTAATTCAAAATTTTAATTTTAATTTAAATATTTGTATAAATACCTAATAGATATGTATATTTAATAGATTTCAGAAAGCGTAAAGCTTTTTAAAATGGGCTATGTATTGCTCGTGTAAAAATTAATTAATTAATTAAAAATGCAGGCTCTAAAAAAGCTAACAAAAATACAAAAAAAAATGCTGGATTTGCAAATATTTTTAAAAAAAAATTCCCAACTATAGAAACATTTTTAAAGTGGTTTTTCGTCACTTGGGATTTTATAAACAACAAAAATAAATTTTTTTAAAAAATTTCCAACTCTAGAAAAATTTTTGAAGTGGTTTTTCTTCACTTGGGATTCTATATCCAATAAAAAAAATTACTGTTGCACAAAAAGACTATATTTTGTTAGTGTTATCAGGCAATTTAATAACAATATTTATTTCTATTAATTGTTATAATTAAATAAGTAAATTGCTTATCATATAAATATTTTGTGTTAAATATATGATAAGCAATTTACCTATTTAATAATAACAATTAATATAAATATTTTGTGTTAAATATATCGTGTTAAACATTAATAATAAATAACTCTTAATATCTCTAAAGAACTTTTTGCCATTAGTCTCCACAAACTCATATGCCTCACTTGTAATTAAAATCCTTCGTGTTAATATATTTAAATGCACATTTATTTGTCACTTCATGAACATTCATTCCCTCATAATCTCAGTGATAAAATTAGCTGTTTACTTAGTCACAACGTAAAACGTGACAAACCCAACAAATTGACAGCCAGTAAACCACAGTATTTGACCAGGGCTCCTTTCACCAGGCCAATGGTCTTTGTGCCACATTAAAGTATACTCAAACTTGCTTTAAACTAGTGGGGGAAATTGGGGCAGAGTTGCAGAGAGATGAGTGATAAGACCCTGGAGGCTAGCTTCAGCCACGCTTCAGACGCCAAAAGTGGGATTGTGGATTGGAGGTTTTGAGTATTGAGCATTGGGTAGGTTTCCTTCTTTATTTTCCCCTATTTTTTTTGGGGCTTGGTACGGTCAAATTCAGTCAAAAGTCCCGCCCGACTTTGAACTTTTACTTACAGTCGCCCCCCCCCCCCAGCGGCCACATTTGCACAGCTTTTGTCGCTTTGCTGTCGGCATTGGCAACAAAGTTAACTTGATTGAACTTTGTTTGGCTTTGCCTTTTTAGCTGCTTTTCTTTTTTCCAGCTTTTATATACATTTTTTTAGTTGTATTGTGTTGTTTGCGCTTTATAAAAAACTAAATGGAAAATAAATTTTGTTTGCACTTTGAAAAGAAAAGCTGAAGGAAGTCGCAACTTAAGAGCGAGAGTGCAAAGGAAACTTTTAAAATGCTTAGACGGGGGGGAAATGCTCAGATATCGGTAAGGAGTATCTCTCTGTCTGTTTCCCTTACATTTTTTAATTGTGAAGCATTTCGTTAACTAAAGAGTTTAGACGCATTGCGTCATCGGCTCAGACAATAAACTACAAAATTCAACAGCCAGGAGTCTTAAGCAAAAACCCAATCGCAACACCCACCCCAAAGACTCCCCTGTGGCCTGCTGCAAGTCTTTAAAGGGGGAGTTCTGTATCCAATCCCCTCTTGGGGGGTTGCTCTGTGCTGTGCCATTTCCGCTGCAGCAAGCCGCCTCCTGCAATCCTAGCTCGCCTCCTGTCATATTTCCTGACAATGTCTGGCAATGCGGCTCTTCTAATTTGGGGGCGTTTAAGCTGGTTCAGTATACGATTTTTTCATTTAAGAATACTAAGGGTTGGCTTTAAAAACACGCTCGGTACGTGACTATATTCGGTTTTGGCTTTTGTGGCTGCTAAAAGTCACCCTAACTGATTTTTGGTGGAAAAACTAAATAGGAAAAACTGTTGACTGCTTACTGCTGCCATCGATTTCGGTCATTTATCGCTTTAATGCGATTATAATGCTTAAAATATTCTTGAGCAAACTTGATTCATGCCGAGATTGGTGTCGCCATGCAGCGTGAAAAGTCCCCAAAAAACTTTTGCAACCCTAGATCAGGGCACAGACATTTTTTAAGGGTTGCCCGAAACGGGATAAGCCTCTGGAACTCTGGTACACACCTGCAATTAAAGGCAAAGAAAAAAGGGTTGCATTAGTTAAGATATATGGATATATGTATATATATATATATGATGTGGGTTAGATGGTTTTTTTGTTAGACAAGTCCTTAATCAGGCGTGTCATCAATCAATTTATTTAATCAGTAAAAACGTGATATACTCAGAGAATCAATCGATTTTGATAAAAGGAAAAAACAAAGAACTTAAGGAGTCGCCTGTAAAGTCTTTAGGGTTGTTGGTTGTATAATTTAATAATAAGAATATTTCGAGAAATCTGGCAAATTAAGATATTTTTAGTGGTGTGAATGGGCTTTAATTCAGTTGTAAGAAATATGCGATATAGCTGTTATTTAGATAGAGAATTTTACAGGCAAAAATTCGTCAGAAATATATTTTTTTTTTCA
The DNA here is from genome assembly GCA_035043045.1 of Hirtodrosophila alboralis. Classification (NCBI taxonomy): domain Eukaryota; kingdom Metazoa; phylum Arthropoda; class Insecta; order Diptera; family Drosophilidae; genus Hirtodrosophila; species Hirtodrosophila alboralis. The sequence goes on from JAWNNH010000094.1 coordinate 194,965, forward strand.
ACTATTTTAAATGGCTAAGGGTTGTCGTAGTTTGTGATAATTTCCGACAGGGTTTAAGCTAACTTTAATGCTCTGTTTTCCAGGCACAAAAAATAAGTGTTATTGAGCAAAATTTTAATTAAAAAAATCAGTTTTAAGTAGATGGTTATTTTGTGTTTTAATTATAAGACATTTTATTATAATTTTAGAATCTTTGCAAATAATCATAAAAACTTATATATGAGAGTTTTTAAAATAAAAAATTTATTTAATTTTTATTGACTTCTGTTATATCCTTCAACAACATTGATTATAGCTGATTTTTATTAAATCAGTCTTGACATAACACTTTAAACTCTTCGTAAAGCAAGAGCTCCTATTCAATATTGTGTGCTAAATTCTATTTATTTTAAAAGAACTTTAATAGTTTCTAATCCTCTTGACAATAAAGTATTTAAATTGTGTAAATTGATGCAAGGGTGCGTCGATTATAATCGAAAATTATCTCACATAAATTCACAATTCTCTTAATTCAAAATTTTAATTTAAATTTAAAAGTGTGTATAAATACCAAATAGATATATTTAATAGATTTCAAAAAGCGTAAAGCATTTTAAAATGGGCTATGAATTGCTCGTGTAATAATTAATTAATTAATTAAAAATGCAGGCTCTAAAAAAGCTAACAAAAATGCTAAAAAAAAAAAAATGCTAGATTTGAAAATAATTTTAAAAAAAATTTCTAACATTCTGAGGAACTTGAGAGAGACAAATGGGACAAATGGCTTTATCATCCTTGTTATTTAAATATTTTCCTTAAATTACGCGTTTATTATTTGTTAACTCTATTATTCTATTAGAATTTTATATTTCCTCAGTCAGTTTATTGTAGACCCTCCCAAAAATGTACTCTTATATTATTTTATTCAACAACCTCCCCACAACCATTTGAAGTCTATTTATAGATCTATTCACAATATTCTAGCATTCCACTCGTATGCATAACTCTTGATCACATTTGAGGTCGTTTTTTATCCCATGACCGTTTATAACAATTTGGTCACACTTTCTCTCTATCTGCCCTTAGTATATTTTTTTTCCTTTTGTTACTTTTTTTGCATTCCATGCTCCTTTTTGGAACGCCTTATGCTATGGCCATTAGGCCTAATATGCGCTAATGCTATAAATAAAGCGTCGCCATACGATTATGGCATACTAACAAACTTCATTCAGTCTCTCCCCCCCACACACTCTCTTTCGCTCTATATATATGCAATGTAATTTACAGTTGTACGGAATAGAAACAACGGAGTCAACGAGGGCGGAGACAGCGACAACGACGACAGCAGCGAAGACAAGAGATTCTTTAATGTCTTTAATCCAATTTCCAGAGACATGAGAGACCAAGAATGAATACAAATGTGTGTACGTGTAAGATTTTACCAATTAAATGGTTTTTGCCTCACAGTCTGACATGCTGTCCATATATATATCTGTCTATATCTTTGCTGAGTGTGTCATTGAGCTCTCGTAGCTCGTCTCTGTAATCGATATTATTACTTATTTTGTTTGGGCCATTGACTTAATTCCTTTTCTTTTGCTGCGCAACAAATTATGCAATTCAAATTAATGCGGCCATTACATGGCCCCCAAAATAATAATATTGTTAAGACAGAGAGAGAGACCAACTCTTGAAGAGCTCTAAAACAAACAGCAGTGCGGCCTTCCAGTTACCAGATACTCAGACTCAGATACGCGTACTACCAGATACAAAATGAAATTAATCCGACATGCCAAATGCCAGGCACGTATCGATGTGGCTCCGTTTCTGTGTGTGTGTTTTGTTTGTCTTTTGTGTGTGTTTATTGTTATACCCTGTATTTAGAAAATGCGTGAAAAGGGTTTACTTTATTTAAATAGGTCTATAAGGTGTCAGCATCTACAGTCGAGTAGTTAAAGCTATATAATTGAAGAGAGTATATATATTTAAGTATAATTTTATTATAAGGTATAAAGCCTTATAAAAAATATACAAAAATATATATATCCCTAATTATATCCTTTTTTTTGGCAATTTAAAATATTGTATATAAAAATAGAGCTCAAATTGATTCAAAATATATAAAATATGTATTTTAAAAATTCTATAAAAATTCAACAATGATATTTTTCATTTTTTTCAACTACACAGGGTATCTACAAGTTGTGTCTCTGATCTCTCTGTTGTCTCTGTGCTGTGCTGATGCCATATGATTTTTCAATAAGTATTCCTCACGCCCTCCCCATGCTCTTTTCTCTGCTTAACTAGAACAAAAGCTTTTGGGGTCTTCTAGCTTAATTCTGTGTGCTTTGAAATCGAATTAGGCTAGTACAGATGTGCCGTTAGAGTTTGCGAACTGGTCTTCTATGCAGTTGTCATTTTAGCTGTCTTTCCCCACTCTCCCCTGAACTACACCCCAACTCTTCACATGCGTAACCTGGTTGACAGCTGTTGCCTGGGGCTGACTTTGCAGGATGCAGGATCCCACCGCCCGCTAGATAACAACAAAAGGCCAAATAAGCGAAAATAAAACAAAAAATATAAAAAAAAAAGGAAAAAGGAAAAGGAAAAGGAATGTGACAGGCGTTGCCAATGTTTGGAGGCTTTGCATTGTTAGCAGTTGGCAGTTACCTTTCCAATAGGTGTGGCAGGAGGGTGGCTTGAACGGTGCTACCGGGCATAAGGGTATAAGGGTATTGGCGTATATATTGGGTACTGAGGATTCGGCCATAATTGGCTACATTGGCATTTCACTTTTGGCGCAACTGCTGCCAGATCAGAATAAATGTGGCGCTTAGTAAATGCCTGCTGCCACAAAAATGGCATTAAATTGACCCAGTTTTTTTTAAATGATACAGTCGACAAAAATGTCTAAATCAATTTGTCAAATATGCTCAATTGAATAAATATATAAATAATATAAAAAATACAAATATTTCAATTGCGAAATTAAATTAACAAAAATCGATTAATAATTCGGCTTAAATTCCTTGAATTTTAGTAATTTTATAGAGGCATAAATGCTAAATATTTATTTTTAAAAATTTAAATCAATATGAAATTTTTCGTCATTTATTTTTAAGAATTAATTGAGATCTTAAACATGCTCAAATGAATTAAATAAAAAATCTAGTCTGGGACAGCACAGATTGTCTGCCAGAATAAATAAATAAAATTATTATATATATATTAATTATTATTGCAGTTTATAAATGTGTAAAAATACATATATTTTTTTTACATCGATTTTATTTTGATTTAATTTATTTTGAATTAATTGAGATCTTCTATATAAAAAATGTAGCTTATCAATATATATTTAAAAAGTAATAAATAATAAAATGAATATTAAATTATACTACATATATTTTCGAACTTAAACCTTATTTTGATTTATGTAATATTTTTGTAAAAATCTCAATTTCCATGTAGCCAATATTTTTATAGATTTTTAAAATCAATTTATTGATATTTTATCAATTCAATTTTTGCATAAATACTTTGCAAATCTGTTAATTGAATACTGAACTAAAATACTTAACTTTCAATAATCAGTTTAATTTAGCTGCCATTTGGCAATTGACATTTATGTCGCCTGCACCAAGTTATTTGCCATTTGCCATTTCTATCTATTGTAGTATTTGCCTGCCACAGTCTGGAGACGCATGCAGCATTAACAGATACACATGGCACGCATATCCAGGAAGCTATCTCTATAGCTTTTCGTTTGTGCCAAAATTGCTTGAATCAAATTGGCCATGGCAAACACGCCTATACGCCAACCCGCCTCCGCCCCCTACTCTCAACCTTTGGGCGACATTTTGGGGCGCCTTAACGGAAATCTTCAGTGGCAGTTTTCACGCCAAGGAAACACTCGAAAGGAGTCCTGTGCTTCAGACAATCACAATACCTTCATTATGGGGCAAACCAAAGCTAGGAATCGAAACGTGTAGGGACCACAAAACGGCAAGTGGCATGTGGCATGTGCAACTCCCAATCTCTTGAGCATAAGCGTCTTTTATTTTATTGTTTTGTCAACGCTTAAAAGAAATGCTTTTCCATTTAGTTGAACACTTATGAGCATTGCCACGGATATGTTGTCCGGATTGTTGTGTATTTCCTTTAAAAAAAGAAAATGTCTCAAAGTTTTTTTTTGTTGTTGTTGTTGCTGGTTTTCCCAACGACTTTTCACACCACATCAAAAGGCGGCAGAGTGCGAGTGCACTCAAGTGTATAAACAATGGCGTTAAGTGTTTAAGTGCACGGAAATATCAGAGAGACATGGATTGGCTGCCCCCCGCCACCCCTGTTACTTCTAACCCCGCCAAGCCCCTAGCCTTCTATCCAGCTTTAATTTCATTTTATGGCATTGGAATTTTACATTTAAAAAATATAAAAAAATATAAATGCAGACACAAAGTTTAATTGCCGGGCAACAGCTTGAAATAGTTACTCATAGCGCAGCTACATTTACAGATACAGATACAGATACATTTACAGCTGCAGATGCAGATACAAGCGCAACAACTTTTTGTCCAATGGAGACATTGCTCCATGTATAATTTTATGGGCGCTATGTGGCCGCTATTTAACGGACGGACGTCAGTTGGCGCCACGGCAAAACAGGATGAAGCCCCAGTCTCTGTCAAAGCCATTAACTCCACCGAACCGTTAGGTTCTTCCCACTGAGCCAACAAGAGTGCTTAGGTTACAAAAAAAAAAGAAAGCAAAAAAAAAATGGAAACAGTTGCTGTATTTACAGGTAGAAGAGAGTGCAAAGCAAGAATGGAGAATTGGTTGAAAGGCAATGAAGCAATTGACCCTGGCTATTACTTGATGGTCATATCCGCCAGCTTAATTAAATAAACCAAGCCAAGCAAATGGCTTAGGCCGAGTATCTTGGACATATGCATAGGCTTAACTACAGCTCTCTTCAAATACAGTTAAGAGATACAGTCTAAAGCCATTGGCTTAAACACAATTAAATGAGAGATTGTTGAAGAAATTAGAAAACAATTTTCTGATGTTATTTTACATTAGTTTCTTATAAAATTAATGGCGTATTTCAATATGTTTTAAAGTTATATTGAAAAACTTCTAACTACAATTTGTTTTAATATTTTTCTTATATAATATTTTGCGGGCTTTTGCTGAAATTATAATTACCAAAAATATGAGATTAAAAATTATTCATTATCAATTGCAATTATAATAAAATGGCATAAAGCATTAAGGAATAAAATATGGTAAAATTGATATAATTGAATGCTAAACTTAATAAAATAAATACGGTGACCAGAAGTACTAAATTATTTATAAAATTGGCGCAATTTTTCACCACACTTTAGTTCAATTTAGACTTTAAATTTGAACTAAAATTTATTTATAAAAACTAAACAAATATAAAAAAAACTTTGTGATAATTTTCCCCCAAAAAATGGCAATTATTCTCTAGAAAAAATATATATTCAACTACAATAGATTATAATCTATATATGATTAATATATTATATATGATTTATATCTTAAATGACGCCCAATTAATGCAGCTATGTAAAAGCAGAGGAGAGAAAAACGAAAAAAATGTTTTTCGACTTTTCCTCGAATTTTAAAGTCAAAAAATCGTGAAAAATACCGCACAAAATATCATCATTTTCTAAATTCAAAATGAAATAGTTGCAAAACTAGTAATTTAAACTTAATGAAGTGTATGTATTATTAATATGCTCTTTTATTAGCTTCCAGAAAACGTAAAGCATTTGAAAATCGGCTTTAAAATTATCGAGTAATGCTAAAATCTGCAGGCATACCTCTGAAAAAAAGCTAAAAAATAATAAAAAATAATAATGGTAGTAGGTAGAAAAAGTAGCTTTGGTAACTTATACCAAAAAAAGCTAAATTTTGTTACCTAGTGTTATTTCTCATAGTTGTAAATATTGACTTTAATTATAACTATTAACTCTGCGCATTTTAAACACACTTCAAGCTGTCAATCAAATTTTCTCAAAGTTTTTCAAAATGAACTAAAAATAAATATCTACATATATATTGCTTTATTGTTACCTTGACCATTGGCATTGCACTTAATAATAATGTCTAGCCTTGTATGTATTTAAAAACCGTATTTTTACCAAGTCAAGTAATAGTTAATTATTTTTAAGGGCCAGACACACAGAATGAGCCACAAAACTCTTTCAGCTGTTTATACACACTATTAAACCACTCACGATGCTGTAAATAGTTTCAAAGTTTAAGTATATTTTTTAAGGTATGCTCCATAATTAGATGCATGACTTGGCAGCAGCATTTTACGGGCCTCGCCCGGGCTACTCAATTAGCCAGAAAAGACATTAAACTTTCGCCGGTTCCCGCCACGGGTGGAGACTACGGCTTCACGTCTAATGAAGTTAGTGCAGTAAAAAAAAACCAACAAAAAAAAAATTGGAAAAGTACAAAAAAAAACAACGTAGAAAATTGAGCGCCACTTTTTAAAGCAGCTGCTAAATTGAAAATCAACCAGACTCGTTACTTTCTGCCTCTATCCCTATCCCTATCCCTATATATATCCCTATGCCCAATCTTTCCTATTTGCAGCACCACACGCTAAACGTCAGCCATAAATAAAATGCAAATTTTGCTGGCAAACAAAATTGCAAGGATTGCTGTGGGATCTGCACAGACTGCCAGGGATAACAGTCTATGGGGGCAACTGTGGCTTGTGTACGTGTTTTGTGTTTTGTGTTTTTTTTTGTTATCGGTGGTTGCTGCAACATATTTTCTGTATCAAAATTTTTGGTTGCAAAATGCTTGCAGCTCGATGAAATTCTATTGGGAAATATTTTTCGACAACAATTTTTAGTCTTTAGAGACGCGGTTCTTTTTTAATAATGTTGCAGATATTTTCTTTTATAGGGAAGACTGATTAAACTGATGAATCTATATACTATATAGCATATAGAAATTGTAGTTCAATACAATTAGGTACAACAAAATGCTAAAATTAAAGTAATTTTTCGATTAATCAAGAATTTCTTTCCCACTTTATAAAATTATTTATAAAAATGTTGTAACTTTAACTTTGTTTTATTTGTGCTTAATGTGCGAATATTATTTAGCGAAAATTATTATTTGCATTTTCTTGATTTTAGTTTGAGTAACTTATTTATTACAAAGGAATAAGCAAAAAAAAAAAAAATGTAGGCAAATCTGTATGCCTTATATACTAACCGCTATAGCAGCTTGAGAATTATATGTGTGCAACAAAAAACCTCTAAAAAAAATGCAACATTTTCAGGGAATATTATAATTTCAGATTATATTAAAAATTGTAACTTGTTTTAAAGCTAAATTCAGAACAAAATAAAATAAAAGAAAAACGATTCTTATATTTTTTTCCTCAGTGTAAATTTCCTATTAAATACTTCCAACTAGAATTCCAATGAAATTTAATATATTACTATTTATACAAGTTTTAACTAGTATTCCTAGTATTAAAGCAATGTCAGTCGCATATATATCGATACGGCTGACCATAAATTACATTATATTTTTGTTATTTTTAATAATGGTCTTGTTGACCTGTCTATGAATTAACTATGAAGCTGTAGCTGGGATCGGGGGGAACTCTGTCCATTAAAAATGAAATGCCAGGGCACACATTTTATGAACGAAAATTATTTTCAACGAAATTTTGTTGTTGAAATAACAATGAGAGGAGAGGAGAGGGCACAAGCACTATTAATAAGAAGGGGATTTCTCTCTCTCCCCGATTCTCTTGCCTTTCTTCTAATACAATCATATAAATTACGCTGCCCAAACAATCAATCAACGTCAAACTCAGACATAGAGTCTCCGGCTCTAGGCCCGTACCCGTACCCTTACCCGTACCCCTCCTCGACGGGGTAAGAGGTAAGGGGTAGAGCTAAGCTGCCACGTACTTGGCCGCTCATCAATTTCAATAAGCGCGAACGACGGCCATACGGATCAGAGCGTCCAGATCCAGGTTAGGCCCAGGCGACCACCAAACGCCCCATTAGCACCTATAGCTAAACGTTGCGGCATTTGTCAAAGTCCAAGTCAAAGACACTAGCGATGACAATGGAGCAGAAGAACGGGAGCGGGAGCAGAGATTCCCATGTTTTGCATTTTAAATTGTGGCACAAATGAAATTGAAAATGGCAGCAAAAATATGTGCAACTATGCGACAGCCATGTCTAAATGTCTGTGTGTGTATTTGTTGTGTATCTCTGTGTGTGTGTGTGTGTGTGGTGTCAACAATGGCAACGCTCTGGGTGGCATTTCATTGACAGCAAGTCATAAATTTTACAAATGACAGTCGGCAAGTGGTGAACGACAGACAGACAGGGAGCGAGCTCTGTCACTGGAATTTTACTTTAACAAGTATCTACGAGATACTTTCTGAAACATGCAACAACAAGAAAAACAATAAAAAAGAAGAAAATTAAATAAATTCCCGCACTTGTATTTAATCTATTTCTAACAGACATAATTTAAATTTTAAGTTAATGAAGATTTTTTTAATATGAGTATTTTTAAGTTTAAATTAATTGTTTATTATATTTTAGATAAAGCAGCTGTAAGTCGGCTTAATTTTAGCATAGACAGCTGAAGCACAGAAAAAAATATATTATATAAAAATATAATATAATAATATAACAATAATATCGATTAAAACTTGTCTATTATTTAAAATGATCTAGTCAGTGATCAGAAGTTAATTCTATACACAATTTATTTATTATAATTTAGCCACTAGGAATATTTTGAGCTGGAAAATATTTCTAACAAATTCTTATTATTTTTTTAATTAAAATTAATGAAATTACATTTCTTCTATTCAAAATAATATTCTAATTTATTCTGAGAAAAAAAATTTTATTATTTGTTTATTAAAATTAATTACATTACATTTACTAAATAATAATCTAATTAAATCTCAGAAACAAACGCTAGAATCGAGGCCCACAAAGTCACCATCAAAATATAATAATATAATATAATAATACTACAATTATATCGATCAAAACTTGTCTATTATTTAAAATGATCTAGGCAGTGAGTAGAAGTTAATTCTATACACTATTTATTTATTATTATTTAGCCACTAGGAATATTTTGAGCTGGAAAAAATTTCCATCAAATTCTTATTATTTTTTTTAATTAAAATTAATTGTATTACATTTATTTTATGCAAAATAATATTCCAATTAATTCTCAGAAACCAATTGTTATTATTTATTTATTAAAATTAATTACTTAACATTTACAAAATGATATTCAAATCAATTAAAAGAAAAAAACGCTAGAATTGAGGCCATATACAATTTTATTCAGCACACAAATCTAACAACAAATGTAGAACAAAAAGAAAACTTAGCTATTCCAGTTCAATGATATTAAGTTAATTGTACAGAAATCTCGTTTATCAGTCTTTAAGTAACAAGCTTGCCACAATGCACTTCAGAATCTCCTCTATATTCATTCTACACTTGTCTGGCTCTCTCACAAAGCAGCTTAATAGGAACTGCACAATTTTGAAGCAATTCAAATTGAAATTTAGTTCTTCTTTATGGAAAATACCAACATCAGAAACAGAATTCAAGCAGCGGCGACCACACCCCAGCATTACCTCGAAATTTCCAAAGCCAGAACCACAGAGAACCAGAAGGAAGCACACACACACACCAACTGCATATATACACACACCGGCATAACGGACAACACCTGCCTATTAGGTGAAGCCATTGTCGAGTGTTGGGACCGGATGTGCGGCTCCAGCAGCAGCTCTACGGCGACCAACGACTCGACGACTTGACTAATGGTTGGGAATTATATAGAGCTCGGACCAGAGAGCACAGAACAGGGGGCGCCGCCGCATTTTGGAGCAGCTTTAGATGCGGTTTATGAGCTATGCAGGCGGAAGTTTTACACACAGATACACACACACACACTCACATTCACAATTAAAATCAATTTCAATGCAGCAGTCAGACTTGGGATAACAATCTCTCTCTCTCTCTGTACCCCCTGCCAACAGCTCTCAAGACACACACGACGCATCTGTCCCATCATTAGCCATGTCGCCAACGAAGTCGCATAGTTTTGTGCCTGTGTCACGCTGTTTCTTGCCACGAAAATCCCAAAAACCAAAACTGAAAGATTGCTCGCCATGTGTCCTGACTGTCTGTCTTTCTGTCCTTCCCTTCTACTCGTAGTATAGAGTATTTCCTGACTCGGCCTGTCTGTGTTGCCCTGCTGACGTTTTTATAGCTGCTAACAATGTGTCAGGTTTTCTTAGAACTCATGATGAGACTCAGACATGTATAACCATTCGTATCTGTATCTGTATATAGCCGAAAAGCGACTTATACAAAGCTGATAATTAGGCGCAGTTGCCTTGAAAATGATCTTAAATTTTGTTGCCTTAGGTAGAGTTGCTTGTGATTAAAACTATTTTATTTATATACAGACTAAGCGCAGTTACAAAATTTATTTATTTAATTGGGAGAATTTTAAATGGTTTTTAAGGAATTATTTAAATATATTTGACAAGTAAAAAAATAGATAAACTGCAGTGTCTTAACTAAAGTATAATTAACTTATACATTCGTATACGAAATAAATTCACAAATAATTAAAAATTAAATAAAAACATCAAAAGACTAGCAAATTAATTCTGGGAACACGATTTTCAATTTTATTAAGTCCTTGAATTGAATTATTTAGAAAGCATTGAATAAAATACACGGGGTATATATTGTATTATTATAAAAACTTTAATTGAGGGATGTAAGGGTATACATTAGGAATCTCTTTACATTATAAGGACAAGTATCTTTCAATATATCAAACCATTTTTAAACCATATACCCATTAAAAGTAGGATTTATTAATAAAAAAAAGTATTTTAAGTTAAATTTTTTTGCTCAAAAAATATTTTTTTATATATTTTAGTAATTAAAAAAAATAAAAATGAAAAAAAATTATTTTAATTTAATTTTTTTCCTGATAAAATAAATAAAGTTCAAATATTTTGAGCTAAATTTTTTTTTATACAAAAAATAGTATAATATATTGTAGCAGTTATAAAAATAAAAAAAAATTTGGTTCATTTTTTTTGCTCCTTAAAAAATAAATAAAAATGAAATTAAAAATTTTTTTTTGCTCAAAAAATATTTCAATTAATTGTAGTAATTAAAAAAAAAATAATAATAATTGTTGTAATATTTTTTTTCCCATTCTTTTGGTTTGTCTGTGTAAATGCAACGATTTTAAATTGAATGACACCTAGTTAAAAGCTTCTTTTTTTTTGTTTTAACTTAAAACTGAATTTTTTCTATTTTTTGATTTGTATGCTCAATGAGATATTTATAATTATGACTTTGTTAATGGCCTATCAGCTGCTTGTGTTCATTAGTTTAAGATACATAAGGCTGCTTTTTATAGCACCTCAAGAAAGTGCTTTTTTTTTGGTTTTTTTTAAAGCATAAGTACAAGCCCGATATGTGAATGTTCATATTATTGGTCTAGCCATAGCCTATTTTTATGTTTTGAATTGCCCGAATGAGGGCCACACAAATTATACGTAAATATGTGATATTTTCCCCCTTCCCCAAACACTCCCCTTCTATACCTACAAGCTGTGCAATAATTCTCGTTTATCGTTTTGCAAAAAGCCAATTTTTGTAACGCCAACAACCAACGACGAGTCATATAACCCGCTGAATATATACGAGAAATGATTTGTGGCCGACTGAAATTGGGGCTCACCAGAGGCCACAACAGAGGGGGGCTATTGGGAAAGAGGGGGGACAGGAGGCAGTCATGCGTGCAAGTTGCGACTTCCTACGCGCGAGAATATGTAACAAATTTGTAATTTGAACGCCACAAATCATAATTTTACATAATGATCAATTCATATACGTCAAAATGTTGTTCGCTGTTCGCTATGAAGTGAATTATGTGGCCCGGGTCCCTCTGAGTCCGGGTCGCCAATTTCGTGGAATTTGGAATTTTTCCCTCATTTTTCTGACAGCGCTATGCCATTCGAGACGATTGGCCGTGTCCAAGTGTTTTGAGTGTGCCACAAATGCGTTGCGGAAATATTCCAGACCGGAAACGCCCTAGGACATAATACACACACAGACCTATGTACCGTTTGGGTTCCACAGACTTTCCAACAAAAACTAATTAAACAAATTGCATTAAATGTGTGTGTATAGTGCAATGCACTCAGATATCTGATTACCACGTTTATATATATAGGTGGTGGCTTGAAGAAGTTTCTGAAAAATAACGCAAAATGCACTTAAAAATGAAATGTTAAGTGAAAAATGCAGTAAAGCATGTAAATGCATTAAGTTATTGCATTTTGAGTTTTCTAATTTGAAATAAGTGTTTTTTAAATGTTTTTTCGTTAAATATAGTTTTTTTTAATTATAGTAAACTAATTGAGAGAAAATATTTAATATAATAGAAATGATTCCTAATTATATTAGAGTGTTTATTCATTTCATAAATTTTGTTGTTTTATTTTGAAAGTTTCATTAATTAATATTTTTGTGGTATTTTTTTTTTAATAAATTGGAATGTATTTTATTTATTTTGTTAGTTTTAAATAAAACTGGCAATATTTATTATTTTTGAATAATAAAAAATTATACTCAAAATAAATTCGTATTAATTGAGCCTTATTTTTTAATTTATTACTACATTATTATTTATAAAAATAGATATTATTTTTTATTTATTTATATTATAGAAATATATTGTATTATATTATATTATATTATATTATATTTTATTTTATTTTATTTTATTATATTACATAACATTATATATATTTTACTATTTTCAGATATAATTGTAAGGATCACATTGGTACAGTCCTTTATCAACAAAATTGCTGGAAGTACATGATTATTTTCATTTAAAAAAAAACACAAATAAATCCCTATATACTTTAACTAGTCTCTGCTCAAAATACGTCTTAGATATAATTAAAAATTATTTAATTTTTCTCTAATATAAATTCATGTTTAAGCAATATTATTGGGGTTAAAGCATAGTCATAGTCGGCCAATAATTATTTTCCCAAATATCTAATAACCCCTTTTAAACAGCTGCATAATATTAAAACTCTCTAAAAGTTACTTAAATTATTTTATTATTTTTTTTTATTCGCAAATCAATTTTGCCTGCAATTTTAGCCATAACAAAGCAATTAACTAAGCCATAAAAAAAATAAAAACAAACCAAAATTGCTTTATCAATTTATGAAGCAACCCTCGGCAACAAAACGCCATCTAGCGTCCAACTATACAACTGACAGATGGCGATGGCTCCTTCAGCCTGCAGCATATCAAATTAACACAGACACGAGACTTAGGAAAAAGGGGAAACGGGAATGGGTATAGGATTGAGACTGGGAATGGGAATGGGACTGGGAATGGTGATCTGTGTAGTGAAACTGGGATATGCTGGCGTTGTTTTGTGCCCATTAACTGTGGCACTTTTGGGGGCAGCCCGCCGCAATTTGTTGGTCAGGTTTTTTTTGCTGTAGCAGAAGGTTGCCAACATGGCTGGGCTTTATGCTATGGTATGTATGTTATTTTATGTTTTCTTGACTTTTAATGAGCATCGTGCAGGATTTGGGATCGTACTCGGGGCAACTGCAACTGGTACTGATACTAGTAACGGCAAATTGCAGGGTTCTCCTCAAAGTGTTGCACTCATATTTTTGTGCGGTGTGCGCCTTAATTATATGGCCAACGACAGAAATTCAAGTGAAAAAAGCATTCGGGTCGGGTCTAAAGCAAATCGCTGAGCCTATTTCGAGCCGCTGTTTAAACCATGAAAATTTAATGCCAGCTAAGCCGTTTACAATGCTTGAGAGAGCGTTGAAAAATCTGTCGATTCAGTTCGAGTTTCAGGTTTTTTTCAGAGTTCGGTACGGCATTCAAAAGAAACTCTTATGTCGCATTTCCGTTTAGTTTTAAAGCCGCTTACAACTTTTCTACACATTTTCAGCTCGTAGGGTCGCTCAGCTAAGTATTAATTATGCACGCATAAAATATCTTTTGAACCTTTTTTCTCTTTCAGCATATTTTTCTGTGAATGGCAGGGTGCGGGGTGCGGGGTGCGCAACATCAATGAGATGCAAATTAACTGTACAAACATAAATAACACTTGGAATTCTTGGAAATATATCTCGGACCCTGTTCGTCCTCTCGGCATTTGTCAAAGCAATAAAAATTCTTGGGCTTCTGTTGGGCACTCAAAAAAAAAAACCTTTTTTTTGATAAGCATTCTTATCATACTTGTAGCCTTTACTGGCATCTTTGTTGACCTGTGAACCTGTGTGTGTGACCTGCTTTATGATGTATCCTTTAATAAATTCAAAGGCACGAACTCCAACGCTCCATTCTCCTTTCCCATTCAAATGCTGTGCGTGCTCATTACCCTAGATATACGATGTACGAATGCTTTTTGTGCTGACTGTGTGCTCTGACCCCCTTTTTTTTGTATTATAATAACACATTTCTGCACATTTCTTGTACACTTGTTGATAACATGTTTGAGTCATAGTTTTGTTGCAAATTAATACAAATTGAATTGACTTTCACAATGTAGCTGAAAGATGCGTCAAAGTTTTACACACGCTCACACTTTTAAGTTTGATTTAAAAATAATAAAAAATATAAAAGAAATGATTAATTGACTTTACAAATTTATGACGTCGTTGAATTTTCCGAGTTGAATGAATGATAAAGCCCTAGATGGACTTTTTCTTCCCCCCTCAATCCTCAACTCGTAGCTCGCAGCGATTAAAACTTTTCATCAGAGGGTTCAACTTCATAAATACATTAATGTATGTGTGTGTTACTATGCTTAATGTTATTGTTTTTGTTGTTCAATAAATTATACAGCATAATAATTATTTATGAAAGTCCCATATGAAGCTATGGACTATATACATATATCTTTAATGGTATATTTAATGGAAATGCTTGATTACATTCAATGGTAATCTTATAAGTTTAATGGGAGTTTACACTACATTTTAAAGAAATTTAATATATATTTTTATTTTAATATAAAATATATCTGTGAGCCATTGATAAGTCAGCTTGAATTTTTTTTATATTCATTCAAACCTCATTTAAAATAAGCTTGCTAAAATCAGGTTTTTTCCAAAGTCAAATTATTTTTTATTTAATATTTAAGTGGCCGTTGATTTTCAGAAAAAATAAAGCCCAAAAAATAATGGTTAAATTTAAGATATATTAATTCAGGGTTCAGTAATTTAAACTTATATAAAATAAAAATTAAAAAAAAGTTTTAAAATTGGCAAATGATTGTTTATATTTACTTTTATTATAAAAGTGTGATATATGTATAAAAAATATTGTAGTAATAATTCTATGATTTCTACACACAAATTTAAATTTAGTTATTTTATTGCAATTTTATTGTTTTGAACGAAAACAAAAATAATCAATCAATAATTCTTTATTACAAAAAAGAATTAAAAATTATATAAAAATATGCTATTTTATTCGGCTCTGCCATGATTTCTTAATTAATATATATATTTAAAAATCAGCTCAATCAAAGCCCAAGGAACAATCTTTTTCTCACTCAGACTTTAAATAAAATGTCATAAAATAATAACTATAATATTTTTTATACTTTTTTTCTAATAGAAAATAATTATAAAAATATTTGGCCAATTTATAAAGTAATTTTTCCATTTTAATGTTAAATTTTAAATAATTCTTAACTATAATAAATAATTTATTATTATATAAGCAATAATAACTACCTGAATTTAAATATTTTTTTCTCAAAATCAACTCAATAAAAGCCCAAAATTCACAATCATTTTTCCCACTCCAGACTTGAAATATTTCTCTAGCAAATATTTTGGCCATTATGGTTGCAGCCTTTTACCAATTTATTGAGAATTTCAATTGTGAATATTGATTATTCATTTCCTTGAAGCGACAGCAACGATTTTTATAGGGATGCGAATGCGAATGCGGATGCGAATATTTCGTTTTTCTCCTTTGCCTTTGCTGGCGACGTTGCCATCTTCAATGAAATGGCAAATTGAACTTCAGAATTATTTTTTTTTTTATTTTGTTGTATATTGGAATTGTAGTTGCCATTTGCAATTGTTATTGTTGGTTTGTTGAGGTTTACCCGAGTTTTGGGTTCACTTATATAAATGTGTATATATATATATATATATATATTTATATGTATATAATATGTGTATGTATGTATAATCATAACGGCTCGCTTGTTAACATGCTACATTAAATTTTTATCAAAAGCCATGGCAACAGAGCTGGCCAAGAGCCCTCTCTTCCTTTCTCTCTCCGCCAGCATGCATAAATACATATGTACATAAATATCAAAAAATAATGATAATGTTGTAGTTGCTGTTGTTGTTGCTGCTTATTATTATTATGATTATTGTGGCATGCTTGCAATGTGGCAGGAAAAAAGAAAAGAGAAAGAGAAAGAGGCAAAAAATAATATAGAAAACAATAAACCGTTCACAGAGCAAATGCTAAAAGCATTGAACAATACCAGGCCACAAAAAAAAAATAATAATAAAAATAATTCACATACATTACAAATAATCATAATAACAATTGAAGCCAGCCCATTGCCTGGTTACGCATACGCCGCCATAACCAGAGAAGAATTCTCCTGCATTTCTGGTAAATCTGTACTTGAAGCTGATTATTTGTTTTGGGTGTGGTCAGGACAGCATAAAAAAGCATTAAATTACAAAGCGCACATTAAGTGCTTCAAGCAACAAAAAAGAAGGGAAAGGGATAGGGATAAAGGATATTTCATTAATTTTGCAGTTAAGTAGAGGAAAAATAGTTTAATTTGGAAATGTGTAATTGAAAATATTGCAAAATGTTGGCTGAGTTAAAAGCAGTATTGGAAACTGACCAGGCTAAGAAATATATTAGATTGCTGAAATAATTAAATTCAAATCTATTTTGAAATGATTTAATTGTCTAAATATATATTTTAAATATATATTTATATAAATCAGGGATCTGGGAAATATTACTCTTCATTATAAAATTCAAAATCAATAATTTTCTGTTTATATTTATTTTACAAATCATTTTTGATTTATATTTTGACTATAAATAAATAAATATTATAAATGCAATATGCAATGTCTTAATATATATTTTTAATATATATTTATATAAATCAGGGATCTTTGTTATAAAATTTAAACACAATCATTTTATATATTTTTACAATTATTTTACAAATTTTTATATTTATTTTACAAATTATTTTTCATTTATATTTTGACAAGGCAAGAATAAATATTATAAATGCAACATGCAATGTCTAATTAAATATTTTTAATACAATATATATTTCTGTATATTAGGGATCTGGGAAATATTACTCTTCATTATAAAATTCTTTCAATTTTTCATTTAGTTATTGACAATGAACGAATAAATATTATAAATGCATTATCAACATTATTATTCAATTATTTACTCCACTATATAACAGACATATTAATAAATATCACGTAAATGCAGGGAAACGCTTTTCTATTCTATTTTTTGTTTAAAAGTTTAATAAATAAATATTTTATGATATAATTTTATTCTTGTGCTCAATAGAATACAAATACGATTGGCAAACGAATTTATTCGCATTTGTTTATAGTTCTATTTCTATTGGAGCTGCTTGGTTCCTAGGTTCTTTTTCAAAATATTGGCATAAAAAATTGAAAATCACAAAATTTCTATAGCAACCAAATCAAACAATTCATAACAAAATTTAATTCCCAGTAACCTTTTTAAATCCCCATCTTTAAAGCTAGCGCTGCTAAGTAATATTTCATTATTGTGACATATGCAAAAATTCAACAAATAATTGAACATTCGCTGCATTCAATTGGTAAAGTCCCAGTCCTAACTAACCGGCAAAATCCACATCCATCCATTATCTGTTGTCGACCATATTCAGAAAAAAGCACTCAGCCTTTGCATTTTGCCCCACCGCTTCGCTTGTCAGTCTGTGCAACACGTTTTATCATTTAACTCAATGTTGCTGGGATGCCCACCCACTCTGCCACACACACACACACACATGGTGGCATCCACAGCGTGGGAATTAATATCAATGTCGTCGTTGTCGTTGTCGCTTGATGCGTTTGCTATCAGCGCGCTCAGTTGCTGCACAGCCACCATGGCGTATGTGTAATGCCCTTTTTTCTATGGGTTTATTTTTTCTTTTTCTGCTTTTTTTTTTGCTTTTTATCAATTAAAAGCCACTTCAAAAGCGGAAAGTGTCTGTGTGCCGTTGACACACACACACACACCCTGAAAGCAGACCAAACAGAGAGACGCCCAAATAGCATACACACACCCGTACACACCCGCACACACACTTTTGTTGTCGTCGGTTTGGTTTGTTGGACGCTTTTAGTTTTATCTCTCGCTGCAAATACTTTTGGTTCCACATTTTGTTGGGTTGAAAACAAAATAAAAAAATAAATGGTGAATAGATTTGTACCCTACCCAAATGGTTTTCAATATTTGTATAGTATATATTTAAATATATATATTTATATATTAAAATGTGGAAAACTACACAACAATTAAATATACATATTTATGTATCTAATCGACAGTTGTTGACGAGTTCTGGCATCTATCTATACTTTTATGCTTATGCAAATATTAATTATGTTTTTAATGAATTTGCGTAATTAGTTTTGGATATTAATTGATATTTAAAGTAGATTTTAATAATTGCATTTGAATTGCATAAAAATAAATTAATTATTTTTGTTTGTTTGTTTGTATTAACGTTATAATAAATCTGTTTATTGTTTATATGCTTTTTTGGCACATTTTCAAAGTTGCAATGAGAGTGGATGCGAGGGCTGCTATTTATGTTTTCGGCATAGGTTAGTTTTAAATTTATATATTACACTAGTTTATAAGAAAATAATGTTTTGGTTTTTCTAGATTTTTTCTTATTTTTAATTTATTTTGAGGCGAAAATCTATTGCGATTTAGAGATATATTTGCTTGTCACATCCGTAAAAAATTGCCTGATTTTTTTTTATATTAAAAATATAATTCTATTTATGTTTTAGGCCTAGCTCAGTTTTAAACATATATATTGCACTAGTTTACAAAAAAAAAAATATTTTGATATTTTCTAGATTTTTTTCATTTATTTTGAGACATATTTGCTTGTCACATTAAAAAAATATTGCCAGATTTTTTTTATATTAAAAAGAAACTATATTTAAGCTGCATTCTGCATAATTTGAGAATTACTTAAAAATAACATTAAAGTCAATTGAAGTCAAGAAAATTGGTTTTTATCGTATACAAAATTCTGTTGATTTTCAGAGCGAATACTTTGAATATTAATTAAACCATTTCCGAACCTAAATAATCGTTGTTTAATTACTAGGCCGAATGTATGTATAATTAGCAGCCTTCGTATATAATATTTCATAACTTTGAATATTATTTTATATATAAAAAATAGTGGGAAATTATCTCTCACTAAATAATATTTTATATATTAAAATAATTCAAATAGAAAGTCATTTTTTATACCTTAATAAATTGCCTGAGGGTATCTATGTGCAGCGTTTCCCATGATCCATTTCTGCCGCTCTTTCTCTCTGGTTCTCCCTCTCTCTCCCTCTCTCTGGAGACACTCTTCCTCTCTCTAAATGCGGTTCAACGTTTTGGCGGCTTTTTCGCTTTGACACAATCAATGAACCCCAACCGTTGAGATCCCCAAATGCGACGTCGGCATTGGCAACGGCAACGGCAACGGCGTCCACTCAAAGCTAATGACCGACAAAGCGTTTTGTATTATTTTCAATTTCATTTTCACTATGAGCTCTCCTCTAACCCCTCAGCACACTTCCCGCTCTCTCCCCACTCTCATTTGCCCAGTTCTCGCACTTCATTTTGGAGCGGCATTAAATATTATTAAGATAAGGCAAAGAGCGCGCTTATCAATCAGACGTCAGACATTCCGACAAACGCAATTTGCAGAAAGGGGAAAGGGGGAAAGGGAAAGGAACATATTTAACAGTTGACTTGGCTGACATGATTTTTCCATCATATTTATTGGAAAGCAAAGCAACTAACGTGTATCTCAAGATACAATATATGTATCTTTACTTGCTTTGACTTGTTGTTATTCAATATTTCCAGCGAAATTCTTTTTATTTAAACTAACAATTTACATATATGAAGCGTATATATATATATATTGTGAGTATATTTCAAAGTTCAGTTGAGTTTGTGTTTGTTGCATTTCCAAGAAGCCAATTGCTAAATCAACAAAAATACAAACAAACTCTGACGAGCAAAACAAAAACAACAACCTCAAAAGTCATTACATATATCTTTTGATTGTGGTTGCCCTACCCCCTCTGCTGCCTGCCCCTGCCTACCCTCTTCATGCCCTGGCCAGCAAAATGCAGAAGCTACAAGCTAACAGCTTTTTATCTTTGGCAACAGGCGGCATTGTTTTTGGCGGCCCAGGCCAAAAGATGCAGCCACCTTCCCCCTCAGAGAAACCAGTTGGAGCTGGTGTCCAATAGTCGCCCGAGGCTCGGGCCAAGCCTTATAAGGTCGCTGGCATGTCAGTTGGTAACAACAACAACAATTGCAAAGGCAACGGCAACGGCAACTTCCTGGCTAATATTACGAAAATTGCTTAAAGAGAGTTGCGCTCTGTTGTTGTTGTTGCCTGGGTAGAGGGTCAGCCTGGGTATCGAACCTGAGCCTAAAACCTGAGCCTCAGTCTGAGCCTCAGCTTGGGCCTCAGCTTGAGCCTGAGCCTGTCATAAGTGCCTCCTGACTGCCATTGGAATCGCCTTTTGCCTTCTACCGTAATTCACAACAACAATAACAATAACAACAGTGCCACAGCCACAAGATCCAAGGCAAAAAATTGTGAAACTCGCACAAGGCACAGTGGTACAATGCTATAGCTACGTAGATAACTTTAACATATATATAAAAATAAATATCATTTAGTTAAAGATTTATTTAAAAAGGAAATGAACACAACGGCCTTAATAACCCTATTGCAAAAATATAAACAATTAAAAAATATATCTTTAAAAATTCATATGTGAAACCTATTTATATTTTTGATTTTTAAAATAAACGGAATAGTTATTTTTTGTGATGTTTAAAAGCAAAATCTAAATCAAAAATTATGAAAATAATAATTTAATTATTAATTATTAAAATAAAAAATGTTAAAAGTCTTAAAATCAATCTAAGAAAATTAGTTACTTATAATAAATATTTAAATAAAAAATATATAATAAAAATGAATTAATAAAGTTAAAAAATATTATCAAAACTGAAATTGTTAAGCTAAAAATTACGAAAAAGCAAATCAGTGTGTTTTTCGATAGTCTAAAGCAAAATAAGATTTTTTAAATTATTATAACAAAAAATTAATAAATAAATAAGTCATTTTAGTAACTAAAATATACAACAAAAATCTGAACTGTCGAAAATCACAATTAAAAATTTTTTGTAATTTTTATCATAAAAATCAAATTTTTGTAATTATTTTTAAATTTTTAAATTCATTTCTATTATTATTTTTTATTTTAATATATTTTTTTTTCAACTATTTTTTTTATTTTATTTTTTTATATAAAACTTTACCATAAGAATCAAGTTTTAATTATTATTTTTTACTTTATTAATTAATTTCTATAATTTATTTTTTATTTTAATAGTTTTTATTTGTTTCTATCATTCTTAGAGTGAGATTAAAGTTTTTAACAATTTTTATTTTATTAATAAGAGTAAAATCATAACTTTTATATATAAAATTTTACTTTAAAAATCAAGTGGTAATTATTATTTTTGACTTTATGAAATCATTTTTATTATTTATTTATTACCTTAAAAATTATTATTTGTAAAATATTTTTTTTAGATTGAGAGTAAGAAAAATTGTTAAATTATTATTAAAAAAATCCAAAAATTAAAGTTTTGCTTTTACTTTTATTTGGAAAAGCAAAAATGAGTTTTATATATTATTATTTATTTTAAAAATAAAAAATAGGTGTTATTTTTTAATTAATGGAAAAAATAAGTTTTTTTAGCTTTTTATATTTAAAAACTACATTTTTTTCATCACATAAAACAACAATTATGTGCCACTGTGCCACGGCCTCTGTGTTGTCGAACTCAAAGCAAAAAGCGCATCTTTTGAACAGTGCGGCAAGGCGCAGCTTGTCCCACAGCTAAGGCCAGAGCCCGAGTCGGAGTCAGAGCCAAAGCCAGAGCCAGAGCCAGAGCATGCCATGTCCAGGCCAACAACAAAATCAACAACAACAACAACAGTTGCAGGCACTCAACGCGCGGTGTGTGTATCTCAAAGATACAAAACAACGTACGCGCTCGTTTCTGTCCGTCTCTCCGTCTGTCTGTCTGTCTGTTCGTCTGTCTGTCTGTCTGTCTGTCGATCGTCGGCTCTAAACCGCTTTTGTGTATGGCCGCCGAGATGTTTGGCATAGTTGGAAGCGCGGAACTGGTTGGCTCTGTGGCCAGAAGTTGAAGTTGAGGCTGCAGTTGGAGTTGGAGATGAAGCTGGGAGCAGCGAGCTGTAGATGGAGCAACTGCCGCAACTGCCTTGCAACGCGCCGACGCGCCGTTTGCCGCTCTCAGTTATTATTATTTTTATTTTTTTTTTTTTGCTTGTGGCGGCAACGATTCCTGCTCATTGTTGTTGTTGTTGTTGTTTATCAACGTGAAGGTTTTAAAAGGTTTTTGTGGCATAGAGGCAGCTGCCTCTACTTCAACCTCTCTACCTGCAACAGGTAAGAAAATTTTGCGCTCGCTTCGTCCGGCATTTCAATGTGTTTTGCTCTGCTCTTTTGGATTTTTATTTTTATTTTTATTTTTTTTTGTTTTTCTGTTTTTGTTGCTGCCGTTGCTTTCTTTGAAGTTGCATGCTTCGGCGTGCCTTTGGGTTTCCTTTGAATTCTCTTGCTGCCTCTGCATTTGCAAGCAATTAGTGTATGGGGGCTTGTGGTATGCCAGGGTTACCATCCTGCCACTCGATCCTTGCCATGGCTTTGGCTTGGGTTCAAAGTGTTGCCCTGGCATTTAATTGGTGCAGCAATTGTGCCCCCGCTGCTACAACCTAACCCCCATTCTACAGCTCAGCAAAACGTTTCCACTGAATTGCCACAAAAAATAAAATAAAAACACAAAAAACACATTGATTGATTGATGTTTCTGCTGGACACACAACGTTTTGCTTTTGGCAGAAAGGTCGCCACTTGGGAACCCTTTGGATTTTGTCCTCTTCTTCTGTTTATTTACGTTGCAGATACTTTTTTTCTTCTTCTCTTAATCAAGCAGCAAATGCCCCGAAATGCCGCACACTCCTCTGCTATTGATCACGATTGTGGTGTGTGTGTGTATTCGATCTTTTCTATACTCTCCGAGAGTATCTACTATGTGTTCTCCCTTTTAGATATTTCATCTATCTCACTGCCTGACGCATTCTACGGATACTTTTCAGTCGGTTTTTCCATTTTCTATTTTATGTTTCGTGCGTCGTTTTTCTTTTGATGTTTTTCTGAGTTGTTTTGCTGTACTTGTTGTTGTTGTTGTTATGGATATTCTAAGGTCTATTTTAGTGTGTGTGTGTGTGTGTGTGTATTTTTTTTTTTTCTTCTTTTCACCGACCACAAGCGAATGCCGCCTAGTTCTTTCTGTGTATCTTATAGATAAAGAACGCAAACGCTGCTGTCGATTGCTCACCAGTTTCCAGTTGTTATTGTTGTTGTTTTTTGTTGTTGTTATTGTTGCTGTTGTTGTATATAATTATTGGAAAAGGATGTGGGTGAAGCCCTTGACTAAATGAATCTGAACATCAAATTCTTGGGCAGCAGCTCTTATGGATTTCAATTTTATATATATATTTTGAATGAAAAATCTTTGTTGAAATAGTTTAAATGGTTGCCTTAGATAAAGTAGTTAGTATATATTTAAATATTTTAGGATAAAGTGTATAATTTCATATATTAGAATTTTTTGATTTATTTCACAAACCAAGCATAAGCTTGGAAAACTATTTTTTAAAGCTATTTATACCTCAAAATTTCTTTCAGGGAATTACTGAAATAGCTAGCTACATTACAAAAATATATATTATACAATTTTGTAAAAATAACTAAGCTAAATATATCAAGGCTTAAATGTAGCTAATACTTGTTAAACAATTATTAAGTTGTGTATTAAATATGTCTCATGTTTTAATTTAAAGAAATAATTAAAAATAATAAATAATCTGCGTTTTTTTCTAATAAATAACATTTATTTTATTTTATATAAATAATTAAAATAATAAATAAATAGACTGTGTTTTTCTAAATTCGCAAAATCAGTATTAACATTATTTTATTTATTTTTTTATTATAATTATTATTTGCATTATTATTTTATTTTATTACGTTATGAAATTCATATTAAAGTTTATTTTATTTTACATAAATATGACGTCGAGCCAGCTAGATTTTCACAATTTAACAAATATACCTTGCCAATTTTATAAATAATTTAAATAACAAATGAAAATAACTTTGCTTTTTCTAAGTTCATAAAGTCAATATTAATATTATTTTATTTATTCTTTTATTTTTATGATTATCAATTTTGTTATTAATTATTTTATTTTATTTTATTACGTTAAGAAATTCATGAATTTTCCCTTTGCACATTCAAAAAAAAATTATAAAAAAATTGAAATTAAATAAATTATAAATTCTTATTTTTATTTCGAAAATGTGCTACTGAAAAAAGTCGAGTACGAAAAATATAAATAATAATAATAAAAAATAAAACCATTTAAAATTTGAAAATGACTTTAAAATTCATAAAATTGAATTATTAGCCGATTTTTTATTGTTAATAATTTAATTTTTTAATTTATTTTAATTCAATTATTTATTATTTTTTTGGCAATATTAATATTGTATTTTCGAATTAATATCCAATTTTTATGATTAATAATTTATTTTCTAATTTATTTTAATTGAATTATTTTTTTTTGGCAATGTTAATATTGTATTTTTAAATTGGCAATACGAATTATTTAGAACTGAATTAGATTTAAAATAATGATAATAAAATCATTTAAAGGTTGAAAATTACATTTATATACATACAATTGAATTATTAGCCAATTTCTTATTTTTAATGCTTTATTTCTTTAATTTAATTTTATTTATTTATTTTGTTTTGGTGTTATTAATGTTTTATTTTTTTTGAAGCACTACGCATCATTTAAAGTTGAATTAGATTTCAAATAATAATAAGAAAATCATTTAAACAGTTGCAAATTAAATTTAAATTAATATAGTTGAATTCTCAACTGAATTTTTTTCATATTTTTTTTTTTTATTTAGTTTAATTAATTTATTATTTTTTGCTGATATTAAGGCTGTTTATTTTATTTAATAATAATAATTTTTTATCAAATAATAGTTTATTTACCTGAGAATTGTTTATATCCGCCAAGTATCTTGTGCTTCCACCATTTGACAATGTTGCCCGCCATCTCTGAAGTTCTTTTTGTTTTTTTTTTCTTTTTGTTGCAGTTATATAGTTTCAATTTGAGTTTCTATTTGTTTTTTTGTTTTATTTTTTTGTTTTGTTTTTGTGTTTTGTAGCTTGGCAATTTACGAGCCTGCAGCTCCGGACAGTGTGTAACTGTAATGTTGCTTTGTCCAAAAATGTTTTACGGCCTTTTTGTGGGTGGGGTGGGTGATATCCTTTAGTTGTTGTTGTTTATTGTTGTTGTTGCTGCTGCCAAGTCTCTAATATACTTTGCTCTCTCTCAGGTGCCACACGGTGCGAAGCGCGTAGCCGACCTTAATTTGTATCTGGCATTATTATATATATATATTTTTATTCAGGGGCAGATGTGGGGGGGCGTTAAGGTTGGGATCGTAAAACTTTTTACTGCTCTGAGATGCAGCATTTTAGTTGAATTTTGCGCATATTGTGCGATTTCCGCCCCGCACGCGTGTGTGTGTGTGTGTGTATCTTGCAGATACTTTTTGACGTAGCGCGCGTAATTTTAATTGTAAATGTTGTTGTTGTTGTTGTTGTAGTTGTTTTTGCTGTTTGCACGACGCGACGTAAATAACTTGGCGAATGAACAACGACAAACAACAACAACAATAAAACAAAAAAAAATAACAACAACTGCAAAATGCTAAAGCGCAAAACACGATTTGTATTTCCAAATGCGAACGGCGACGCGGACAGCGACTGCGACGGCGACAGTGAATTTTTGGGGTGCAGTTGTTGTTGCTGTTGTGTTTGTTATTGTTGCGGGGGCGGTTTTAGATTTAACGGCACTTGTTTTTCGCTGCTGCTGCTTGTAATGCACACCCGAAAAAATTTCACTTGTGTATCTTCAAGATACTTCAATCACTTTGTTTGCTCGGTTTGTTGTTTTGTTTATATTTGTGTATGATTTATCTACATATATATATATGAAGGATGCACGTATTTTCCAGAAGAAACACGAAACACGTACAAACAACGCGACGTTATCTAGGCGCGTAGCTTCACACAGATACACGACCAACTCGTTTGGCGCACGAAAACAAACTGCGAAACAATTTTGAAAATCTCTTTTTCTTCCCAAGACACGAACAGGCAATTTTGCGGCAAATTCAAGCGTTAACATTAAATGTGCGGCAAATTTAAACGTTAACATGCTGTTAAACGAGTAATGTTAAATTGAGTGCAACAAATTCCCTCAAATTTCCCTGGGTTCAAAACGCGCTCTTGAGATTTCTTTTGAATAATAAAACTAAGAAACGCTCTCGCTCAAGCGAAACACGGCGAATTCATGTTGTGGCGTTTCAATTTGCCGGCAACATTGTTGCCTGAATTTGTCTTGGCAACAAGCGTGAAAAACATTTGTAATTCGCTGTAAAATTTGTTGTTTGTTGTTCAATTCAATTGTTATGCTTGTATAACGATTGTTATACCCTGTAATTATGAAATTTGTAAGTGGGTATTAAATGTGAGTATATATTTGAGTAGATAATGTCAATTATATTGTATACACATTTTTCCTGATATTGAGCGTTTAATTTACCCTGTAATTATGAAATGTGCAGAAAAGGTGCAGCAAAATGTGCAATACATTGAATGGGGTATTCTCGATTCACCCAGGGACCAGTGGAAAATTGACACGATTGCAGTTCAAATTTTTTGCGATTTTTCCTATGGGATATATCAGATATGGTGATTCGATTTCGAGGATCATTGATCAGATTGCTTAGGCCATTATACTACTGCCGCAGTTTGCTAAGTTTTGTCTTGATATTTTGAAAGACAAAAAAATGGCTGTAAGAGTTAAATTTTACCATTTTTTTTATTTCTTTATTTTTTATTTATTTTTCTTTTTTTTTTTTTTTTGTTATTATTAGATACAATAATATATATATTATTAGATATAATATAATGCCTAATATAATTTATGGTTACAAGCTTTTTTGACCTTCGACGCTATTTTATTATTATTTTAGCCCAACAACACCTACAGGATCTCAATTTCAAGGTTTGATCGACGAAAAATATGCTAACTCACAAAAAATTACCATTCCATCAAAAAAATTATAAAAAATATATAAAAAAATATTTTAAAAAAAAATTTAAAAAAAATATAAAAAAAAATATAAAAAAAAATATTAAATAAAATATAATATAAAATATATTGTTGTGACTAGCATATTAAATAAAAAGTGTATACTTGTAGTGCTGGGATACCCAAAAAATAAATAAATAAATATACAATATAGTAGAAAAAATTTAAGCTATCGCACATGCCTAATTCTGGCTGTTACCAAAGATTATAAAATAAAAAAAAATATATATTTTATAGTTTTTGCTGTTACCTACACTTGCAATGTTTGATGACCTCCGTTTGCACATTTTTAAAGGGTATTAAAATTTAAAAAAACATTGATTTAGTTGCCAAAAATGTTCCCTCAATAAAAATCAATTATCTACAATGCAGTTCACATTAAAAATGTCAAACAAAATCAATTTTTCATGCCTTCAAATTGTGAAACCAACCTGATTTAAATTATATATCTGTCTGTCTGTCCGTCTGTCTGACTATTAGAACAAGAAAACAAGAAATTTAATTTCTTCCTGATGGTGTTTTGCAAACCTACTAATTATATATGTATGTATATGTGTGGATAATATCATATTTTAAGTTCACTCGCATTTTTATAGCCGCAACGAAATTTTGATTGTTTTTAAATTTAAATGATCGCGCGGGCTCCAGAGGCTCAGGTCCTCAGTCGGTGTTATTATTATTATCATTGTTGTTGTTGTTGTTAATACAACCTCCTGCTGTGCTCGACATCGGGGCAATTACCCAGCAGCAGCAGCAGCAGCAGCAGCCGCCAAAAACCTTGCCCCAGACGCAAGATCCAAGACCTAAAACCCGACGATAATAACAGTGCAAGCAGAATCCTGAATTACGCTGCAACTTCACAAAAAAAAATGCTTTGAACACTGGCGGGGGCAACAAGTGGAGAAGCACACAAATCGGCGGCAAGAACTGCTTTGTGGCATCCACAGGCCTCAATCCTTCAGCCTGGGGCATCGGCATCGGCATCAGCATCAGCTCCGACACCGTAAACGTTCCGCATTCGTATAATGGCGCTGTAATTGAAGAAGAACACGCGATCTCAGCGGGGTCTACAGAGGAGAAACCCGCCTTTCTAACAGTCCAAGGGTTTCTTCAAGCGTCTTCAAGCTTTCTTTGAGTTTTTAAGTTTTGAATTTTTTTTTTTTAATTTTTTTTTTTTCGTTTGGGTTTCGCTTCCTGCAGCGCCTTTGTTCTGGCTTCATCATGATCATCATCATCATCATTATTGATCCATCACTAGTCGTCTTAATTCATGCCGTTCTTTTGTATAATTTTTGTACCCTTACTTCGACCTTCTTGCCATCTATATGCGGGCAAAATTCGATTGTTCCCTAGCTCATTTAACCTAAAAACAGGATTTTGATTGATGTCGGTTCCAATTGCCGTTCT
This sequence comes from Hirtodrosophila alboralis, assembly GCA_035043045.1. NCBI lineage: Eukaryota > Metazoa > Arthropoda > Insecta > Diptera > Drosophilidae > Hirtodrosophila > Hirtodrosophila alboralis. The sequence goes on from JAWNNH010000094.1 coordinate 224,164, forward strand.
ATCTATTGGTTCTTTTTATTGATTTATGTATTTTTGTGTGTTCTGTGTGTAAAGTTTTTCGCAATGTGCTTGACAAAAGTTGATGGATACAGAGTCTGCAGTCCTTTAATTTGCCGTTTCGTCCTCAAACCCTCCTCTCGCAGCCTCACAAATCTAATTACCCAAAGGGGCGCAAAATGTGGGCCTTAATATGTGGACAGTATAGAGCACTAGGTCTGGTATAGGTCACTGGATTTGGATATTCACACTCTGCCCCCGCACGTCTGATGAACCCTGGCAACTGTCACTCAAATTGACATGAGCATTTGCAGGGAGTGGGAAGCGGGAAAAGGGGAAAAGGGTAACGGGCAACGGGCAGCGGGAAAAGTCCATTCATATGTGATGCACAAATGAGATTTTGTAGGTCTTATCTGGGGCCTTTTAACTTGTTGATGGAGCTCTTCAAATGTCATTAAACACAGTGCAAATTATTGTATTTTTAAACTAACTAGAGTTTTGTAAATATTTATAAAAAATCGAAAACAATTCACACAATTTTAAGTATAGGCTTTCTTTTAAGCTATTGCTGTTTAAAAACATAATTTTGGCAAATATATCAGCTCAAATTCCATATTAAAAAAGTTCAGGGAAAATTTAATAATATAATTGAAAATTCTGCTTTGATAAAAATCTCCATCATAATTTTTCGTGTTTTGAAAATTCCAACAATTATGGAAATAATCAAGACAAGCTTAAAACTTATAAAAATAGTCTGACAAAAAAATACATTGAAGATACTTAAAATCTGCCTTAAAAGATGCTTTACTGAACAGAATATATAGACGTTTTAGATCTACTAGTTAATGGGGTTAGGGAACAAAATTGAACTCAATTAATTATAAGGAAACCAATTGTGAAACCGAAAAATATATAAAATAAAATAATAAACCCGATTAAATTATAATCTCTTCTTCACGGTGCTGTAGATAATTAATTTATTATTAAAATATATAAATAAATAATGCAGAAATATATAATTAAATAAGCGTACGAATCGCAAATCTAAATCAAAGCAATTTGTCGAGATACTTGGCAGTATAAACCGCGAAAATCTTCTTCTCTCCTATGCTAAGGAAAGCAAACATATTTTTTAGAGTTGTAAATAGAGAAATAAGGAAATTTTGAGAAGAACTGTTTCGTTCTACTTAGAAACATTTTCAAATAAACACAACGATTTAGATGGCAATTCCATTAAGTTGCCGTTTAAAACCAGTTGAGAATTATAAGCGACAACAACTTTAATTTGCAGGACACTGAGTGAATGCCATTTCTAGATTTTTTATAATATTAAATAATATAACTACTTTTGCGCTTATATGACAATGAAAAAAAAAATAAAGAAAATTACACTTAATTAATTAATTAAATTATTGAATTGCGCTTTTTTTTAATGTTCCACTGAACCTCTTTAAAAATTTCCAACAATTCGAATTTTAATAGTAAAATATAGACACATTCCAATCATTAATTTTAGCCATATCTCAAAAGCCTATTCAGCTGTGGTGTTGAAATCTTTGTAGGCTACGTTTAAGTACCCTGTTAACTTGTCTTTTAAGACATTAGCTAATCTACTGAGATCATGTTTTTTTTTGGCATCGTTAATCTAAGCCACAATTCCGACAATCTCTCGGTTGGCTAATAGTTTTTATACAATAATAAAACTGCGCTCATATAAATTTTGAAATCTTGTAACTGAAAATCATAAAAGAAATCATTTCAAAGCTCTTAAAAAAACGCTAGCAATCGAATAGCTTAATTTTACTAGACATTTTTCGTTGAATAGGTTTTTTTTATTATTTAACGATTTCAGCCTAATAAGCAACAATTGGTTGTCGCTCTCTCCAAACCAATCAATAGAACAATTTAAACAACAATTTCCGCTGTTGCAGCCAACAATATTTTGGCTCTTATACTCTGTTTGCTAAAGGAAAATGAGCATATTGGATTTTATTTGATGCTATTAAAAATAGAGCAACGAAATGTGTTAAGAAAATTTTTCGATTAACTTTAAATCGGCACAGCAAATTTAAAAGAATTTTTTTAAAGTTTGAACTAAGATTTATTCGATTCCAGAAACTAAATTTATTTAAATATATGTGAGCCGAAATTTTGGTTTCTTTAAAATACTCTGCTTCTGCTTGAATTAATGATTGATTAACAAAACAAAACGACAACAGAGTATATCACATTCGGGAGCTTCAGTCTATGAATATTTTTGTAGGAGTTGCATATATATGCAATGTGAGGGGGGCGCGTTTATCAAAATTAATTGGAAATTTTCGTTGATTTTTTAACGACTTCTGTGGAAAAAGTCATTTGGAAAATGAGGCACAAGCAGACACATCAAACGGGGCAAGTTGCACATGTTGCCACAGCCCAAAGAGATCTTTTTTTGTTTTTTTTTTTTTTTGGATTTGTTCAGCTCGCCTGTCACTTTTATGGCCTTACAATATAATTTCCTGTCAGAGAGCCAGCCGGACGACCCAAAAGACAATTCATAATTGCTTTCAAAAAAATTTGTTTATAAGCGCCCTACCCCCTCCAATCGTCCCCCCTCTATCCGACGACAACTTCATTTGAATTTTATAACATGCCTGGCATAAATATTTATGACCAGCACTTACAACAAAGTTAATTTATTTAATAGTTTCATGCGTACATATATTTTTTATATTTTCTATTTTCATTTCTATTATTTGTTTGATGACTATTGAAAAATATTATTAAAAATGTGTTGAGCCCTTACAACGATCAGTTGTTGTTGTATTTAGAGTTTTTAAAAATAATTTTTAATGAGCACAAAATTCAGTAAGTGGCGCTCTGACGCAATCTATCGAATATGTTGCGCTGTGTATCTAATTTATGCTCGACTCATAATTTATTGATAATGTTTTTTTTATATATATAAATGTATATATTTTACTTGTTGCCTTGGCTGGTTGCACACTCAGAATATATAGCTTTAAAAATAAGCTGCACGATTTTGTTGATCAATCTATATATATATATATAAAACTCCAAGTTCTGACTGACACATCGCGCTGTAGGTCAAACTGTTAAAGATATCGAGCTGAAATTTTTACACAACATAGCTGAGACATAACTTAAATAAGAGAAATATATATCGTTATATTGATATTTTCATATACCCTCTAGATTTCCTGATATATTGTCATAAAAAATATATATCAATATATTGATATTTTGATATCCTCCTAAGGTTTGCTAATAGTTTAAAAAAATATTGAAAAAATATTATTTTCCCTTGTTATTTTATTAAATTTAAAACATCGATATATCGATATATCGCCATAAAATATGTAGAGATAAATATCAAGATAAAATATCAAGGAAAAATAACATTTTTCAATATCAATATTTATCAAATATTTATTGAAATTTATGAAAATCAGTTGAGCAAGAAATCAGTGAAGTGCAAATGTTGGCGTTTATTTTTTTTACCCTCAATTTTACCCTCAAGAAAATATTTTGTTTTCATACAGAGACAAGCTGAAATGATTTAACTGCTTGCATAAATGTTTAACTGCTTGAAATTCAAATATTGCACTGCGTGATTTGAATTTGTATATATATATATATATATATATATATATATATATATATATATGAGTATGTATTTGTATTTGGGAGATCTTGGACTTGGTACAGAGTGTACCTTAGTATTGTATTCTACGAATATCTTTAACTTTAATCTGATATTAAACTAAATTTAAATTTAAAAAGAAAATTAAAATAAATTTTTTGACAATTCTAAAATTTCTTATATCAAAAAATTGAAAGAAAGTTAGTTGTAAGGCAATAAAATAAATAGATATTTTTAATTTTAATTTTTTAATTTTCTTAGTTTGCATTAAATATACAATTAAACAAGATTTATACATAAAAATACAAAAATTGAATTAATAATTGCATTATATTTCTTCTTTTATTTCATGTGTCAATTTTACAACTTTACAACGACCATTTTTACAGGGTATGTATAAAAAAACTTTTTCTATTTAAATTATAGAGCGCTCTAAGGTCATCAAAAAAAAAAATACAAAAAATATAAAATTATAAGTGCGAACACAAAAAACACTGCAAGGTGTTGCCACAAACACAGCCACAGTGCCCAGTGAGCGACCCAACCAAACTCAAACCCAACCCAACCCAAGTCTCAGATCCAAAGCCCCAACACAATCTCCAAGCGATGTGGCAGCCTCCGCCGCTTGCCGCGTCTCGCTTCGGGTATTATCTGACTGTCATGGATAATGATCAACCGTTGGCCACCGCCTTTGCCTTTTAATTAAATGCTGAAGCCGCGGCTCAAGCGGGATTTCAAAACGGGGAGAACTGGGGCAGGGGGCAGACAGCTCCGAGTCGTGAGAGAAAGAGAGAGGGAGAGGGAGTTTGAATATGCAACACAGGCGTTGCCGACTCCATTCAGTTTTCATGTTCCATGCCGTCATTGCTTCATTATCCATGCGTACATCACTCAACGGACACACAGCATTCGCACCCAAGACAAGAGTTTCCCCAGTTGAGAGTTCCTCTAACCCATAGCTGGGGCATTCAGATACATCTATCCATTCATCCAGCCATCCATCCATCCATCAGTCCCACAGTTTCATGTCTCGAAAAATCAATTTTCTTCTACGTTTTTCAGTGTGTTAAAAGTTATTTTTTTTTCTTTGTTTTTTTTTTCTTTTTCGGCATTTTATTATTTTGGAAAAAAATTAATTTCTTTGACGTAAAAAATTGATTTGTTGTGCAATGCAAGACATAGACAAACGAACTGTGTGTATGCCTGTGTGAGATAAAAAGCCATTTTTATATATATATTTACATATATGTGTATATATATATTTATATACATAAATATTTTACCAACAAAAACTTTTTGGAAATACTTATTTCCACTTTTGAATAGGAGCTAAAGACAAACAGCGTTTTCGTAATATAAAATTAGAATAATTTTAACAATATATAAAGGCTTAGCAAAATATATAATATTATAATAACTTTTTTTCTATACTTTACTTATTTTTTACATTTAGAAAACTTCTTTATACTTAATTAAAAAATGCGTTTCAAAATTATAAACTCGTGAAACAGTTTTTTAAATTAACTCAAAAAAAGCATTTAAAAAAAAAAAATTTTTTTTTTAATTTTCACTTTATTTTTCTTTAAGTTATATTTAAAAAAATAGAAATTAAAGCAACCAAATCACTATTATGCTTTAAACTCTTAAAAAAATATATAAAAATCCCCCTTAAATCACCCTCCGCTTCCTGTGACCCACATTTCCGCAGCATCTCCTTTGACTCACTAGCAAAACGACGCCCTTGCCTTATAAGTAAATTGATTTCCCCTTTTGCCTTAGTTTTTTTTTTCGGGTCATCGACTGGGCGTTAATGACTTTTGCGGCTGTCGTTTTTTATTTTAATTTTTTTTTTATTCATCTCTCCGAGAAACCCAGACAGTTTGTTCTTTGCGAATGGCGAAGAAAAGTGAAAAAAAATAAAAAACGCTGTGGGGCTTTGCCTAAAGCCACTTTTTAATAAGTTTTAATAACGCTGACTCAGTTTTGACTAATTTCAATTGTCGAAAATTAATTGAAGTAGCTTTTATGTGCATATAATGCAAAAAATATCAAGATTTTGCCTTTAATTCCCAGTTTGTCTGTTCAACTTGCAATTATTTGTCGGCGCTGTAAATCTTAAGTTCGCACACCCACAGCTGCTACTCCACTCCATGTGGCACCAGACACACACACACACACACTCTTTTTATACTCTACCCCTTTCCCAGTCCAACTCCTATATGTGTATGTTAATATTCGCATGCGTCACTTGCATCCTGGCGCATTGGAATCTGTCTGCGCTTTCCTGGTCTGCGTGGGCGTAACTCCTTCACTACTCTCCTTCCTCCGCCGGAGTGCCCTGCCTTGTCTTGTCTTGTCTCTTGCGGCTTTCTGATTTATAACATTGTTTACACGGCACGCCAAAAATTTGATTTACTAGCCGCTGAGACTGGCCACACATGGGCCCATTTGATTGCCATAACTCACAACTTGCGCATGCGCAGACACAAAAAACCATTCAACATTTAATATGATGATTTATTAATTTAACTAAAATATTTAAAAAAAAAATATATATATAAAATATATCTGCATCTGTTGAATCCAGGTAACATTTTGATAAGATTAATTTACGAGTCAGTAGAGCCGAAAAAAAAAATAACTTGGAAACTGTCTACATTTTTGAATAAAGAACTAAGTTTATTTCATTTAAGAAAATTTTATTAAAAACAAATTTTAGTTGTTATTTTATAGCTAATATACCAAAAAAAATATTGCTTTTATTTTTGCAAGTTCATTCATTTTTAATAAATTTTTATTAAATATTATAAATTATCCTCCGACTCTTTGGCACATTTTTGTACATTTATCAGAGAGTCTATAAAAAATTAAAAGAAAAATAATTTTTGGCTGCTTAAAATATAAAATAATTATTATATCTTTTATATTTTTACAATTGATTCAACATTTTTAGAGTTGAGCCAGCAGCTTACAATATTACTTGAGAGTCTCATAGTCTATTTTAGTTATAGCTGAACGCTTTCTAAAATATAATAAATTTATCTATTTACGATTTAGCCGAAAAAAAATAATTTAGAAACTGTCTTTCAATTTTTCAATAAAGAACTGAGATTATTTCATTTTAGAAAACTTTTTTAAAAACAAATTTTAGATGTTATTTTATAGCTAATATAAATAAAATATTTATTGCTTATATTTTAGCAAGTTGAAAGGTCCTTATAATTCATTCTTAATAAATTTTTACTATATTTTAAAAATTATCCTCCTACTCTTCGGAACATTTTCTATATTTATCAGGGAGTCTGTAAAATATTTAAAAAATTGTAACCTGTCAAAAATTCTAAATTAATTATTATTAAAATATTTATTATATCGCTTCCAGTTTTGCAATTATTTTGCTTTCATTTTGATATTTATTTTTAATAAATATTTTCTATTTAATAAAAACTATCCTCCTACTCTTTATATCGTTATTTTTACATGATTTGGGGCTTAATCCAGATGATGAAAATCACTTAGAAAATTTTTATGCATAAATTTATTTTTTTTGGCAAGTCTTTAAAGTCTGGATTTATTTTGAGCTTATTTTTAAAGTTGAGAGTCTCATAGTCGAATTAAGATATAGCTTAACGCTTTCTCGAATATAATAAATATATTTATTTATTATTTTAAATTTTAAATCCTTAATTCTGCAAATTTTTAATTTTTAATTAAGTAAATAATGATTTTTTGTGCGTTATTTTGTACGATTTTTTGACTTAAAAATTCAGATTATTTGCTGACGAAAAAGCTTCAATTTTAACTCAATGAAACTTGCAACAAATTCCACTGATTGGCCAAAATGAAAACTCAAACTACATTTTAAAATGCTAACAAACATTTTAACATACTTTTCGAGCTGCATTTAGTTGGCTAACACACGAAGCTTTGAGGGGAAAATGCAATTGGAAAATCGAATAGTTGAGAGCTGTGTGGAGCAGGAAATGTATGACTTTTTTGCAAGGAGCAGTCGGAGCAGACGTTTCCTGTGTGCGTTGCATGCCACGGGGGGAGTTGCCTGCATCCGTAACTGCCCGCAACCCACTGCATCCCGCTCTCTAGTGCTCAATGTATGTCTGCTAGATGCAGATAACAGGGCATACACGTTGTCAAGACTTGCTTTGATGTCTTTTTCATGTACCGACAGAGTTAACCGACCTAAACAGAACCGATCCAAGCCGAGAGTCGAGGGGCAGCAACCGAGAGCTTTGGCATTTGGGTGCGGCTGCTTTGTCCATCTTTGTGTGGGTTGACAACAATTAAAAAAGTGACGGGGCTGCATCGACACGTCGGGGCAGCCGGGGCAGCTGTGGCGGGGCAGACAACTTAAGTAGGCAGCAAATATATATATATATATATATATACATTATACAGCAAAGCAAATCTCTGACTTTTCTCTCTCTCTCTCTCTGTGTCTTTGTCTCCCTCTAAACATTTCAATTGCCTTTGTTTGTGAACCAAACCCGCTTCCCGCCCACCCACGAGGCAATGCTAAAAAAACGCTTTGAAGTTGAGACCGTCTCAGTCTCTGTTCCTGTATTTTATTTTTGGAGCAATTTTATTAGCAAAGGGTTGGCCGAACCGAACGCTTTGAAGTTCAAGTATAGCGGCAAAGCATTGATATTTATATATGTGAATACCATGCAATCATTTTTAGAGTGGGTATAATACTAATCCCTAGCACATCTGTATTATACCCACTCTAAAAATGAATGCAGGGTATTACAAACAGAAAAAAAAATTTTATTAAAAAAATTATTTAGAGAAACTTTCATGCCTTTTATACTGAACTCTGAGACCGCTTGCGAATCATAGACGGACTGGTCTGGAATGAAATAACGCCTACGTATATGCTACATTATTTTAAAATGTTATTTGCATTTATATTTATTGCGGCTTAAGCGAAAAATTAGTATTATGGTGAAATTGAAACTCATGTTCATATTATCCAAAAATGGCGTTCTATTTTTAACAATGATTAATTGAGAACTGTATATATACTATATATATATACTAATTATTATATATAAACTAGTTAATAAGAAAAGGCAGATCAATTTCTTTCTTCATTTTGAAGCGTTATTTTTCCCGTAGTTTAAGTCTCTTCATAACTTTCAATTTCTAAAAATTCCACAAAATTGAATTATTGCAATTGACTTAACTACTGAGTATCTACTAATCGATGATTTTCAGCTATATGTATAAGTATTAACATACTATACGTACACAAATATATGTCTTACTAGTTCTTTTTACCCGGCAAATCCCGGCCTAATAATATTAATTATGTGTATACTTATATATTTATATTATTATATATATTAGCTCCTTTTTGTTGTTTTTTATATTTTTTTGAAGTGGACCGATGTGATTAATTTTTAATAAATGTGTTATTAAAATTATAATTTTTAAAAAATTAAAAACATCTATTAATTATAAATCATATAAGCCCCAATAAACCATTTGCAAAAATATAAAAACATAAGTAATTATGTTTATTTATCCATTCTAAAAAAATCAATAACAGTTGCATGCAATAGCTTTTTAAGTGCGTTTAAAACCAATTGCATTTAAATAAAATTGTAGCATTTTAGAATTTTTATTTCCAACAATAAAAATCAATTTTATATAATTTATATTCTTTAAAAAATCAGTGAGAAAGTTAGACAGACAGGCTTTATGGAATTGGAGATGCCTTTGCAATGTTTCCTAACCATTTTAATGGATAATAGAGGTTTTTTAAAATCCTAATTCAATAAAATTTCCAAAATCCCGACTTGAAATTTCAGTGTGGAAAATAAAGCTAAACATTTTATAGTCTGCCAGTCAGTCTATAAGGGCTAGCTCTTTTATATATACAACTGGACAGAATAATCTATCAAAATATCAAAAATAATTTATCAAAATATCAATATATCGATATATATTTTATGCGATGAATTTGAATGACAATTTAAAAAATTGAGGCTAGCCGTACCTATTATTCTGTCCAGTTGTGTATATTGACATTCATATGTATATATACTTATATATTAATTTACCTACATACTTAGCTATATACTCATATACATATATCTAAATATTATGCTGTTGGCTTGGCTTTTTGCTGGTGTGCACATCATCGTCAAGCGTCACAAATTGAAATATCTCATCAATTTGCCATGGCGGCCGTCGCGCTTTGTAATAAAAGTAAATAATAATTTAATAAAAGCCGCAAAAAGCATTAAACGAAGACGGCAAAGAACAAAGAGGCAAACGGCCAGAGCCAAAGCCAAAGCCAAAAGGCCGCCGACAACAGCTGGCGATTGGCAGATGGAGGATGGCGATTGCCGGATGACGGTTGGCGGATGGCGGTTGGCGGATGGCGACTGAAGATGGAGATTCAGTACTCACTCGTACATTGTACCTCATACCCCTTACCCTGTACCATGGCAAACGCGCGCGAGCGCCCTCTATGTGTCAGTCATGTTAAAGTGCCTTTTAAACGTCGCCGCGCATGCGCCTTGCAAATTTCCCTTTCCCCTACATTTGCCACGCTCCCTGCCCCCGCTGGTTGCTTTGTGTGCGGTGCTTTGCTGCTTGAAGCTGCGGCAAGACCGCTTCAAATTGATTTGAGCGCAAAAGCTTTGAACAGTTGATAAGAGCGTACCGACAGGCACAAAATATTCGCACGGGTGGCACAAGCATCCACCAAACCGTCAGAAACATTGTAGACAGACTGACAAGACGACTGACCAGTCAGTCAGTCCGTCAGTCAGCCAGTCAGTCAGCCGTGGCGGCACATCAAAAGGTGCAGGCCAGGCCACTGATGCCTGCGGGCCAAGTTAAAATGATCGCATGCACATGAAACTCTGTTGTCGGATTGAAGGGGGGATTGGAAGAGAGTGTAGTATGTCTGGCGAGGGTGAGCGAATCCGTACGTCTAGCTGGGTGGCAAATCATGCATGATCATCATCACCATCATCGCCGTCATGCAGCATTATCAGCTAGCTGAACAATTGTCGCAAATGACAAATGACAAATGACTGCAAGCAAAAAATTGTAATTATTTATTAACGACTATTTATATCGAATAATAATATTAATATATAGTCTAATGGTAGAACAGGGAAATGAATATATGTAGTTAATTATGATTTTATTTAAACAAAAAAAAATATCTAGCTTGACGATGTAAAACTATGAAGCTTTGGATTTGTCTGCCAATAAAAATTATATTTTTTTGGTCGAACTTTTCAATGGCAGTTAGATGATATAGTGTTCCGTTCAATCGGTAACCGATAACTCAATAAATGAGAGGTTTATTTTCATAGACAGCCCACTCAATTGACATGACTATATACATATACAGCTCATCGTCCTGATCTAGAATCTATATGCTTTTTATCGAATTGTAGACGAAGAAGTTCTTCTTCCATGCCTGGTTAATTTCTGTAATTCCAACAAACATAAATACTCTAATCGAGTGTGGCTGACTGCAGCATATACTATAGTATATAGGGTAATATTGTAAAAAAATAATCAAATCACTTTCAAATCAAGCCGTGCAAGCCGTGCAAGCCGTGCAAGCCGTGCAAGCCGTGCAGTTCAATTTTAAGCAGTTTATTGTGCAGTAAAAACAAGCAGTGTACCTCAAATGGCGGAATAGCTTTAATTATTTTTTTTTTTTAATTTTTTTTTTTAATTTTATTATAGCCTACTGTAACTATTTTTAATAACTTATACTACAGTGAATATTAATTTCAACAAATTATATACATATTTACATATTTATACAATTTCATCTATTTGCTAGCTGATATATAGCTTTAATGTTTATTATTTGTTTTTTTTTTGTTTTTAAATGTTTACAGAAGATAAAGAATGAGTTGAGAAAAATTTGGTTGCCAAATTTTATATTATGGTTGTAAATTGATAGAATATCGAAAATGTTAAATGAACTGGCAAATTTAACAGCTACAGCATTGAAAATAAATTCAATTTGTTTAACTTTAAATCAAAATGGTATTTCGAACTTCCTCTCCCAGTTGTGCTTACAGCGTAGCTTTGGACAACAATGTTTTTATTTGTTTTCTATATAATCTACCTCAAAAAAAACATACACATGTCACATATGTGACATACTTATGTATGTATATCCTGCTGCCGTTGCTGTTTTGATGCTTACCAAAAGTTGTGATTTCGCATTGGTCTCAAAGCTGCCCCCAACACTCAGTTATCCATTCGTGCAACAGCTGCCACTTTGTGTGTCTCCATTTTAAATTGTTGGGACATTTATGCAAATTTTGTTGTTGTTATTGTGTCGAAAATGCTGTGGGGTCGAACATCGAATCGATAATGCAAATGGCACAAGTTTTAAGGCTACAGTTTTAACTACAGATACAGATACAACAAAAAAATAGTATCTGCCCGTCGCTACATGAAATTTAATTTATGAATTATGAATTTTAGATTCAGATGTTGCTCCACTTAAAATGAAACCAACTGCAAACACACACACAGCGTCCTGCAGGGACCTGTTTTGCAGCTTTGACAAAACTTTGTCGTCCTGTCGCTGTCGTTGCGTAACTCAAAAGTAATTAAATTGCAAAATGCACACAACAGAGCGGCAAAGATAAAGGGCGTGGCATGAACACACACACACACACACACACATGTGTGTGTTAGATTTGGCCATATACAAAAGTCAAGTGTTGAAAGGGGCACAAAAGCGAGCTAAGCAACTGGCAACATGTTGACAGTATGCCCTAATGCAGTTGCAACTCCAAATAGTTGTTGTGTCCATGTCTGTGGCAAAGTTAAAATTATGATGATTGTTGATTTACAGTTCTTAACTTTTTAGTTTCAGTTTCAGTTGCAGTTGCTGTTGCTCTGTTGCTGCTCCTTTTGAGTGCTCATGTGGCATGCAATTAATGTTGTAGACAGTACTTCAAAGGCGCCACAAGCCGCTGCCACACTGTGAGGGAACTGTTGCTGCTGCTGTTGCTGCTGCTGTCAATGGGCCTTTGATGCTGCCACACAGCCCCTGCCCCTGCCCCCTTGCCGATTGCATTTGTCACCATTCCGCCTGCTGACAGCCGCGATAATGGTCGGGGTTTGGGTTTGGGTTCCGTGCCCTGTTCCCAGCGGTAACCCGAGACTTTTGGTATGTCAAACTGACTTGGGCTCCTCCTCTGCTGCGGTTGACTGCATTGGACTGTCAATGTCAAGACTTGACTTGCCGCTTTTTGTGGCTGACATTCATGGCATTGTAAGACATTTGGCCAAGTTGGCAAGTGTGGCAATAATGAGCCTAAGCACGACCTTCAATAAATTGTTGAATTTTCTGTGATTTGCGCTTTTGAATCTAGTTTTAACTAAACATTAAATATGTGACTATTTCAAGGATTAAATCTCATACACATTTTATTTACCTAGAACTGAGATTGTGCTTGGATTCTTCAACTTTACACATGTAGTTTGTGGTTAACATATTAAATTTCCAAAGTCTAAACCAAAAATATGCGCATTCAAAGGGCTTCAGGAGCGCACTGAGAACAGAAGCTAAAAATAAAATTGAAATTGAAACTGAAACCGAAAACACAATGCACTGAGAAGTCAAATGAAAAGGATGCATGCTGCATAATTGCACATTTATTAACATGCAACAAAAGCGAGGAGAATTCAACTGAAAAATTTGCCCTGGCGGCACAGAGCTCTCTAACGGCAACAAATGCCAAAACTCATGCCCTGCTCCTGTTTTTCTAGTCCTGCATATGCCACAGTATCTGTGTGTGTTTGTGTGTATCTATAGCTGTCTCTACGTGCCTGGAATTTTGTTGAATGCAAACAGGTGCCACAGCAGCTTCTCCTGCCCTCTTCTACTCGTTTCCCCAGTGACTACAGCCCTGTTTTCCCATTGGGCCCAGGCCTTGGGGGCGCTGACTGTGTTGCATCCGTTGAATTGCTTCACATTCGCATCCTTTAGAGACACTTGAGGCGCACTCGGCTTAAATGAAATGCACACGCCGTCATGCACATCAAAGCGTGCCGCCTGCCGCAGTTGAGGCAGCTAATTAGACACGCCTCCATTGGCATTGCCGGGCCCGGTAATTAACATTAACTGTTATTCACACTTGAATGCTACGAAAAAAAACAGTTTTTGTCTTTTTATTAATACTTATATAGCCACCGCGTGTTGTTTTTGTATTTTTTCTTTTTTTTTTTGTTTTTTGTGCCGCTTTGTTGCACGAAGCGTTCAAAAAACACAAACAATTAAAAATGTACATAGTATAACAACACCAAATTCGATGAGTACCGAAATCTTGGGTGCTACCTGAAAAGTTATTCAATATTTTTGTTTGAGAAACCTTTCGAGGCATTTAATATACCACAATTTGTCTGAATATTCATTAAAAAACTATAAAATAATTAATTTTCCTTTATAAATTGTCAGCGTCATTAATTTTCACATTTGAAATCACACGCAATAATAAAAAAATTCATGATTATTTATTAAACCTTTAGTAATTTTACCAAGTCCGATTTCTTTACTAAAATCTTACAATTTTTAATATCAATACTAACCCACTAAATAACAATAGCAAAAATTACTTTAAACTGTTGTTATAGTATATATAAAATAATATATAAATCGGACAATATATTAAGTACTTTAACAACCAACAAATAACATATCTGAACATTTAAAAAATAACAGAAAAAAACAAAAACTTTCAGGTAGCACACATACCGACACATAATTACATAAATATATAATCATCACACTTAAATTGTAGGAAAAATCAAAGTTATACTTATTGTATATATAAATGTACGTTTAGCTTTATAAGATGTGTGTGTAATCTAGAGATATTTCGTTATATAACTATCGGCATGGCTATAAAAACACTCCATCCATTCGGTCATCCTGTGATGTCTTTTGTATTGTATAAATTCCTTTATTAACATATAGGTTCAGTGGCGCAATGCTGCCAGTTGCCGCCGGCGGTGTCAGTTCTAGTGGTGTTGTTGATGTAGTTGAGGGAGTCGTTGGTGTTGCTGAACTGAAGCTGGAACAGCTTGAACGCGGCGAAAGTGATTGTGCTGAACGTGTTCTTCTCAGCGGTTCAGTTAGGCCACCAGATGTGCAGCTACTAGGATCTCCATAGCTCTTCATGCGTCCCACAGCACGGAGTGTGGTGCGATAGGGCTGTTGTTGACCCTCTGCGGCTTGGCTGTAGTAGGATCTGCGCAGTATGCAGCAAGTGGCAACAAATGGCACTGTCAAAATGCCACAAATGCCCAGCGCAATTATCAACAGCACATCCAAGCCCTCTGCACGCCAAAAATTGAGCGAGTTACCATGCGATTTAAGAAAATCTGCTCCACCTGTTTCCAATATCAACTCAATGTGATTGAGAGCTCGAGCCGTTGCCTCCGAGTTGGCAATATTTAGACGCGACTTCAGTTTGGATAAATGTTGCGCATAACTGGCATTAAGCGTCAATTGGCGTATGCCATGAAGCAGCGCATCATAGGCAATTGCATCATAGTTGACGGTTAGAGCGGCGCCTTTTAATTGCAGTCGATTGGCCAGCACCTCCTGTTCGGCCAGAATGGGTATGGCAAGTATGGGCGTATTACCAGAAATGGATTCCCAAACGCTCAACTGGCCACAGCTGCTTATAAACAGTTTCACCTGTGAATGAGCTGCAAGGCAAGACATTAAATAATATTTAAATTAAATTAATAACACAGCTTACCCAGAATAGCCTGCTGTGGCCACCAGCTGTTGAGCATTATATTATCGGGCAGCGGCTGCACAAATTCCTCCGTCTCCCACTTTAATAGAAAATTAAATTCCTTTAAATGTGTGAAGACATCCAGCAGAATGGACAACTTATCGCTGGGCAATTGAGCTGTCTGCACTTCAGCGCCCAGGCTCATGTAAATGGTGCCGCCAGGCGCGGATTCAATAAAGGATTTCACATGCTACAAATATATAATATGAATTAGATAAAATAATAATTAAAAATGTGTTAATGGTGCTTATAAAACAGAAGTTCAACTGATACAAAATTCAGTTTTAATACAAGTATAATCATAATCTAATTAATCACAGTTGCCACTTTAACTTACATTTGGCACTTGCAGCTGGGATTCATCCAGCAAATGCAGTCCGCCCACTTCCAGCATGTTTGGCAAATAGGCGCGTGGATAATCCATAGCTGGATGTGAATTAATCAGCGCTAGGCTGAGATTTTTGCTCAATTCCCGATAATTTGGCAGCTCGCGCACCAATAGCTCAAAGTGATTAGAGTAAACCGATTGCTGTGAGATCAGATGGAAAAAGCTGCAAGTAAATGTTTAAATTAGTTGTTAATACTTAGTTTAAAATTGTTTTTCACACTCACTTATAAGTCAAACGCTCAAAGGTGCTCATCAATGTGTTTGCAATACGTTGGCGTGTATTCATGCGCTCCGTAAAAGGCAGAAAATTGCTCGGATCCAAGGAGGATGATTGCGGATTGCCAAACATATGATTGAGCCACGAATTGGCGCCGGTGGGACTGATGGCAACAGTAGGTACACCATAGTAATAAGCCAAACTGTGAAAATATATATTATTTATTTATTAATATTGATAGCTTAGTTAATAAAACTATAACTAACGGGAGATATATAGCCTTGGCTACAGAGGTCTTCAGCTATCTCTGAAAATATATATTATATTTAAATGTTGTGACATCATCTACGAAATATATTTGCATTGTGTATATTTTTATTGAACCTTGAAATATCTCTTCACGTTTATTAGAACCTCAATTATTCAATGGAGTATCAAAAATTAATAAACAATTTATTTGTTAAACAATAATGCTCTCCCAGGGAGGAGGCGATCATTCGAGAGATACAAAAAACAATCTTTATACGCGTTTGCAAATTTTGAACTGGGTACAAAAAACTGGTAATTTTTGGAGAATCCACTTTAACTTTTGTTTGTATTTTTATTATTATCATCTTAACTTTGAACTCATTTTTGAAGGTTTATAAAACAATTCAATAACAAGTATTTAATCGATTTTGCAAAAATGCATTTCAATGGAGATTTTGTTTGTTTATGGAGCAAATGCTGATCTTGAAGGCTCTATAATACTATATATTTAAAATATATATAATATAATTTTTTTCCTGCACACTTACCCTAACAACGCATCACTTAAAAACAAGTCAACAATTAGCAAATCGAATTTTTCGCCGCTTATTATTAATTTTCGCACTTGGGCATCAGAGAGCAACAGATCCACATTTGTGGTGCCCGCATAGATCATACGGGTGAAGCGTTCCATGACGCTTTGGGCATGCATTTGATCCGCCTCGAAACTCATGCCCATGTCCAGCCAATTCTGCATGAGATCCTGATCTTCTATGCGTATCTCCCGTATATTATGGAGCTCTGACTTGGAGTCACTTGCCGCATGTGGACTAATCAGCGTAACCGAGTGATTCTGTGGCCCTTGAACCAACTGCTGTAAGAGACGACGTCCAAACAGATAATGCGATTTCCATACGCTTGGCAGGACAGCCAGGACATTGGCGCCTGTTGCATGGCTGCAAAGCCAACAAAATGACAACAGATGCAACAGACGCATCTCGGGAGTGCAATGAACCGCAATGTATCCCCGCCTCTATTTAAGGCCTGTTTTGATTATCCGGTTGTGCAGCTTCTCCTCCGTCTCTGCCTCTGTCCGCTTCCCTGCGTCGTGCCAATGCGGCGACGCTTTTATTATTAACTGTTGCTGCTGCCGCTGCAACTTGGCTTCATGTTTGTTGCTGCTGCACTTCAATTTTTACACAATTCTACATTTCCGTTGCGGCATGCGTTAAGTAAGATAAATTAGTTAAATATTACGAAAATTATGTGCAAAGTACGCAACGAAAGTGAAATGAACAGAAACAACAACAATGCAAATATATATTTGCGCCAGGGCTGCAGCGATAATTGTTTACGTAGCCATGTGAATGGCATAATTCATGCGTCATCGATGGAAAATTAACGGATGGTGCATCGATAACAAGCGTTAGACAATGCATTAATATTCTTTTGAAATAGCGTTGAAATATTTTAAATTGTTGGTTGTTTGCGAAAACAGTTGGAAAACAGTTCGGACTCCGAAAATTCACACTCACAATGTATTGGTATTACCATTGTCAATATGACAAACTTGAGCTTTTCCTGCATAACCAATTGGCAAATATATACATAAATTTGTATAAATTCATTGACAAAAATATGAACAAGTTTCCTAATTAAATATTTTCTATATATTATGAAAGCAAAATCATAATTCTTAATGCGACCTCTGTTTCTCGACAACAAATAAATATTTATTGAAAACTTTGCCGCAAGTATTTAAATTTAAAATTGGCGCAATTTGTAATAACGTAATATCGATAACTTTGCGGCTGCCTTCTTATCGATAGCTCAGACCACCAAAAAAGGAACAATAATAAACAAACAAGCAAAAAAAAAACGAAAGACGACAAAAATCTAGGTAAATGGAACAACAAAACGTTCTCGTTCGACTGCCTTAATTGATAAATGCCCATCAGATGTGTATACACGTTTAAAAACCGGCTGAGCTTCTATACAAAACACAAACGAGAGAATAACACAAATCGAGAAATACACAGGTATACATTGTACATACATAAATGCATACATAGTACATGCATACGACATTACATCCATTTATTGGATAAATGCCAGAAATTGCAGCATTGAACCCCATTATATAGCAGATTTTTAAACAGGCAGCTGGGCACGAGGCAACTGGTCGCATCTGATCGAAGTTGCAAGCGCAAACAAATTGAAGTAAAAAAAAATTGCCACCCAGTGGAATATATATATTATTGTATACCCTATAAAAGGAGGAATACACAAGTGGGTGGGCATATATCAGTGCGCGTTCAATTAGAGCAGCGACGCAAGCAACGCAACTTACGTAAGACTAAAAACAATAAAAACCAGGAAGCTTAAAAATGGCACAGGAATTAGGTAAGTTTGTGGCATACCGCAAACGCAACAAATTACAAACTAAAAAAAAAAAACAATTAAAGCGCTCATCGATGTGGACAAGCCGCTGTTTGATCTCAAGACGTTTACGGGTCGCTTTCAATACTATGCCTGGATGACGGATCCGCGGACGGTGCTGCTCTCCAGCGATCGTTTGCTGCAGGCCAAGCAAATGGTGGAGAAATATCGAGCGGGTGAGCAGACACCACAGCTAAAGACGGAGGATGTGCACTACAATATGAAGCTATATAATTCGGCCTTTCATCCGGATACGGGTGAACTGCAGAACTTTGCGGGTCGCATGAGTTTTCAGGCAAGTCGTGTGTGTCAGCTGCATGCTATATATATAGTATATATATTTAGAGGCGCGTCATTTGTTGGCAAACATTTAAACAATGATTGATATGTTTAGGTGCCTGGGGGCATGCTGATTACGGGCGGCATGCTGGCCTTCTATCGCACGGTTCCTGCCGTGGTGCTCTGGCAGTTTCTCAATCAATCCTTCAATGCGGTCGTCAACTATACAAATCGTAATGCCAATTCTCCGACAAGTGTAAAGCAGCTGGGCGTCGCTTATGTATCGGCTACCACATCAGCGTTAATTGCGGCAATTGGTTGCAAGAATTATTGGTCCAAAAAGGCAACACCGATATTGCAACGTTATGTGCCCTTTGCGGCTGTGGCGGCAGCGAATTGTGTCAACATTCCCCTGATGCGTCAAAATGAGATACTTCATGGCATAGAGGTGAAGAATGCCGATGGCGAGGTAGTTGGTCAAAGTCGCCTAGCTGCCATCAAGGGCATCAGCGAGGTGGTGCTATCGCGTATTCTAATGGCGGCGCCGGGCATGCTGGTGTTGCCGGTTATTATGGAGCGTCTGGAGAAGCTGCCAGCTTACAAACGCATCAAATGGATAAATGCGCCATTCCAAACGCTTTTGGTGGGCTGCTTGTAAGTGACGTCACTTGAATTTAATTAATTTTAATAATTAATTAATACAATTTGGTTGCAGCCTTTGTTTCATGGTACCCACGGCCTGTTCCATATTTCCGCAACAGTGCAGCCTGGACACCTCAATGATGCGCACCTTTGAGCCGGAACTCTATAAAGATATGGCCAAGCGCACAGAGGGCGTTGTGCCCAAGCGTGTCTACTTCAACAAGGGTCTGTAAGGATCTGTCTGTCTGTATAATCGTCGATTCGAGGCTTAGACAATAACCTGTTACTTGTTGCTTGTCGTCGTTTAGGCATTTACAAAAATCGCGCAACGTATTTGAAATGTTCCTTAACTCAATAGTTTTTTTAGTTCTTAAGCCCAAAAGTATCTCACAAATTCAATGTTGTATCCCAGAATGTAGTATTCTAATTATTTTTGTATTTATGTGAATTTACAAGCTGAATTTCTTTTTGAAACTGAATATGATTTACAGTATTTTATGAACTTGTAACTAAAGTGAGCATAAAAGAAAGTCACAAATTAAACAATGAGCATGTCCTTATAAGAAATTAGTCAATATATAGCTTGTCATTGTTAAATTGAATTTAAATTGATATAACTAATGTCAATACTAGTCACAACTGCCCCACAAATGTGCAGAAATAGTTGCAGCTTTGAAATCTAGTTATGAACTAAGAAATTCTAACACAATATACTTTAAAATATTTGCTTTAAATTGCCATTTCTCCTTTAGGTGCAGGTTGACAATAATTCTTTATAATTTTTACATTAATTCCCATATTTTTTTAAACTAACTTTTATCGTGCGTGTTTATTAGTAAGTCAATTTGGAAACGTTTTAAATAAAGTTTATTGTAAAGAAATATTACAAACAAAAAAGAAGAAATTTCATTGCAGCTGCGGGTTTTAAAACGATTTTATTAGGTATATTGTTTTGTATTTTGTATATATATACTTAAATATATCGTAATTAGCAAATGTTTTGTTTTTTTTTTGGAGTTTCTTTTCATCGGATTGTGTTGTAAAATTTACAAAATGTGCAAAACACAACTATATAGTTAAATACTTAATTTTGCTTTGTTATTTTTACTTGATTATTTACGAGAAGACTTTGTATTTATTGTTCGACTATTTATTGGGCATTTTACTCATAGTTTTTTTTGTGCTCTGGTACTTACTACAACAAATATATGTTTAATTTCTATTTTTGTCTTGGTTTTTGACAATTTATAAGGTACAATTTGAATTGATTTTTATATATGTTTATTTTTTTTACTTTAGTTATTGGTTAAAATGTTGGCACTGTCGCAAAATTCTAAACATTGATGAAAAATTCAACACTCAGATGTACAATATGTAAAATTGTGTTTACTTAAATTTAAAAAAAAAACGCACTCACGCCCAGCTGCCACGCCTTCAAATTGTTTGAAGGACTTTAATAACAAATGCGCTGCCTGGCAGCAAATTTCGTTTCCAGTTTGTTCACATGCAAATTTTAATAATTTACATATTTTTTTAAATTACTTCGTTTTTTGCGTGTGCCGTTTTTGTGTTAAAAATTCAATTTCACATATAATCAGCAAATATATTTATTTATTTAATTTGTAATAAACATTAGTTATTTAACTTTTGCAAAATGGTCGACACACAAATATTTGTATTTTCCTCTTTTTTTTTGGGGAAACTTTAAATGTATTTTTAAATTTGTTTTTTTACTGACTGAGGCATTCAACATTTAAATGGCTTTGATTGTGCTTAAAAATTATTGCAAATTTTATACATACATAAATTGTTTGTTTTTATATATTTTTGTTTTTTTGTGGGCTTGTCGTTTCTGGCGGAAGATCTTCATTTAAAGGGTATAATACGACAAATGCTGCACACACTCTTTCAATTTATACATTGAAGGAACTCGTTCCGTTTTAGCTGCCTTTATACAATTTTCAATCTATTAAAATCTGAATTTTTATACCTGACTCTTGTTTATTTCAAATTTTTAAATGTTTTATTATAAGCTTTTCAAGGCATGTATTTTTTGAAATTTTTATATTTCAAGTCAATCAATTAATTGCTTTATCAATTGAGAATTGTCTATAATTCAAGATTTTACCGATTTTTTTAAATTACAATAACCATATATGACATAGAAGCTGTGTGTTCTATATATCTATATATTTCACATGGTTTCAATATGATAAATTCTGACCTGGGTATAAGAATTAATATTTTTAATCAAGGATTTTCTTGTTTTACTGCTCGGTGGATTTATAGTGCTGTGTTTGGTTTATTTGATATATATTAAATGTTTACTGTAAGATTTTTATTAGATCTTGTGTGTGATTTTTTATAGAACTCGACTCTTTGCCCTTTTGTTAAATTAATTATTGCACTATTAGTTTTGTTATTTGCTGTTTAATATAACAGAAATTGTTAAAAACAGCTTCACATTTAGTCAAAAATATGTTTTTTGGGCGAGTGAAACTTCAAACATTTACAAATTCATTTTATAATTATGTTAAATCCCTGAACTTACCATCACAAGTTCTTTCTGAGCTCTCGTAACGCCATATATTTTTTAAATACATTTTTAAATACACTTTAAATATATCTCTTCCTTTATAAGAGATATACACACCTGTTTTCCAATTATTCAATACAATATCTCTCGCCTGGACTAACCTTGAAAAGTTTAGAAAACTCGACTCTGTGCCGAGCTTTAATTTGACATTTTAATTTTGCTTTTTTTTATTATTTATTTATTATTTGCTTTCTAGCGGTCTATAAGCTATCCGGTTTTTCATTTTTAATTTTTCACTTAGTTAATTAGATTTTTTTGGTTTATTTAAAATCCATATGTTTGTTTCTTGTTTTTACATTTTGCGCACAGCCTTGTTTTTTTTTCGAAATATTTCTGGTTTCTTGTGAGTGTTTCATGTATGTAATATATATTTATATATATGTAAGTATTTGTTTTAGTTTATAAATTTTTGTAAACCGTTTTTCGTGATGACGACACCTGATAATTTTTTGTACCAACATTGCCAGACAGCATATATATATATATATATAGCTAACAAATATACAATTTGTTTGTATAAGACTTCCATTTGTTGCTTCTTCGACTTGGCTTAAAGTTATTTTTATTTTAATAACTTTGCACACATTTCAACATTTTTAGAATAAGTTTCGTTTTTTTTACCATTAAAAATGTCTTACAAGCTAAACAATAAATGAAAAAAAGAAGAGCTACACACAAACCGTTAAATAGGCATGCCTTGAGGCTCTTTAGTTAATTATTTTTATTTTTATTTATTTTTTTATTTTTTACTTGCCCGCTTCACCAAATACCCGCGGCCTCCTAAGATCTTAGGAAATACCGAACCCAACAGCCATTTGCTGTTTGTTTTATTGTTTGTTTTTTTTTGCAAAGAAAATAAAAATTGTTTTTTTTTTTTAATTTATTCTTCATTTTGCGCTGTTTTAATATTTTTGCTTGCAGTTTTTCGATTCATTATCAACTTCAATTTTTTGTATTTTTTATATATATTTATATGACTTGGCTTTTCATATTTATACGATAGAATATATATATATTTTATAAATTGCATTTTTTTTCTTGTATATAACAATTATACATTTATAATTTATAAACGTTTGTTTTAGTAAAATTAAAAAAAAAAAAAACGATTTAAAACTTTATAAATATCGCGATATCGTGTTTTTTTTTTTATTATTTTATATGTATATAGTATATATATATTTTCAACTTGTTTTTGACTTGGCTTAGGAGTTAAATACAAACATGTACATAAGGTATACATATATAGTATATATATATATTATATATATAAATATATTTTATATATTCTTTTTTAGTGGTTTTTTTTGTGAATATAATTTTTAAATTTTCTTTTTCTTTTCGCTTTCATTTTTCTTGATTTTTAAATATTTCTTTTTGCGTTAACTTACAAAAATTTACTAGAAATTAAATTTTTAACATTATGTTTAGTTATATATGTATTATAATAATGTGCGTGTGTGTGTGTGTGTGTGTTTGACAACCAAAGTAGGAAAAAGAGTTTTTTTTTTGTTGCTTTTTAAGCGATTTGCAGCTACTGCTGATCCTCTGGGACCACGGGCACCAGCTCCACCACAGAGACAGCCTCCGCTGTGGTTGTTGTCGATGTGGATGAGCTGGTGGTGCTGGCTGGTGACATATTATCCGCATTAATGGGTGGCGGTGAATTTGTCGCTCCTGCTGCTGTTGATTCCTGACTTTGACTGGGCGGCAGCACAAAACTCTTCCCCACAAGCTGATCTCATTTGAGGCCCGTATCCGACGATGGCGTCCAACGATCAAACTCAATGCCCGAATCGGGTGAAACCCCAGTTGCCTTGGCCAAATGCGCCGCCATAAATCCGCCAGTTTGCATGCATTTGCAATCGGCCGCAATGCAATTGCATGAGAATTTCGAGCCGCGACCGCAGCGTGCGGCGACCAGGCTGGGATTGCCCGACAGCGATGTGGCCGAGGAGCAGCCGGCAGCTGGGCCTATAATGTTGGCACTACTGCTGCCCTCATCCATGGCCTGGCCAGCGCAGGGACTGAGTCGCAGTTGACTCTCAAAGGATTGCAGCTGCTGCATAAAATGGAAGTTTGGCGACACATCCGGCTTGCGGGCCCGCACCAGCATGAAGGCATCGTTCAAGCTGAGCGCCCGGGTGTGCATCAAATAGGCGAGCGTCACCGTCACGGAGCGTGAGACGCCCGCCAGGCAGTGGACCAGCACTGCTGAATTTGCAGAGCGCGCTTCCTCTGTTTAAATATATGAGAAAAATTAAAATTAAAAAACTGAAATCATTTCTGGATAATAATACATACCTATAAATTGTATGGCAGCCGGAAAATGCATGGCCAGATCCTGGGAATAGTGATCGGTAATGGGTATTTGCAGATACTTAATAATGCCTAATTTCTCAAACTCATTTGGCAAATCTGGTGTTACATTCAAAACGTACTAAAAAGTGAAATAGAAAAATTAATATTAAATATATAATTAAATATTTTAATTATTACAAATATTAACCTTAATGTTATACTTTTGCAATGCATTCGAGTCGCAACTGTGCGAGGCATTGCCCAGAAATAATCCAGGTATTATCTCAACGGGCGCCTCATTGAAATTATGATGATGATGATGATGATGATGTGTGGTGCTCTCACAGTCCGAGGATTCAGCTGAGCTGCTGCATGCCGAATCGGAATGTGGCGTGGAAATGCGTAGCGATCTGTAAAAATCGAAAAATTGTTAATACAAAATCAATCAATTTTAATTTAAAATTAAAGCATACTTATTTTTTTTTTTTTGATTTTATATTATTAGATACAATATATAATATTATGCTTAATATAATTTATGGCTGCTATAAATTATAATATAAAATTGAAGTATTTGTTTGGCTGTTATTTGCGGAAGAAGAAAAAATTGAAGAAAAAATTGTCTTTTTTATTTGAATGCAAAATTTTGTATTCAATTCCAAATAACTTCTGAATAAATAATTTAATTTGAAACAATCATTTAATCCTTTTAAAAAAGTAATAAAACAACCTGTCATATAACATTTTTAAACTAGACTATTTGTTCAGATTCAAAAACCAAAATTCCCCTTTAGAATACAAAAATTTATTAAAAAATTACGTTTGTTTCTTTTAGGAAAAAAAATTAATCAAAAAAATTGCATGTTCATCCTAAACTTGATTTTTGGTCCTTTTAAATCCTTTTTAAAAAAAGTAATTAAATACCCTATAAACCTGTCATACAATATTTTTCAATTTAATTATTTGTTAAGAGCCAAAAACGAAAATTAGGAAGAAATCAGAATTAATCAAATAATTACTTTTGTATTTTTTTTAGAAAAAAAATTAATCAAAAAAATTGCGTTTTCTTCCTAAAAAAAATTAAACTATTCGTTTAGAAGTTATTTGCGGCTTTGAATTGCTAAATTTATATCAAAAATAAAAAAAAAAAATTGAAGAAAAAATTGCCTTTTTTATTTTAATGCAAAATTTTGTGTTCAATTCCAAATAACTTTTGAATAAATAATTTAATTTGAAACATTAATCATTAAATACTTTTAAAAAAGTAATAAAATATCCTACCAAACTGTCATACAATATATTTAAATTAGATTATTTGTTAAGAACCAAAAACCAAAATTCCCGTTTAAGAAAAAAAAATGGATTAAAATTTTACGTTTTTTTTTTTAGGGAAAAAAAATTATTCAAAAAAATTGCGTGTTCTTCCTAAACTTGATTTTTGGTCCTTTTAAATCTTAAAAAAAAAGTAATTAAATATCCTATAAACTTGTGATACAATATTTTTCAATTTAATTATTTGTTCAGATTTAAAAACCAAAACTTCCGTTTCGGAGAAAAAAATCGATCAAAAAATTACATTTGTTTTATTTACAAAAAAAATTAATCGGAAAAATTGCGTTTTCTTTCTAAACTCGAATTTTGGTTTATTGATCTAAAAAAATAAACTAATTAAAAATTATTGTCTCAGAGTTAAATAGAATATTGTATTACCTATTTTAAAAAAAAACTGAACATAATTTTAATTCAACATTAATTCGTTTTAGTTATCGTAAAAATGAATTTTTGGCTTATAGGAATTTGTTCAAATTTACTACATAGTATTATATATATATAAAAAGAGATATATATATATTTTTACATAAGTTAACACTTACCTAAGACCCATCAACTGATCGGTCTGTGCATTGCGACTAGATTCCATTTCTTTATTGTGTGCCTGACTGTCATCTTCACACCATTCCGGAAATGCTTGACGAAAACTGGAGAAGCCATCTGCAATTAAAGTAAAATAAGAGAGAGAAACTTTAGATACATATATAAAGATACTTATATGCAAATACAAGTTGTATCTCTATCTGCAAATGCGAAACTTAAGTATGCTTTTGAACTATGCGAAATGTTTGGGTTCGTATTTTTTGCTTTACACTTTTATATTTATTTCGTTATGCTTAGCCAAGTGTGGCCCTTTAGGGTCTATGGATCTAGTAAGACAACACCTACTTTGTAACCCCCTACCCCCCTCTTCTTACTCACCAGTCCGATGCACTGAAGCGTGCATGAAATTCTTTAATATGAGTCGACTTATTCATAAAAAAAATAAAATACTTGCAACTAAAACTTATGTTTAGCGTCGTTTTTCTCCCCCCAATTACAAACGGAAGTGACTTCCATACGCGACGGAAAATCGTGGCAAACCGGAAATGCTCTTTCTATATTTATGAACGAGCATATATATAGTATATATGTATGTAATTCGTAAGCAGATGATGACTTGGCTGCGAATTGTCATAACACAAAACGGAAGCTTACAATTTCCTACTTGGCGCATAATAAATGCGATTCCGCATTTTGAAATTGAGCACTCGGTGGGGCATGGGGCATGGGCATCACTGAGAAAACAAATCTACGCTCTGCCAACGGGTTGTATACGTGTTCAATTTAAGCTAGAAGTCAGCGTTCGACTTTCTTTAAAAATAATTCAAAGATGCGGGCAAAATGACTAACAGATTCAAGACACCCGCATTATAGTTCAGCTTACTCAGAGCCAGCAGAGAGTGTTCGCAGTTCGGAAACTATGACAGAACTTAGAAAACTGCATTTGATAGCAATTTCCGTTGAATATATGTACAAGAAATATAAAATATATATAGAAGAATATAAAATAGCTATAGATTCCAGCTCAGTTCTCTGCAATATCCCTATGTCCTGCTGGGACTCACAACAGGATGACAAGTCAGGGTTAGGCAGAAGAGACAGGCTATATTGAAATTTTAAATAGTAAATCGATGGATTAAAGCGCTTCCAAATGAATCAGAAGTTTTAATTAATCAAGTATAAATTTATAAGTAAAATAATAACAACATATATACATATTAATCTGAATTAACAGATCACTTAGCCTTGAATCGACAGCTTCTAATAAATTAGCAAGTAGGACACATTTTCGACCCTATAAATATTCTAGATTTTACATTTCCTAATTTAGAAGAAAACTTTATTAGCTTCAAATAAGATATTTGATATTTCTATATACTAATTTTCTCTGATAAATCCCAAAATGTATTTTCTGCATACTACAAAAAAGTATAACCCTTAAATTGTATAATACAACATTGTAAAAAAAGTGTATATAAATATTAATCTGAATTAACAGATCAATTAGGATTCAAATGAATTAGGCAGGAGACATTTGCGAACCTATAAATACTCTAGATTTTGCATTTGAAAATTTTGAAATAAACTTTATAAATTTTCTCGTTTTTAAGAAATCATATTAAATAATTATTTACAATATTGCAAAATGAAATTTCTATACAAATTTAACTGAATTTTTAGTCTTCAAATAAATTAGGCAGGAGACATATCCGACCCTATAAATTTCTAGATTTTTCATTCGAAATTTTTGAATTAAACTTTATAAATTTTCTCGTTTTTTAATAAATATATTAAATTATTAATTACAACATTGCAAAAAACAAATTTGTATACAATTTAATCTGAATTTTCAGACTTAAAATAAATTTGGCAAAAGACATTTTAGACGCTATAAATATGCTTAATTTTTCATTTAAAAATTTTAAAATAAACTTTATCAACTTTAAATACAAAATTTTAAATTTCCATTTCCTTTTCTTTTCTATTCTCTCTAATAAATTCTAAATGTTTTTTTTGCATTCCACAAAAATGTAACCATTAAATCAGCATAGATATAAAACTATATTTAATTTTTTTATATATAGAAATTCCCTACAATCAATTTTAAATTAACAAAAATTGTTTTGTTATAGCTAACTTAAATACTCGTTACTACTTAGTTGAATGGATTAATCGCAATTTGATTTCATAGGTCAGTTTCCGTCAATATTTTTTATTTTTTTTATAACAATTTTAAGTGCCACATAAAATACAATATGCTGACAATAGAAAAATAAAAAATAGTAATTTATTTGGTTTTCAATTGTTTCGTTTTTTCTTTTTTTTCATTTTCATTTTTATTGTTGTTTTCCATATATTTTTGCGCATGTTGTGTTTCCTGTTTTTGGCTTCAAGAGAAACGAAACGGACGTACGTGTCCGGCAGCACGGTTCAACGGATGAGCGTTCTACAAAAAGGGCATACGTCATTCGCATTAGAGGTAAGAGGCGCGAATTCTAACCAAAAATGCCAAATGTGGGCCAAAATTAATAAGCCTAACGGCCAAAGAGCTTCAATAAGGTCTCAAGCCAACTCAAGCTAATCCAACTGGCAACCCAGTCGACCAATTGTCTAACTGTTCAAGTGACAAAAAGTGCGCATACGTCATTTCCGTTGGTAGAGGCTAGGGGGGAAGGGTAGGGCAGGGCAGGGAGGTAGTAATAGCTAGACACATGTGAATGAATAGAGCTATACAATGGTGTAGGTGTGTGTATATATATGTAACTGTATCTGTATTTGTAACCCAAGTAAAGCCACAAACAAGCAAAGTGAGCTAAAAGTTACTTAACTCACGTTTTAATACCCTGTACACACAAAATGTTGACAAGGGTATATTCAAATAAGAGCTAAGAATATAAATTTAATATTAATTATTGCCAGAAATTAGAAATAAGTGTTATGGCATTTAATGCCAACTAAATAAATCATAATGAAATTAGTCAAAAGTAAATTAGAATTTTGTGTTAATTTCATTATGATTTAATTAGTTTCGATAGTTCAGAATAAATAAGGATTTTTTTGTTATCGTAATCGCATTTTTTTTTTTATATTTGTAATTTTTTCAATTATTTTATTTTCTGTAATTTTTTCCAAAAAAAAACTTATTTAAATATTTATTTTTAATTTTTATTAATAAATATGATAATTGATCAATAATTATTATTTGTACATTTTCTTTGAATGGAAAAATTATATATCTTTTAATTCGCATTTCAAAAATAATAATAAAAAAAAATTGTTTTCCTGTAATTTTTATATCAATTTAAATTTTCATATTTTTGTAAGCTATATTTTTTTGAATTTTAAATAATATTTCTGTATTTATATAAAATAACAGCTTCTTTTCTTCTTATATATAATTTTATATACATTTTATATATTTTTATTAATACATGATTAAATTGTAATTTTTTCAATTACAAGGGAATACCTCTACGATATTGCAGAGTTAAGTAGAATTCGCTCTTGGCAATATCGATATTTGCGCTATCGATAAACAATAATTAAAAATCGACAAAAATAAAGTTTATCATATTATCAAACTACTATTTATATTTAATAGTATTAATATTTGTTTAATAAAATGCCATAAATGTTGTATTGCAATAAGAATTTTTATTATTTAAAATTTAAATTAAAAAACTAAATTATTTTCAATATTAAGTATTTTTTTTTATTATTTTTACAATGCTGCAGGGTGACTTGCAGTCACAACAAAATTCCCGGCATTTATTTGACTTTTGCTTTACTTTGTTATATTTCTATATAATTCCATAGACAAACTGCGCGTCAGACAGACAAAACTGACAAAATAGATAAGCTATAGCACAGAAAGAAGAGAAATAAATAAATGAAATAGAAGCGATAAAAAATTATAAACAAAATACACAAGCAAATAAATAAATGTGGCCGCAACAGACGAGAGGTAAAAAACAATGAATGAATATAGTCTTCTCCCCCTCATACCTCCCTTCAGCAAATAAATAAAAAACGAATGAACGAATAAACGACGATGACTTTTTTTTGGCCAGTTGTAAAAAAAAAAAAAACTTGCATGTATTATTTATAATGTTATTTGGACTTTGTTGTTATTGCCTTAAATAATAAATAAATAATCCAAATTTTGTGCTTAGCATGACAAGCACATCCCGTGGGCGGTGCCCGAAAAAAAAATAAAAAAATAAAATATATATATTCCAAAACTTTACTTCGAAGTCGCGCTGGGTGGGTGTTTCGGAGGGAGGCAAAAGGTGTTCAAAGGGGGGCTTAGGGGGGTGACTTAAATCCGGTTATAGAGCACACAATAGAAATGACAATAAATAGGCGATATGTATGTTTTTTAAGTAGTTTTTGCGCTTCTCGCTCAGTTCACAAATTGTTTGTATTATTTATTTTTTTTTTTTCTATTTTTTTTTTTTTTGTTTTCAAGTTTACATTTTTCATTTTTTTTTTTTTGAAGGTCGTCTCCACTTGTCATTGTTGTATTTGTTGTGTGTGAACTCATCAATGAAACAATACAGAGAAACAACAATACGACGACAAACAGAACTTTGTAAATAAATACTCTACACTCTATATATAGATGGGCATTATTAGACTTATATGGCATATATAAGTAGCTGAGAGGTAAACCAGTAAGCAGATGTGAATGGTGTGTATCTGATAACCCATATATATATAATATATATACATATTTGTTGTCTTTTCAAACTTAAACTGCAAAAAAAAAAGCGATAACGAGATTACGACCTTTGAGTTTTCATATATTTTATATATAGCGTAGACCCCTTAAGTAAATTATTATTTGATCAAAATTTGCCTTAATCAATTACACTTTAGAAAATGACAATGAACTTGTACTAAAAAGTTACTTTTAAGCCCAAATTTTAAATTTTGCACACTTCATAAAGAGGCGCCCGAGCAGGGATATATTTTGTATATTAATCAATCTTGTTGTAATCAATCAACTTACATGTGTTTTTTTTTAAAATGTCAACCGGTTATGTGGGCGTTCTAAATGTTTAGCTGGCAATTTCTTAAAAAATTAATTTATTAAAACCTCTTAAAAAGCAAAAAAAAAAATTCTACTCAACATATTTTCGTTGAGCAATAATGCATTAAATAAATTCTCACCAAAAAGCCGGAAGTGGCAGTCATTAATATTTTTGCCTTTTTGGCGGCGGTCTGCCTTCATTTTTTTTCCCATTTCAAAAAATATTTCTCTTTTATTTTTTTTTTATATTTCCCCATGCACTTTGTTTATGCGAGCAGCTAAAAAACAAAATAAAAAAATAAAAAGTGCTCCAAAAATAAGCGAAGGCAACACTGGAAAATTTAGGGCGTCTGTGGAAATGTAAACAAAATGGGGCCGCCTGGTTGGATGCTTGCTATACACTTTTCAGAGAGGGTATTATGGATTTGACAAGAAATTTACTACTTGGAAAAGTTTCCATTTATTTTTAAAATTTTTTTTTGCAAATTTTACACTCATTTTTAAGCGTATATTATTTTAGGTTTCTTTTTCGAAATATGTCAATTAAATTCCCCATTTTTAAGACTATATAATTTAAGGTTTTTTTTCTGGAAACTTCTCAATTAAATTCAAAGAATTATTTTTAAAAAATATAAAAATTATACATCATAGCAAATATTGCTAAAAATTAAATTTTTTTCGTTTAGAAAGCGTAAAATTCTTCTGCACGTGTAAGTTGTCTGTTATTTCCTGTTTCTTACATGTATTTCGTAATCCGTACACAGAACAAATATCTTTTGAGTTTGTTTTTTTTTTTTATACTGATGGCTTCCCCCTTTTCGCACCTCCTCCGAGTCTCTGACAATCTCTGACTCATTGACAAATAGCATTGAACTGGAGGCGATGTTTTCGTTTTCATTTTCGACGTCGTCGTTGTCTGTCTTTTCATTCATGGAGCATAGAGCCAGCCGTGCTATATACCAAATGTTATATATATATATGTACATGTTTATATACCATATACCTCGTTTATATAAATAGAGCGCTGCCATTGTGCAACACATTGCTGCATTTCGAAAGAGAGAGACACAAGGCAGGAGAAGCAGGAGTTGGTGCTGCAACAAATTCCAACATGCCGCCATGGCCACACATGGCGTATGCGTAATATTGATTGATACCATTCCCCCCAATTTTGTTTAAATGCCCCGAAAAGCCACAGATATCCTTATGACAAACACAGGAAAGAGTGCGATACTCAACAATTGAATTTAGAAATTATAAAAAAAATAAATAAAAATAAATTTAAAAAAACAAAGAATTACGTAATTATAAAAATTTATAGAAAATATCAATGACAACCTAAAAAAATTAAAAAAAATTAGTGTTTTACTTAGTACTGCTCCAAATTATAATTTTAACTTGTAAAACTAGCAAATAAGCATAAATAAATAAATTAATAAAAAGCAACAAATTTCAGAGTATGATCTATGAATTCTAGCCAAATTTATAGTGTCTAAGACGTTCTTAAAGTTAAATTAAATTTTTTTCAAATAACTAATATAATTTGGCGTATAATGCTATTTTATTGAGTTATAATTCAATTGGAAAATAATTCATTTTTATATTGATTTTCAGATTAGTTAAAACAAGGGATTTGTTTGACCTAATAATCAGTTTCCAATAAATTAATATAAGTATATATATGCGAATACATATTTATCTCATATATCTCAATGTAAATAAATTATTTGAGCTAGTAATTCATTATTTCTAGCAAACACTGTATTCCTGTGTTCCATTCCCATTTATTTAAACACTGTATTCCTGTGTTCCATTCCATTTTAATATGAACACTGTAACGCTGTGTTCCATAACATTTTATATGCATATTAATTTTCTTGTTGCACTGTACAACGACTAAACACTTGACGTAACAGCGTCAACCCCTCTCCCACCTCATCGCCCCTTTGACAATCCAGTTACAAAAGCATCAACATCTGCTGCTGCCGAGAACAACGCCCACGCGGTCAGCAGCAGCAAGAACAACAAAAACAAGGAGAACAAGCAGAGCCGCCATAAAGCCAAAAATGAACGTAGCTTAAACAACAAAAATAAATAAGAATATTGCAGTGCCGACTAACGTATACTCTGTATACAGTGTGTTTGTGAGTAAGGCTTGGTTAGGGTTCGGGAGTGTGCAGTTATTTTAAGGGTAAATTCATACTTTTAAAAGTAGAAAAAAGAGAGAAAAAATGTTTTCCTTAAAGCGCTTTAATTTTGACTTTTAATAAATACAGCATAAGCTGCGCCAAGTTGTCCATCAATACAATATGCCTTTTCTCTCTTCGTGCAGCAGAGTATGCTAATGCTAAGCCAACGCCCGCCCGCACCAAACACCGCGAAAAAAGAAAAATGGATAGAGAGGCAAAGGCGAAACAAGAGCTAAGCCTCTGAACTGAGTGAAATTTTATCATAGAAATGAACCGGCGCACATGTTCTGATGCTGATGTTCCTCTGCTGCTGCTGTTGCTGTTGCTGCTGCCGTCGCTGCTGTTACTGCAGTAAGTAGACTTTGCTACGTGTACAGTGTACATCGAGCACACATATTATACACAAGCAAACAAAAAACACACACACACAATAATTGCAAAAATGAAAGAAAGAGTTTTTGGCTTTACATAAGCCGCTGCCGCTGTCGCTGCTTGCCTATAAAGTGTGCAGTCCAAAACGCCAAAATGATTTTTATGAATGAATGCGAAACGAAAGAAAACTATGCGCAGAAAGAAAGAAAGATGATAGAAAGGCAGAGAGAGAAAGACTCTGAGAGAGAGAGAGAGAGAGAGATAAAAAGCGGTAGTTTTGAGCACGCGACTTAATTTTCTATTGAACAAGAGCACACACACACAGAAAATGGCAAAATAAATGGCAAATAAAATCAAATCATAAGCAGAGCGATTCTTTCAATTCCATGTCCACTTCCATTCCATTTCATTCCATTCATTGAGTTCGTTATCAATTTGTTGCAATTTGCACAACAAGAGAGAGAGAGAAAGAGATAGAAATGCTGCGAATAGTGTGGGTGAAGATGAGCTAAAAAGATATTGGTAAGCGGAAGAGAGCGACAGAATTTTAATACCCTGTATGAATAAAATGTATTTACTTGATCAGCAACAACAGCCGAGTCGATCAGGCCCTGTTTGTTTGGCTGCTGTTGATCTTTGAACTGCTTGACAAGCATATAACTTATTTGCACTGCTTGATTTTATTTAATTGGTTGCGATTTATTTAATTATTATTTTTAGTGAATACTGGCTACAGGGTGTAGTCGGATACACTATAGCACTCCTATTTGTTACCTACCACAATAGCGAATCAACAGCTTAACAGTTTGTCAATTACTCAATAATTCATTTAGTCAATTGCTCAGTCAGACTACCGCCTAACTAAGTACATACGTATGTATATATATACACATATTAAAGCAGTGTTCGTTCTATTTGTCGCAAGCAGTGCAAAGTGCAGTATGCCCAAATAAACATAAATATTATGTTACAGGCAGTGCAAAGTGCAGTTTTCTCAAATAAACATAAATATTAGAAAGATAAATGATAAATGTGTGTTAAATTCTTTAATATTTTGTTCTATATAATTTATTGAACATTTTACAAACTTGTTAAAGTTTTTTTTTGTTATTAATTTTACAGTTTTATTTAGTCTAAATTACCCTTACTTTGTTCTTTGTTATAATGTTCTCTATTCGGTTTAAGCTTAACAGTATCAATGTGTACTGTACTTATTAAACAATTAAAAACACCGTCAAGTGCAGAGAAGTCAAAATAAACTTTAAGCCATCAACAAGGCCAAGACATATTATTCTAATTACAAAGTCTATGTTAAACAATGTCGGTAGGGTCGCAGGGTAGTTATATAAATACACAAACACACACAAACAGAAATCCAGTTACAACATTTGCCATTTGAAATTTTGGTAGGGGTGTACTTGGCTGCTGTGTTTCTCTCTCCCGGCAAAATGTCAAATTGCGTAAGCCAATCAATCAAAATGTAAATAAGAAAAGGGCCTATTTGGTAGTATGATACCATACCAAAATCTATTGTAGATCCTGTAGCTATAAATAACAAGCAACTGCTTGCAGGCTTTCGGGGTATTAGCTAACGTATTACCCCAAAGGGACCTTTTTATGCCCTACACACACTTTTATTCCACATTAAATATATTATACAAAAACAAAACGCTGTAAAATTCAGTTGTTGTTTCATGCATAACTTTACTTTAATTTTATTTTATATTTTTTTTTTAAATTTCCTGTGTATCCTTGGCAGCCTAAAAATAGCTTTTTCTTCCTTGGTAGCTTATGGGTTAACCCAAAAAAGGCAGCCGCACATTATTAATTAATTATGTATAATTTTGTTAGGCTACGCAATTGCATGAAATTTGGCAACGTTGATGATTATAACCCGAAAACACACACACACACAGTGCCAAAATAACGCAAAAGTTGAGAGAGAAGAGATAGCCAGAGCGAGAGAGAGATAGAGAGTGAGAGAGAGCTAATTTCAGTGCACAAAATCCAGGATAATTGAAACTGAGAGAGTTCCTGTATATTTGTGTGTGTGTATCCTGTCTATATCTATAGCTGTAACTGTAAAATGTATCTATGGCAATAAATCTGTATTTCCTTTGAATTTCATTTCGTGACTCTGCTTACAAAAAAGAAATAATTGGGCAGGGTGGACATGAAAATGGGGTCAAGTTTAATGTGCAGCTTCCTGTTGCTGCCTCGTCGTTGCCACTGTAATTGCAGATGGATTATTTCTCATCCCCATTTTGTGCCCGGGGCACGCAACAAGTGCAATCCAATGTTGGCAGAATAAAAGAGAAAGATACAGCTGCTGGAGTCGGTATTTACTTTAAGTATATTGATTTTCTGTTTGCAGGATAACAAAAAAAAATATATAATATATATAAAAAATGTAATAAAGCATTGTGTGTGTGTGTGCAGATTTTATAGCAAGTTCCCAAAGGAAATAAAAGTATATGGTGCACTGAGAAAAATATTAATTTACACTATTTAAAACGTTTGTTATATATAATTTATTAACAGATTTATTAATCAGCATTTCCTTTAAAATATTTAATAAAACAATTAAGATTACTTATTGCACTTTACAAATTTCGTTATTTATTTTATTTGTGCTTAATGCAAGAATATTGTTAAGCGAAAATTATTATTTGCACTTACTTAGAACCCAAAATTATTCACTTTCAAAAAAAAAAAAAAAATTTAAATAAAAAAATTAATTTTGTAGGCAAACCTTCATGCCTTATATACTGAGCCCCAGGACCGCTTGTGAACTATAGGCGCACAGGTGTGAAACAAACAGCGCCTAAAAGTATGTATTTTTTTTTAAATTTTGCAAATAAATTTATTACTGACAAGCATACATTTTTTTTTAAATAAAATTGAGTTAAAATTTAAATTAAATTAAATTAATTGAGAATAGAAAATATAATAATAAAAAAATTATTCTCCATTTTGAAAAGTCATTTTTCGCTGAATGTACAGTTGAAGTAAGAAAATTTAATGTGCCGATCTATTGATAAAAGTTATAGTTTATATGATATCAAAAACGACACCCTGTACGCACGCATATACCCTGTAAAAACAATTTGGCGCAACAACAACATTCATACAGTAGCTACTCCTTAGGCAGTTACTCAGAATGCACCGCAATTTGAGGCAACGTTACGAGAATTTCATTTCGAAATGAAATGGCAAAGTGTACAAGGAAAACTTGATGTGGGGGCGATGATTGCAAGGGAAAGGGCAGGGGTAGGGGCAGCGGCGTTAGCAGGGCCAAGGCTGAAGAGTACTGGTGGCAACATTTATAAATATTGCATACGAAAAAGATGGAAGACATGAATTGAAGAGGGAATGTGCAGCAAAAGGAACTGTAGGGCATATCTCCTTCGTTAGGTCAAAAGTTATGGAGAGCAGAAAAGTAATGTATGCATTTTAAATGTGTACCTTGTTTAATTAAAATTATTATGCATGAATTTTATTGAAAATAAATTGATTGCAATGGAATTTATAGCATTTTCTTCTTGATTGCTTGAAATTACATTGTAAATTTATATTTGAACTTACTTTATTTATGCTGCAACTACATAAAAAAAGCTGTAATTTGTTTTTATATTTGCAATTAAATTAATTAAGAGTGCTGCATTTAAATTACATATTTCGATATCACTTGATAGTTTGTCCGTCCATAACCTCTCGAAAGTTTCACAAATGCGTCTGCATGATACATGCACACATACATACATACATATGCAGACTCGTACATGCATGGCAAAAATAAAATACAGAATTGTTGTCGTCTGCTGCTGCTCTCTCACATACTCGCTCGCGCTCTCTCTCTTTTTGTGTCTCCTCTTTTGCTTTTGGTAGCTGCTGCTGTTCCTCGTTGGGAATTCGCTGCTGCTAATTTGCACTTTGATGAAATGTGTTCATGTTGTTGTTGCTATTACTGTAGATTTATGCATGCAAGCGCACAACGTGAACGTCGACAGCGCTGTCGACTTTAACTTTTAGCTCCATTTCATTTCGATGCCGCCTTTTCATATGTATTTATTATTTGTTTCTTTTTGCGCCCGCCTGCCGTCCCGCCCGTCGCATACAAAAAATTCAATCGTTTTTCTGTTTTCTCTCTTTTTTCGTGCTCAGCCGCTGTCGCTGTTGTTACTGTTGTTTTGCTAATTCCAAGAATACAACAATTTACGCGTTCAGCTCCCCCGCCAAGGCAGACAACTTGCTTTGGGTTGGGGCAATGGATCGTTTGTATTTTGCAATGTGTTCGACTCTTTCGACTCTTCCCAGTCTTTTGTGTGTGTGTGTTTATGTTTTGTGTGCAACACAACACACGTCCAGGAAACTTCCGCTGTACGCTGTGGCATGCAGTAAAAAAATAAAACTTGCAACGCCCTCGCATACAGAGATGACCGGAAGTCGTACTGTCAGCTTTTGTCGACCATCAATATTTTGCAAAAATTAAAATGTTTATATATTTATCTTTATATTTGCGTATGAGCCACAGCCTCCGCTATAATCACAGGTGGCTCTAGACTCTAGACTCTACACCGTGGCCGTTAGGCGGAGGCTGCTTAATTAAAACCCACACAAACTTTGACCCAAATCCAGCGACAACAACAACAACAACACCGAAAATGTTTGCATCTTTCAAAGCAAACGTAGGCTGAGACCAATTCGACCAATGTGACCAACAATTCCACAATTTCCAGCCAAATGTTCCGTTCCAGCTGTCTGACGAGTCTAACTCCCCTTCCCACCACTCCCCACCCTTCCCACAACATTGTCAAATACTTTTTCGAGTGTGCGTGTGTGTGTGTGATTGCTTTATAAGACGCCAACGTATAGATGCGATCTGTCCGTCTCATGTCGTCCATTTTGCATGTGGGCAGTTTTTTGTTGTTTAGTGTTAAAAAAAGAAAAATATTTAAAAAATAAAAATGTGCGCAGTTCGATGATTTAACCAAAACTGGAGCGTATTATTTTTTGACTGAAAAACGCAGAAATGTTAAATATTTTCTACGAAAAGCAATTTATTTTTTTTTTTTTTTGCAAGTCTATTTTTTTTTATTTTATCATTGTCATTTTATACAATTTATACTAAAAACCTTTTATTTTTTTCAATTTTTATTTAAATTTTATTTTTTTATTGTCATTTTATTTTATTTCTACCAAAAACCATTATTTTATTTATTTTTATTTTTCTTTATTTTTATTTTATTTTATTAGTTTATTATTTTTTTGTTTTATCATTCTCATTTTATTTAATTTGTAAAAAAATCTATTTATTTTATATTTATCATTATTTTAATTTAACTCTTTTTTGGAAGTTTTTTTTTTATATTTTATTTTCTTTATTATATTTTTTGCAAGCTATTTTTTGGAGAAATTTATGTTTTAACAAAAAGTGAGCTCTATTTTATATTTATTTGGCCTATATTTTATATATTTTAATTTCCTAGCGTTACATGGAAACATATTTTCGGGCTCTAGTGACTAAAATACAGTTTTTAATTTTTATTACAATTTTATTTGTTAACCTAAAAATCAATTTGTTTTTTTTTCACATATCTATCTACTAAATAAATAATTTAGTTTTTGCCTTTATTTACTATTATTACTGTAGTAAAATTGACATTACCTAATTTTACCAATAGATATATGTACTATATGTCTATTGTAAATACAGCTTAGAAATAAGCTGAGCAACCTCAACATCATCATTTTCAACCTCAACTTCAACGCCTTAGGCGCCTCATTCGGTGGCAGCTTTCGTTATTCGGTGAAGGCAGACAAGTTGTAAGTTGCAAGTAAATACGAGTAAGAGTGTGGGTGCTAAGGGAGAGGCTACAGGCGTAGGGAGGCAGTAAGGCAGGCAGTGAGGCAGGCAGCGCAGCTTCTGCTGATGAATTATCATCAAATTGTAATGAGGCAAGCGTTGGCCTTGGATTCATATATACAAATATATATGTACATATATTCAAGTGTATGTTCAAACTGTAACTGTAACTGTATTTTGTATCTGTCTCTGGGCTGTGATATGCCACGTGTTGTGTGTTGTGTGTGGAAAGTAAACGAGGCACAAGTAGAAAACTTGTGAAAATTGTTTAGGCCCAAAAACAAAATTAAAGCAACTTGTCCACAAAATGAGGCAAACAACTCTCCAAACGCTCTCATCTCATGCCACAAGACACAAATATGTACTATATAGCTATAGCTAGTAGTTGGCTAGTGGAGGGAGGGGGGAAAATGCGAATGCGGCGGCGGTGGCGGCGGCGACAACAACGCGTGGAAATGCATACCACAGAGTTGCTTTTATGGCGACGACGCGACGTCGCTGCTTGCTGCTGTGCTGCATTGAAGCTGAGCATGCGCGCAGCAGCCGAGTTCAATTTCTATAAAAGGGTCGACAATGCAGCGAAGCAGCAGAAAGACAGACAGACAGACAAACAGACTAGTCTCTGACTGTTGAACAGTGGAGCAGCTTTGTATCCGCCTGGCTATAAAAAAAATGTATAAAAAAAAAAGAGACAGACAAGTTCTTCGTCTCTCTGCGTCTCTGTCTATAATTTTAACTCAACTTCCAACTCCCCAATATATAAAAGTGGCGGCGGCGTCGGCGTCGACCGCAACGCATCGTTCGTTGACTTTGCTAGGGACGCAACACACACACACACACACATACAGAGAGAGCGAGAGAGAGCGCTGTTGATCATGCGATGGGTTTGAAACTTTGCTAAAAAAAAAAACTAATTGAATTGAATTTCGTGCAACGGAAGCGCTTAGTTTAAGTTTATTCTGTTTGCTCTGTTTTTTTTTCGCTCTCCCACACACAAAAAGTGTCGTATAACTGTGCCACTAGCAAGCACACCCCTCCCACAACCCCACCCCCCAATGGCCACACACTAACTTAATTGTTTTAATTCTGAGAAATGCATATAAAAGAGGCATTTAATTAAAATGAATTTTTTGCATCAATGCATTATGCATCCGGCTGCCTTAATCAACTTGCCCCGTATAATCCTGTCAATGCCTGTCGCTCTCTGGCAACTCAAAGAGAGCGGGAGAGCCGCATAATGGCTCGACTTGATTGAATTTCAAGGTTAATTAGCGGCCCGAGTTGAGAGGGGAAATGTCGAACCGAGGGGCGATGTGGGGGCGTGGGCTGTGGGTTATGTTTGTTGTTGGCCTGGCTGGTAAACAGTTTGCCAACTTGGCCGCATTTTGTAAGCCAAATCATCTTGTTGTTGTTGTTCTTGTTCTTGTTGGTTTCTCAGTTTTTGCCAGGCGGATGTCGTTTTAGCTTGACTTCTGGGCCATCATTAAAGGCCAAACAAAATGTGTTAGCTTAAAAGTTTTGAGAAAAGGGATTTAGGTTTAAAATATATATATATAGAAAATATATAGATAGGTTTGATATTTGATTGCCATAAAGTCTTAAATTAAATCAGGGAATTAATGCTCAATTAATCAAAAATAAAAAGGATTTAAAATTATCTCATTACTATTTTTTTTTTTTTTTAAGTGACAGTTTATTTCAAATCTTTTTTTAGTTAAACAAATTAAATATTTTTTATAAAAATAATTATTTATATTAAAATTGCTTAATTGATTCTTTTAGCTTCACTTTTTAAGGATATGCAACAATATTTATGGGGATATATCCATATGAGCCGTAAGCCCAATCTTTTTATAATTTTTTACATAAAAAATAATAATAATACATTATTTTTGCATTTGACGCAACAGTCATCAAATAATTAAAAGATTATTTTTTTGATTATTTTTTTGGATTATTTTTATGTTTTTTAAAAAATCGTCATCTTTAAAGATATATTTTTTTTCGCACATTAAATAATCGATTTTTTGAGATTTTAAACAAACTAAATAAATAAAAAATAGATTTTTTTAGATTTTAAATAAACTAAAAAAGTTAATCTATATTTTGTATGATCAAAAAAAAATTTCAACATTTTTAAATCATTAAATTTTGTATATATATTTTTCTTCTATCTCTCTCTTAAAGTTATTATAAGTAAATGATATTTTTCTATCAAATAAATAAAATAATGGTTTTTTAATTCTATTGTAATTAAAAATATATATTTTTCTATCCCTCTCCAAAAGT
This sequence comes from Hirtodrosophila alboralis, assembly GCA_035043045.1. Classification (NCBI taxonomy): domain Eukaryota; kingdom Metazoa; phylum Arthropoda; class Insecta; order Diptera; family Drosophilidae; genus Hirtodrosophila; species Hirtodrosophila alboralis. Next base: position 266,363 of record JAWNNH010000094.1, read on the forward strand.
TATTATAAAAGAATGATTTTTTTTAATCAAATAAATAAAAATAATAGGTATTTAGTTCTATTGTAATTATCAAAGCTAAAAACGAGGTGACAAATCCTTTTGTTCCAACAGTTTTTTTATATTTCACGATATTAATTACAATATCACGAATATATGTATATATATATTTTTAAAATTATTACCCCTTGAATTCCAATCCACGTTTCATTATCACATTGCACATACATTCTACACACATACAGTTGATAGATAAATCAAGACTATATATGCACAAAACTGGCTATATAATATTATCGATATATATATACAATATCCAACAACAAATTTGCATTTGCAACAAGAATCAAATGGAAGTTCAACGGACTACAACTCTTTCCCCCAACTAAACACGATAAGATAAGGTTTACTTTCAATAAAAAAAAATAATAAAGGGTAACCATGAATGGTTAAACAATAAAAATCGCTATGTGCGCTTATCGAGAAGAGTATATAGACATATATATATATATTTGTATATGCTTAGGTATAAAATAAAATGGAAAAAATATGTATTCATAAGAAATTGAAATAGTTTCACATAAATAACCATTCAAAGGAACAATACAACAAAACTGCAAAAAGGACATCATTATGAGAAAACCCAGATTTGCAACACTTGAAAAAGAATCCTTTTTATGGTATGTGCCGAAATGGTACACAGCTGTTGTATCGTTTTCAGGTTAATCCCATTGAATTTCCAATCATAAAAATTCGGGACTGTCCTGCTGTCTAATTACCTGTGTATAGGCAGGTAGACAAGGATATTTACCAGCTCCTTGACGTCATTTGTCTCTCGCAGCGACCTTATGTTAATGCTAATTTGTAGATTTCAAAATGATTTTAAAATTAAGAGAACAACAAAGTTTTGGCAAACCATTGAGGCATTTTATAGGGTATAGATACATTGTCAATTTGCGATATTAGCACACTGAATGAATTGTGCGTACGTCAGCTAGGGGAGGTAGGGGGAACAGCTGTTAAAGGGGGGAAGGAAGCAACAAATAAACACACACATTTGGGCGCTTGTAAATGAACGGAAATTGAAGTGATAAAAATAAATATGAAGCCAGAGTCGTTCGACACAAGCAGCATCATCAACAATACTAGTCAGATAATTATATATATTCCTTGAAAAAATACAATATCAATATATATGTTACAATATGTAATATATTTGTTTAGATATATGGATTTAACATATATGCCCTTTTGGTAAAAATTTAATGGGTTTATTTATGAGTTCTACAATCTGAAATCTATTAATTTTTATATTTTTCATATTATAATTAAAAATATAAAAATCAGAAAAAATTAATTTTTTCTTTTTAATTAAAAAATAAAAAATATACAAAAATAATCCTCCTAAACATTTTTAAAAGTTAATTGTGGCAATGTTCCTAAGTATTTATCCTAAAGAAATTAACCAACACAAAACTAAAAAAAAAATAATCAAAAAAATGTTATTTTAACTTATTCAAAAATGTTGTTATATTTTAAAAATATTTTTCTTATGATATCCTGGTTTTTTTTTACTTAAAAAAAAATATCATTTAGTTATATACTTATTAATATACTTATTCTTAGAATTTGAAATATAAAAAACAGAAAATTTTTTTTTATATAAAATTAAATTCAAAAATAATCCCTCTAAAAATATTTAAAAGCTAAATCTGGCAAGGTTCCTGTTAACAAAACCCAACAAAAAATTAGTTTATTAAAAAAAATTTAACTTTAACTTTTTCTACAATTTTCAAAAATTTTGAAAATTTTAGTTTCGTTTTGGTTTTTTTAGGAAGAGAAAATATCAAGCTTTCCACATTTAGTTATCTAGATCTTAAGGATAATTTTAAGTTTAATTTTTCTGAGCAAAAATTAATATTATTATTATTTGCAAGCAATAACGTTTATTAAAAATAGAAAATCGGGAAATAAAATATATTCGAAATTTATGAAAAAAAAAACTGAAAAAAAATCATTCAAATGTAATTTTCAAAAATAAAAAACCTGATTGAAATCATTGTAATTTTTTAGCTAGAATCTTCTAAAAATTACAATTTACCTTATGTCCAATCATTTCCATATATAAATCTCAATAAAATATAGTAAGATCTAATATTTCTAGACATTAAAAAAAATAAAAACAAAATATCAGGCAACCAAACAAGTTCAAAGCATCAAATTAATTTATAGACGTCGCAAATATTTTCCTAGCTATTCGCAAGATCATTTATAGTACACAAATTAGTACACAATATAAATATAAATATATATAATATATATATATGTCTGTCTGTGTCTTTAATCTATTCATAGAACCGGCGGCGCTACGCTTATCAGCAGTGAACACACCTTATAGAACCCCAAATGATCCTCTTCACCCTGAATATATAATATAATATATATTGTATATTTTTGTCAAAAGCATTTTCCTTGTTATTAATGATAAAGTATACGACGTATATACATAGGTATTTTGTATTTCTGTGCCGTACTAATAATAACATTCATAATAATAATAATAATACATAATGCCGACCGAGCAAATGTTTATTTATGGCATGTTTTATGCATTATTATGATTTGTTTTATTTAGCTTTTGTTTTGATTTTGCGGTTTTGCTTTTCGTGCTAAAAATGCCGCAGAGCAACAAAAAAAAATAAAAATAAATAAGAGAATCATTTTTTGTTTAATTTCAATACACTGCTTTTAAATAGGGAGAAAGAGTAGATTGGGTTTGATTGAAAGTTTTTTTTTTATTTAAAATATAATTGAGTTAGTTTAATAAATATGATCTTTTAGGATGTGTAAAATATCATCATCATTAAACAATCGCTGTAGTAAAAATATAATATTAGATCGTTGTTGAATCAGATGATTTAGGTCAGTAATTAAAGTTGAAAGATATATATTCTTTTTTAATATTAAAAAATGCAAAAATGCTTAGTATATTATCCAAAGACTGTTTCAACTTCTGAAATAAATTTCTTGGTCACAATGTCTGTGAATCATAAAAAATAATCAACGTTTTCGCAATTTCTGGCTTCGGAAAACGCAATTTTTTTGCGGTTTTGAGCTTTCATCAGTATTAAAATTTTGACAAATAAAGCGCTCATTCTTCATATCATATATTACCACCATATATTTTTTTTTATCAATTCGTAAGAGTTCACATATTTTTTCTTCAATAAAAAAATAAAAATCCTATCATTCAAATATCTGTAACTTTATAAACTGTCTTCCGATTTACATAAACTTGGGTGCGATCGAAAGGGAATAATTGTAGCTTTCTAAAAATATACAATACTAGTATTTATTTGAAATTAAAATTACCTTATTTAATTTTCAAATTTTAGCTCCCATATTTTTACTGATAACTGAATTATTTTGTATTTGTTTATCTATATTTATATCTGTTAATTATAAACTAAAATTTCGCATATTTATTTGTCAGAATTTATATATCTTCCACATTTTTACTAATAACTGAATAATAGGGAAAAAAGAAAACAGACTGCAAACAGAGTATACCGCAGTCAGGCACTACCCACTGCAAACGTTTTAATTTGTTGGTGTTTGTATTTCTATGGTACCGTACAATATGTGCACATTTTTGAAATACTTTTAACTATGCCTAAAGAATTCATAATGATTTTTTAAATTTATGAATATATATATATTTTTTTCTTAAATTAATTTATTAACTTACCCTGCAACGATACCACGCGGCAGCCATCCTGCTTAAGACGCCTATGGAGGACATTGATTGTTGCATCGTTGCCACTGCCAAACATGGCAAAAGCTCCGGCCATATCCTGACCAGGCGGCGGCGGAGGGGGTTGCTGCTGCTGTTGGGCCACGCCCACATCATTATAGAGTATAAAGAGGCTGAGCTTGTAGCCCGTTTGTATGCGCTCTTTAAGCTCTACCGATTTAATTGTGGAGGCCAAATCGATCTTGCCAGCGGCATAGCGTCTTAGCATTATGCTGGGTATGCTAAAGTTAACGGCGCTTCGAATGTGCGACTCGCTGTACTCGTGAGAGCCGCGACAGTCGAGTATGATCAGCTCTTTGGCATCGTAGCTGGCTCTCAGCTTCGATTGGAGCCACTCTTTGCTGCAGCACTCGTACTCCGTTTCCGGCATCTTGAAAGCTTTTTTTGCAATTGCACTCACTCGATGGTAAAGCGTAGCTAGTTTTTTATTTTCTTGTATTTTATTTTTTGGGTAACTTTTCACAAACTTTACAACTTTGCTTACAAAAGTTTACATCATCTGCTGCTGCTTCTTTTGCCTGGCGCACATTTTTTTTTCTTCTTGTATTTTTGTATTTTGTATTTCTGCTGCTTCTGCTTTCCTTTTTGTGTTGTGCTTCTCGCACTCACACTCGCACAGAAAAATACACGCAAACGCAAGCGAGCAGCAAACGAAACACAATTTTTTTACAATGAAATCTTTTTCCAGTTACGTTTTGTGTAGAATTTTTCCTAGCTTTTTATGTTGTTGTTTTCGAATATATACATATGTACATACACACACGCGTGCATATGTAATAAAATTGCATTTGTTTTGTTTAGTTACTTGAATTTAAACTATTTTTTTGTCTCACACCTCTATTTTTTTATTCTTCTTTTTATTATGTTTTGTTGTTGGTTCACATTCACACGCACACACCAGCCCGCCAATTTACCGTGTTTATATTATATCGCTGTAGCTGTATGTGTATGTTGAAGTTAAGTGTTGAGCAAATGAAATAAACAGAGCCTAAAAAACGCGCACTGACCGAACACCGAAACCAAGCGAGCGAGCGGGCTACAAGCGACGAGATACAGATACGCTGAAGGAATGAAAAAACAAATGATGAATCGAAAAATTGTTTACAGCTTGGCGGTTAACAGAATGCTAAGCTGTTACGCCCCTGTTGCGCTCATTTTCTCTCTCTCTCTCTCTCTTTTCAATTTGCCGCAAAAATCATTTTTCTGTTAGGCAAATTGAAAATTAACAGAAATGTTAAACTTGTCGAGTCTGTTAAAAGCAAACATGAAATGAGAATTAAATGAAAAATCGCTTTAGTTATGTTTTATCTGCTATTTTAATTTCTTTTTAATACATTACTTCACTCAATAATGCACAATTTGATATTGTTAAATATTCAGCAATACATTGTTCATGCATTTTGTTCTTAATATTCAAATTTTCTGTTGTGAGAACTCACATACTTGTATGTATGTATGTATAACCATGTAGTGTATTTATGTGCAGATGTATGTACACACTGAATGTACGACAAGTGAGCGCCTGCAGCAGCACCCACACATACGCACAAAACACGGAGGAAGAGAGAGAGAACTACAGAAGGTGAGCGCGCACATTAAGCCCGTTTGGAAATTGCATGCAACTTGTGTAGGTAGGTGTTTGTAGGTGTAGGTGTTGATTGAAAGAAGAGGTAGGCAAGTTAATGAATGACATGTTTGTACCTGCATATAATACATGTGTATACTATTAAAATTTACAATAAATAGAAAATAAAAGTAACAAATGTTGAGAGGCTGAAAGTTAAGTCGATAATTACTTTTTACTCTTTCTATACATACACAATATTAAGATATATAAATATCTTTTTAAATTGTATGTTTGTAATATTCATTATTATTTTGATTGCATATTAATAGTATTATTATATTCTATCGAGTGTTTTATATACATTTTTCGCATTATTGTTGTTTAAAATATTTCATTGAATGTCTACACATGTACGTTGTCAAATTTCTCACCTGCCTCTTTGACGACTCACACATTTTCCTTCGCTCTCTTTCTCTCACCCACTCTCAGTCGTTTGCTGTTGCGCGCTCTCTCTCTCTCGCTCTCCCACAATAGCATGTGCGCATAGCACACGCTCATAAGTTTGTGTAAAGTTCATTGATATTTTTGTGCATTGGTATGCGTTGAATGCGTGTGCTGATTCATTGAGCTCGCAGCAAACTAGCTGCCTGATACATGACTCGGAGTATGCAGTGTTTAAATATTATGTAGAGACACCTACATACATCTGTATGTACAAACATGTATGTACATTCAAATGTATGTACAAAATTTATACTACAAAGTTACATTTATTTGTAGACATGTTTTTATATTTGTTACATAAATATAAGTATTTAGTCTACACTCCAACGTGTGCTTATGAATGCGAAGCCATTCGATAACCAAAAGGTGGGCGGGGGTAGTAACTTACTAGAATTGGGAGCACAACTTGGCAAATATTGAGCGGGGCGGAATACAACATTCAAGTGGTTAGTGTGAAATGGAGTAACTACTCTTGAGTTGTACTTCACACAAAACTCATCAATGAAGTTGAAACCTTCAGCGAATTCATATACAACCACACACACACGCACACAAGCTCAACAACAGGGTCGTTTTTGGAGACTAACAGAATGTTTAAATTTATAGCCGTGACCCTGATATTTGCAAAAAGGCACAAACAACAGCAACAACAACAGAAACCTAACCCAAGCACAAGCATTTCAAGGATATGCCTATGCGCGTGCAGAATATTTCTCCAAAAACTGCCCCAAGCGACAGACCTACCAAGCCAGCACGTCCCTCCTCCACCCAAAACAAACAGTAACATTAACAGACAACGCATGCGCTGCACCCAAACGGGTGAGGGAAAGGGATTGCGGCAATGCGAACTTGTGGCCCGAGCCTATGTCTGTATATGTGTGCTTATGTACTTCCATACACACAAACACACTCACCCAAATGTGCTTTTTATGTATGTATACCCAACGGCAACGACAACGAAGACAGCTGCAAAAAGTGTGACTCGAAACAGAAATTTTCATGAATGAAAATCCCACGCAAAGGCAAATACAGCTAAGCGCACCCCAACCAGCGCCCCTTTTTTTCCATAGAGCTACAAAAATCTATGCGAAACCCACGCATTTTCGTAGGGGGGCCAAAAAAAGAACCCTCAGGACACGCCTGGAATATAGTAGCTTGATATGGAAAAACGCGTGGGACTTGATCAAGTTGAAAGAAAATTGAAAATTGGGCAAGTCCTGTGGTAAAAAATTACGCGGCCTGGCAACATCAAAGTGCAGTTTACGGCACTCAGTCCTACGGCCTTCACATTCAAAAAAAATAAAATAAAAGAAATAACACCCACAAGGTCAACCATTGACAGATTGATGGGTGCGTCTCTTGGCGTGCCCCAAAGTGCCTAGCCAGTAGATAACGGCGATTAACTCAACTGCCTAGTCTAACAATCTACTTTTATACTATATATATAATAGTAATGTGTAATATTTGGAATCACACACACACACACAGGTGCTGACTAATACCTGACTCATCTACATTACTGAACTTTAATTTCCAATATATATCAAATATTGCGTATGAACAAATTGATTTAATTTTATGCACATCATGATTGCACTGAAGTATTGCAAAAGTGACGGAATCGCCAATCTATTAACCATGACGACTAAATTAATTATATTATAGCCCTAAATATAGATATACATTTTTTTGTCATTGTCAGTTATTGAGTATTTCAATTGATTCATTATATTTTACTATAAGAACGTGCCTTCGAGTTATACGTAAATTCCATTGATTTATGCATTTAATAAATTTATATATTCTTCATTAAAATTCATTAAAATTGCGCACTAGAAATGGTCCATATACACAAATCAATGTCTGAATGAAACACAAAAAACGAAAGTGAATCAATGAATATGCGTACATATCTAATTTTGGTCGAATTCTCCGAAATTATTCTGCTCAGGAAATTCCAGGAAGAAATTGTGGCAGGTGGAATATTATTGTCAATAAATATTAATTTATTTTTGGTCAGGGTACTCCGTCTGAGAAAAATATACGAGATTATTATTTTGTATTTATATGAATCGATAAATTAAATATTATATAACATCACAATCAAAGTTTTTATTCTAAAACTCAAACTGATCTGTAAAATCAATTCTCTTTATTATATGTATTTTTTCTCAATTTTTCTAAAATTCAGACCGATTGGTACAAGCGATTCATTTTATTATATGTATTTTTTCTTAATTATTCGTTGATCAAATATTATTTGAGAATTCAAAATAAATACTAAAAGGATACATTCTAAATATATATATTTCTAAATGCTCTATAATTCTCAGCATGTCTTAGCGATCAGTATATAAGGCCTGTATTGTTTCTATATTAAATTTTATTTATTTTTTTTTTTTTGCGATAAATTAATAAATGAATTTTTGAATGATGTTGGTAAGCTGGAGTACAAAGATATGGCGAAAGGCGTCAAGTGCATTCAAAGGCCTGTCACTCCATTAGGATGATTATGGGAAAATATGGAGTGAAGTTCGGTAAGGTATTAAGCTAGGAACAAGGAAAAAGAGTTTTACGATTTTGTCTGCATCTATAACACCATCCTGTGAAGTCAGCAAAAGGCTCAAACAACTTTTTTTCTTTAGTAGATTCATTAGATTATACAGGACCTTATAAAATAGTGCAGGAAATATTCTGAAAGCCTTCAATATCCGATTTAATATAAAATTAGAGCTTCCGACGTGGTTAAGTGAAAAATTATAAATATATTTTCATAGAAGGGAAATTGTTAAGGAACTTAGATATGCGCTTCTGTTGCTTATCTTAATATGAACTTTAAAATCGTTTCTGAATACTAAAAAAAGAGGTATGTCTAAAATCTCATTTAAATTCGTATAAACTTACTCACATTGAATGTGTGCTTCCCTGCTAGTCACAATCTTAAACTAAGTAACACTATCGCCAAAGAGTTACTGACCTAAAGCAACTTAAAAGGGATTAATACTTGCAAGTATAGTACATATATTCTCATACTTAGTATATCATGCTCATAAAGTGGCATACTTCCGGTCTGATCTGCAGCATTCCAGGCCAGTTCAGCCCACACAGTGTGAGGAGATTGTTGTGCTCATATCTGTATCTCTGTCTGTATACTTGTAGAGTCTTTCCAGGCCCCCACAACTAAGTAATGTTCGAGTTCCAAAACTAAAACTGATTCATGCAACGGATGTTTGTGGGCGCCACAGTCGGCAATCGGCAATCGGCGATCAACACGCTGTAGACATTTTGACCAGGGGCGGGCTGTTGGGGCTTGTCGGGGTTTCTTTTAAGTGGTATGAGCCGATGACGCCAGAGTTTTGCAGCCTCTTGATCCGCTGAGTTTTGCGATTGACATGATACAAACAAAGTGACCTGACCAACTGACTCAATGACTGACAGACAATGGCATCTGTATATGTATATTATAAATAAATATGGTTATTGTAACTTCTTCAATACGTTTGTTGCCGGCTGGCGTGTGATTCAGCTTAGCAGTCGTCCATTCAATCATTCAGCTCCATTCAGCCTCTACACGTGCTGTTCCTAAGACACCTACGCCAAAAAATCCTTTTGACGTCATTGCCGGGCTGTTTGTATAATTCTTAAAAAATTGAAAAGGGTAACAAAAAATCAAATCTAATCATCGCTAAGAATTATATCTATGGGTAGGCATAAATATGAGTGTAGAAAATACCAGAGGTATTTATTATAGTAGGGATGTTTCATTTCAAATAATTTTTATCGATTCGGTATTTGATTAAAAAATGGTTCAGTTGAATGTGAGTGAAATTATTTTTTTTTTTAGTTTTGAAATAACATATCAGGCCTGTTCCCATTTTCGATGAGACTTTGCGTATTTTATTGTGCGAGCATTTGCCGAATTTCCCCTAAATTTCAATTTGAACTCATTGTCAAAACAACAGAAAATTTATTTATAATTTTTATTAAAGTCAAAAGTTGTTTCAAGTAGTAGAATTTAGTTGATTTATACTCTACAGAAATGAAAACTCGGGCTAAAACTCAAGCGAATTCAAATACGCGAGTTTTGGAGGGAAATTCGTAGAGGGAAATTCATAGAGGGAAATTTGTTTCCGCGAGATCTTGTCGACAGTGAGAATGGGAACAGGCCTGTATATTTTATAAAGGTGCCTAAAATTGCAATATTTTAATAAAAAAAAACAATTTCCCCGTACATTTTTATTGTCCCTTCTGTATGTCCTTGCGCAAACCTCGTACTTTTTTCACTTTTCGTTTTATTTTATTTTATTTATTTTCAATATTTAGGTGTTGGTTAGGTTGCTTAATTTTCATTTTACAAGCATATATTTTTAAATTCGAGCGTCAAGCTGAAAATTCGCTGCCTGCTTTTGCCTCAATTGGGTCGTGAGGGGCTAACGAAGGTTAATGCGGCTGTATTTGACCTCTGGGGTCAAGCTGAAAGCAAATTAATTGCGAGAATTGAGAGCGCATTAAGAATTGAGATGATGACGATGACGATGTGTGTAGAAGAGCTCAAAGAGCTTTAGGTTCCTTGACGAGGGAGACTGTAACTGTAATTGATACAAATAAGTACAGCAAAAACAAAAACAATAACAGAAACACAAAATACTACTATGAACCGGCGTTGGCAATTGCAGCCAATTGAATCAATAAACCGAAATGTGAACTTTCCAAGTTGATTTTCAATTGTGAATTTTGCTTCTTGTTGTTTTTATTGTTGCTTTTGCTTGTTGGCACTTCCGTTATTCGCTTCATTGCGCTCGCGTTTTGCGTTCAGTTGGCAGGGCCGTTAATTATGTTGACCCAAGTAATTTGTAAATCAAATGTGGAGCGGCGTGTGGATGTATGTATGTATGTGTGTGTGTGTGTGGACGTCACATAAAAGTGCGCCGTCATCATCATCGGCCCAAACTGCCACTGCCACTTTGAATATTGTAATTTGCCACAGAGCACGAGGCAACAACACGGCCCACGCAACAGCAGCAGCAGCAGCCTCGCCAGTTGTTGGCCTGGCCAAAATGTACATAATACATATGTACATATGTAAATAAATATATACCCAAAATTAGTATGTATATAAATGTGTATACATTTTATTTTTGATAACGCGCTGCGGAATTGAACACCCTCGCGAACCAGGAACTCAGGCAGCGACGCCGTCGTCTCTTCCAGCACGCCATTGCCATCGCCATTCATTTCCACCCGCGCCAAGCTTCGTTGTGTGAGTGAGTAACCGAAACGTTGGCAGCGTCGCCAACGGCAGCGACGCAACGCAACGGCAGCTGGGCAGCAGCATTTTACGCATTCCAATCAGCCAGCAAAAATGCCAACGTGGGCGATTTCCATTTCCCTTTTTAACTGCCACAACGGCTCCATGTTTATACTACTCACTTATGTACATACATACATACTTGCATACAAAGAAACCCACATACATTATATGAGTATACATACATACATAAGTACATGCATTGTATGTATGTACACGTGTCATTGTGAGTTTTTGAACGTGTTTAGTAGTAAAGCAGCAAATAAAAACTTATGAATGAAAAGCTGCGCGCTGCGCGTGGGCAGCCAAAGCTTTTGCGCGTTGGGGCGTTGCAAGCTTTTTTCGTTGTTGCCCAACAACAATCGAATTGTACTACAAAACGCAGAATACACAACAAATATTGATTTACAGTTGTTGGCGTTGAAACTCTGCAAATGTCTCCGCTTAAGCTAATGAGCTGTTTTCAATGCTCTCCAATAAATTTTCTACAAAATTACAGTTAAATGCGTTCAATCAACAGTTAACAGGAGAGAAAAATGTACATGCGGTGTGCGAAAATGTAATACCCTTAAAGATATTCATAGGAAATATATTAAAACAGCAGTTAAAGGTTATTTTTGGGAATACTCTTGCAGAATAGTTTTTTTCTTATAAATACTATTTTTTGGACCATTTCACCTAACGGCAGCTATATAAAATGATCTTATATATCGCATAATAAAACTTGTGATCGTTGAGCTTAGGCTGAGATATTTTCCGATATAGTGTATTGAAAAAATAATTCTAAGTAACTTTGAGAAAACTCGCAATCGATAAGTTGCTACGGAAACCTCTTTGTAAAATCAAAAATATTTTATATTAAAATTAATTATATGTATTTTATTTGTCCATCAATCCCCTCTCTAGCAACTGTAATTGTTGGTCAAATGATCAGCACAAGTAGAAAACTAAAATTTCAATTGTCAAATATGCAAAACGTAAACAAAAAGCCAAAAAAATATATATTTTATAAAAATTTAGCCAGTAAAAACACCATTTTGAAATAAGCTTTAGTAACTGCCCACTTGTTGCATTTAATGAAGCCCTGGTGCGCTGTAAGGTTGCCAGACTGTTCCATTGGCAACTCTAACAAAAATCTATCGAGCTACAATCGGCATATGCATATTTCGATAACTTTGTCTTCCATCACTAATGGGTTCATTAGCTTTTTGTCTCGTCTTTGCCTCCACACCTCAACAAAACCCACATTTCCCCCCCAAAAATCGCTTTTGACTGTATTTGTATTGTTTGCATTAAAACAAACGGCGTCGAGCGTTGAGCGTCGAGGTCGTCTGCCTTGTGATAAGTAGTATATACTTGATATTTGGTGAAATAGTCTGCGTCATTTCGCACACACACCGACGGCGGCTGCAGCTGAATTTGCAAATTGAACAAAAATCAATCGTAAAGTCAATTCAAATTGCAGCAATGGAGTCGGATACAACGGAAAAAGAAAGTACGCTAACGGGCCTAAAGCCACAGCCAGCGGAGTTGCCGTCAATGCCGCCAAGTGAAAGCGTTGTGGCGGGTGGCAAGGGCAAAGGCGAGGCGACACCGCCGCCAAGTAAGCGCCAAAAAATTGTAGACGACGTTGACAAAGATGAGGAGGATGAGGAGAGTGACGAGGATGATGCAGCGCCACAACTAGTTGCTGTCGAACGGGTGCAGAGCACCCAGAGCAGTCTACGTAAATTTAGTCGAATTCCCGTGTTCATTGTGGACTATCACAACGATGTCTTGGAGTTTATCTATCGATGTCTGGCCACGCGTCACCTGCCGCTGGAGCGCAATGTGCTGGTGCATTTTGATTCGCATCCGGATTTGGTGGTGGCACGCGATATACCCGCCAGTGCCAGCTATGATAAGGATATCATGCTAAACGAGCTGAGCATTGAGAACTGGATTATGCCCACACTATATGCAGGTAAAGCTTTCCAGCTCAATTGTTAGTCTACCAATTGATTCCCCCTTCGGTTCCACAGGTCACTTTGATCGCGTCGTCTGGCTGAAGAATTCGTGGTGCCAGCAAATACCTACAGGCAAGCATGAGTTCAAAATTGGACACATTGAGGATCGCATTGGCGTGGATTGTCCATTGGACTATTTCATAGCCGAGGGCAATTATTGCATCAGCGATGATATGCAGGAAGCGCGCTCTGTGCAGCTGCAGGTCCATGATGCCGACAATGAATCTCTAGATCCCACACAGTTTTTGTCTGCCGAAGATGCGGCGGGCTTTGTACTTGATATTGATTTAGATTTCTTTAGCACATCGAATCCCTTTCTGGAAATCTACAAGGATGCCAATTGCTATGCACAGTTAACGGAAATCTTTCACTTTGAGAGCGTGGAGCCAGCCAAACAGGCGGGCACGGCCACAATTGCGGACTTTTGTGCCACGGCAGCGAAGCGTCAGAAGCAGCTGGATGCATTGAAACGCATCTTCTGGCATTTGGAGGAACAGCGCAGCTTTGATGGTCTGGAGAAACCCGATGAGTCTGTCATCACGCCACAAATCTATGAGAAAATTATCGAATTGGCCGAACAACTGCAGGATAAATATCCAGATGATGAAATCGATTGGCTACTCATATTCGATTCCGGCAGCACTACGGATAACAATGGGCTGCCGCATCATATAAGCACCAGCGAGGAGCTGGAAAAATATTTTGCGCACTTTAAACGCTTCCTGCAGCGTTTGCCTGTGCCGCCAGTGGCCATAACTATGGCGCATTCGGCACAGGACGATTATTGTCCACAGGATCAGGTGGCGTTCATTGAGGAGCAGGTGCTGCGGCTTTTACGCGAAGTTTTTGGTGATAAGCTGCACGATAAGGCCATTCTGCATTACATGGACGATCCATGGGATGTGATGAAGCTCTAAGCCTATTAACATATAAACATATATAAATATATATATATCCTCTGCACTGTGGATTCTATCAAAATGTCACAACGAACAGTAAGTGGACTGAATCTCTTCAAGAAACTTCAATAACTTCACGCGATTCCACAACTGCAGAACTACTGCTAATTTAATAAAAGAAACTTATTTTTAATAATATAAACAAAACAAATAAACATACGATACGTATTTATTATATAAAATAATACACACAAATTGCAATACTACATATTCTACATTTATACAAAGTCCATTAAACGTGATTATAAATTTATCGCAATTAAATAGACAATTAAATGCATTTTAATGTTGCACAAAGTTTTCAGTATAGAATCAATATTGAAAACTGTTTATTCACAATGAGTTTCTTGAATTTACAGTGTTACCTCAAAGAAAGAAAACTGAATTTAAATTTTAAACATATTTTTCATGGACAAGTAAATAACGATTGTTTTGTTTATAACTTTTTATTATAGCTAAATGTGGCTTGGTCGGTATTTATTCTAAATAAGTAAACAGGAAAAAACCTAAAAAATAATTTATTATTTACACATTTAGCTATCAAAATTGTTTTATTTTATTTTTTTGAGCAAAAGAAAACTTAGTTAACAATGATAATTTTTGAGTTTAATATTTTATTACTTAAAAATAATTTTTATCTCAAATTCTATTTAAAACGCAGAAAATAATGTGAATTTTTAAATAGAAAAAATCGTTACGATTTCTATTTTTATTTTATTTTAAAAAAAATATTCTGTTGAGAGATTTGGCAGAATCCATAGATTTTAAGAAGACTCAAAATGGAATAGAATATAATCTTATAGATCGAACTATTCTCTCAACATAATATTTAAAATTTAACATTATTTTACTTAGGATAGACAATTTAAAATTACGATTAGTTAGATACTATACATCAACGATAAATATTTTTAATTAATTTTTAACTGCAACCCTGGGGTCTTTAGTTAAGATCTGGTTAAAGTTGGTTGGAAAATCATTTTGTTGTTCCAGTTACTCAAGCCTTAATCTCGTGAAATGCAATTACTTTTCTCCCATGTCAACTACAATTCTTCATGTTCGCCCTTAGTTTTTTGTTTCTTTTTGGACTGCTGCTGTGGCAGCTGCTCCTTGAGGCACTCACGCTCCTCCTTGCGCTTCAGCACATGCTCCTCGCACAAATGTTGCTGCAAGGATTTCTCCTGCTGTAGCTTAAAGTACCAATTGCTAATGGCATCCTCATATTCCTCGAGCATGTTTTCGCATTGGTTTTTCATTTGGGTAACCTCAACAGGTGGCTTGTCCCACAGTTCGTAGGGTATGCCCAGGTCTACCTTAACGCCCTTGTCCACCAGTCCGTGCAATGTTTGGAATGTTTGTGACATGCCCTTGGCAAATCTTGTGCTGTCCGTACGCTCTTTGTGTAAATTATACTCAAGCACACGCTCACACACGTTCTCCAGCGATTCAAGCAAACGCAACTCGCTGCGTCTGTATTCAGTGCGTTTCTTGGGACGTACATCGTCCACGGAGTAGCCAGTTTCAATGACATCGTGCGATTTGCCGGTTTCACCTAGACGCGCCTCCAATTCGGCGGCAAGAATTTTACAGGCTTCACAGCGGTTGGCATAGCGCACACCCTGCTCCTCTTCCGGGGTTTGTTGGCAGCTTGAGTTTTTCAGCTGCACCAGAAGCAGTAATCCACATAAAAATAATTGGCGCAACATGTTTAACAGCTGCTAAAAACTGACGTATGATAATTGATAATATGAGAAATATTTATCTGTGTGCTTCTTCTTCAAGTATTGACATTCGCACAAGATGCACTCTAGCCGGGTATGCAGCACAAAGCCTTAACAGCGAACTAATTTGTAATGTTTATTTTTTGCTGAAACTAAATTAATTTAAATTACCCCTTTTTAATATATAAAATATGAAATTTATCAAAAAAACAAACGCATATAAAACAATCTATTGGCCTGATGGCACAATTTATGCGTTATCGCATTCAACGTTATCGATAACTTACTGCTGCTACTTGGAAAAATTATCGAGCGCGCACATTTTGAAATTGAATGCCTGGATGCTAAGGGCAACGCTATGAACGCCAAAACAAATAGAAATAGGCCCCCCAAAAAACCCCAACTACTTAGCACCGCCTTATGTGTCAAACAATAAGAAAAACTTTCACTTGGATCAATGGCTACAATGTCAAACAAGAGATTTTATGTGCATCTGGAACTGCAACTTCATGCGGTAAGTAGTTGATGATGGATTACTTGATAGAATTTAAGTTTCTAACCCGTACATTTTGCAGCTTTCCTGCCCAGGTGTTTGGCTGTGCTCACATGGATATTTGGAGGCAACTATCAAAACATTGGGTTACTATTTTCGAACCGGTGCCATGGAGCCACGCTTCCCAATGCTCTGTCACGATAACTTTGTCATGGAGGGCTACTTTAGGAGTGTGAATTCTGTGGAACAGATGCAACAAGTTCTCAAATCCGAGCAGTTGGAAATAACCTTATGGCAAAATGGACGCCGGCTAGCCTATTATATTGGCAGGCTTTCAGATGTAATGCAACCGCCAATTCCACGTCCTAGCTGTCCGCACAGCGACAATGTCCAGCTGCTGATGAAGGCCACGCCCGCCTTTCCAGGCATACTAGCACCAAAAGTGGAGCTGTCGGCGAATTTAAATGCACAGGACAAGCAGCACAGCTGCTGTAAAGCGGATCTGCAGCGACCACTTAGCAATCGTCATATGGAAAGCCGTTGCCTCAGTCGCTTGGAGCTGCCACGCAAGCAGCAATCTGTATGCCATGCCAAGCAATCCAAGTGTTGGAGAAACAACTTCAGCAGCAGCTACTCCAGTTCCACAGACAATCTAATGCCAGCCGAGCAACAGCAGCTGCGCAGGCTCTCCACATGCTCGAGCAGCACACAGCTGAGCAGCCAGTCTCAAGCACTTAGCCAAGATTCCAGCCTGACGCAGTGCAGCCACTCAACAACTCTCAGCGGTGCGGCTGTGCATCAAAGCAGCTGTCATATATGCCAGACATACAGAATATTGTTTGGAAGCTGTTAAATTAACATATATAAATAGATGCGTCTATATTTTAATCAAACTTAACTTAATATGGAATCTTTAGAGGTAGACAGCAAAATCGGATTGTGCAAAGACCAGGACAATCAATGTAATGATGAGATTATAAGGCGCTGCTCGCTTTAAATCCTGCGGCTGTAGCTCATTGCGCAGCAGAACACAGGAGCGTGCTATGTATCTCAACGTGCTAAACACGTGCGGCTCCAGCGGCAGATGAAGGCAGACTAAGGTAGCATATAGCCAACGTGCCAGCCAAGCATCACGCAATAAATCTACGGACTTGGACAGGGCGGCAGATGATGTACTCGGCTCATCGAGTGGAATTGACGACTGTTCACCTTGTTGCAGCCATTTGCTAAGCATCTCCAGCAGCAATTCCAAGTCGCTTTGGCTAAGACGGAGCAGAGTGCTGAGCAGCGGCTGCTGTTCCCGACAGAACTGCAGCCATTGGTCCATATCTGTGGTCAGCGGTGGTTCAATGCTCTGATCATAACGTTCAGCATGCAGTTCACGACGCAGTGTGGAGACGCGTGCACGTGTCTGTTTAAAGTTATCCACTTGGGCGTCGCGCCACTCCGGCGTTGGCAGCAGACAGTTGTGTGGCGGCAGTGGCGGCTAAAACAGTTCAAATTAGTTGAAAACTCGGAGAAAGTATCGAAAGTTATTTACACTTACGCTTTCAAGTAATTCAAGTGCATTGCTAACATTGTTTTTAATATTTTCGGGCCGCTTGGTCACAACAGCCGGACAACGTTTGCGTTCGTAGACCATGTGCATTAAGAATTCCTCACCAGTTTGTGGCGGTTTCTGTGGATCAAAATGTTCATCTGGTTCACGTATTTCCAGTGCTTGCATTTGAAATGTTTCTTCTTCTGTTTGTTTTTGCATTTTATTGTTTGTTTTTTGCAGTAGAAATTATATTAAAATAAAGCCGGCAAGCGCTACCTATCGATATGAATTGAACCGAACTTGTATCGATTTATCATGTGCATTGTTTCGCAACTATCGGCAAAATTCGGTGTTTCGGTTTTTTAGCAATAGTTTCGGAACTAATATTGAAGGGGTTCTGTAAACTGATTCTAAATTTTTTCTGGTCCATTTAAATTTTTGTATTTATTATATTTTAATTCTTTTCTAATTAAATTTTTTATATCATTTTTAAGTTATTCTAAACAAATTGATTTCAATGTGCATTTACGTATTTATGTGTGCGAACCTCATGTTGTGTACAGGGTGTCTCGTTGTCGTTTGGTGTCCCTGGCCAGAGATACCCCTTTCTGTCTTTTAAAAATATTTATACTGAATTTACCCATTGTTAATGGATACAGGGTGTAATAAGTTTAATTTTCAACTAATCAAACACCTGCTTATCAAAGTTTTATAAATAATCAAAGCTTTCAAGCCAACATTTCCATGACATAACATGACTATCCAATAAAATGTTCTATAACGGCATACATATTTTATTAAATTTTTTTTCTGTAAAGGATGAATAAATTAATTTATATAATACTTTACAAATTTTGTATACGCAACTGAGAAACTTGCAATATATTGTCCAGAATGAAATAAAAAATTTGTCAGACTTCTTAGGCTCTCCCTGCCCTACCCCCACCTTGAAATATCTGATATAATCGCAATCAGAATTCCCCACTTGAGCCAAGCAAATAATAGGCTATAAAAAGGTCATTTCATAATTGTCTTATGAAGACTCAGGTGCCGACAAGGACCTCTTATTGTCCGTGCGGACAGGACCTTTTGAGTGGCCTGGCTATAAAATAACCTTAAAAAGAAAGTTGCCCTCAATTATCTGTCAAGAACAGCGAACCGACCGAGGCGTCCTGCGTCCTGCAGAAGGAGCATTTCTGTTTTCTATGTTTGGGGATCCATTGAATTTGTAGATGCTGCCAGCGAATTAGTAGTTATATACATATTAGAAATGTTTATTAAATTTTCTTATTACAGTGAAGTGAAATTTAAAATTTATTAAAAACAGTTGCAAAACATTAGCCAAGGGCCAGGAAAACAATGGCGTAATGGAATCCGAGGGACAAGCATAAATACTTCTATATATGTTTACATTGTATACGAATATATATATATATAAACATATATACATTTATTTCGAATTGAAATTACAGATTGTTTGGCTGTGTGTTTCATAAGGCAATCTTAAATAAATTAATAAATATATTTCTATATACTTTGTATATGTTAGAAGCCTTGTGTGCCCATATTAGATATTAAAATATAAATATAAAATATTTTTTGTTGTGTTATACAAGTGAAAAAGTCAAATTTCTCCCTTCACTAAGAAAAAAGAAATTTTTTTAAGTATAGAAACACTTTCGATAAAAAAAAATAAAATAAAATTCTACAAACAGAGTATAAATCTCTACAAAGAAGTGAAAATTTCCACAGTACGAATATATTTTCTATGATATGAATAAACGAAAAAAATTATGGGTTTATAATCGGAAGTATGGATTTTCTACAATATGAAATCCAGGTGTTCTATGAAATGAATATAAAATTCATTAACCTGCAGAACATTTTCTATGCTCAATATAAATTTTTACAAAATATGTTGACTTATTTCTTTAACCAAAGTAAAGTAATTTTTTTATTCAAATTTAAAAAAATAACGGATTTTTTTTATTATTATGGACATAAAATTATAGATTTTTCCATGTTTTGTAGAAAAAGTTTCCTCGAGTTATCGAAATAATTAAATAAAATAAATAAAACAGAAAATTTTATCTGCCAGAGTTATAACATTTTCTTCACTTTGTGGTAATTAAATCTACAGGGCATAAACAAATTTCTATGGCGCTATTTCTATCCTGTTTTTCCAACCACTGACTTCAGTTTTCCACAATTGGATGTACACTTTTTTTTAAGTGTTTGAAATCACCGATTGACTAAGGGCATCCATTGTCATTAATTAAAAATTGTCATAGAGATTTATTAGGATATTGAGCTTTATAATTGTGGAATTGTTTCTGATTCTCCTTGTTGAATTTATGCATTCTATGAAATCCATCAAATACCTCCGCCAAGTCGCAAGTTGAGGTGACCATAGAACATGTGACATGGCTGTGAGTTGAAGCTGATGCAGAGAATTCCAACGATGAAATCACTCAATGTCAAAATGATTTGGTATGTTGGCAGTAAAGCAGCAATTTGGCCAACATTTTCATTTGCTATTCATGAAAGACATTCAACTGTAGTTTATTTGCTAAATAAGAGTAAGTTTCACTGCTTGAATCGGATTAGGACCAGCTGAGCGACTGTTATATATGTTTTTAAACTGCTTTCTTTTACTATACTTCGAGATATAAAAATAATAAGCTTGAAATCAACGATCAGATCAAGGCAGTTGGAGAAGGTCTGTCGTGTTTTCTAGTAAAAAATATTCTGGGTAAAATTATAAAATATAACATAAAATTTATTTTTTTTAATTTTTTTTATTATTATTATTATTGGACTATAACATGACATTTAAAACATTAAATTACAAGCACGCTTCATGGGAAGCTTAAGTAAAAATACGTTTTAATACGAAATAACATCAAGCAGTGCAGAATTCAAATTTCAAGCAGTTCAACAGCAGTATAAGCTAGTTTGCTGTGAATATTTAATGCTTCAATATAACCTTTTCGACTTGCGATTAAAAAATACAAAAAAATTAAAAACTAAAGAACTTTATTCTTTTTTTCAATATACCCTATCTGAAATGTGACTAAAGGAAATGTGAAAAGTAACCAAAATGGGGAAGCTAACGGTAGACATTGTGTCGCTGACGCAATTTTCTCTCGGCGCTTCCCTCCGCTTTGACTGCCAGCCCTGTCCATTCGCTTTTGTCTGCTGTTTGACGCTTTTGCCATTGTTCTCATTGTGTGTCTTTATATACATATAAGTGGCAACATCAACGGGCAACAAAAATGTGGGTTGCACGTTGTCTTTTTGCTGCACTGTTGCAGAAGTTTGCCCGTTTTTTTTCTTTGCTCATAAAATATTTTTTTTTAAGACAAACTAATTTGCTTTGGTGCAGTTTAGGCAATTTTTGTTGTGACGACGCATGCATAAATTATGTACATACATGTGTGTCTCTAAACCCCAAAAATACACACAATTTGCAAAATATTTTCAGCTATGTATTTGTGTATATATGTACATGTGTGTGTGTGTGCTTGACAGCCTCCAAAATCTGCCTACCAAAAATGTTGTGTGTGTGTTACCAAAAGTTATTTACCCGCAAAGTTTATGCTGCGTGGGCCTTTTAACCTTTTTTTCTGTGTATCTTTAATCATTTTTAATTGAAATGCAAAAGGTCTTACGATTTCAACATATATACTCTTACATATACATACTTGTCCCTTTGTACTTGGCCCAATTTTTATAGGGCTTTACGCGTCCATTGCATTAAATGAAATTTAAATTAACATTTTCTTTCTCTTTGAGGTTCTTCTCTTACAAAATTACACCTTAACCGGTATGCCCAGACCTTTTTAAAATGTAGAACAATCGATCTTCTTTTGATATATATAATTCTCAATTTATTTGTTGTTAAAACAATGAATTTACACTCTGAAAATATGACAATAAAATTCCGAATTTAGCTATAATAAAGAATTATCGCTGTCCGGTTATTTAATAAAATAATTTTATTTATTTTTATTTTTTTTATTTATTGCCTTGAATCAGACTTATGACATAACAGGTAACTTAAAGTATAAATAATAAAAACTCTTCATCTTAGGACCGAGCTGTATATAAATAAATAATAAATAAATAATAAATAAATAATAAATAATTAATTAATA
Organism: Hirtodrosophila alboralis; assembly: GCA_035043045.1. NCBI lineage: Eukaryota > Metazoa > Arthropoda > Insecta > Diptera > Drosophilidae > Hirtodrosophila > Hirtodrosophila alboralis. Next base: position 288,429 of record JAWNNH010000094.1, read on the forward strand.
AATAATAAATAAATAATAAATAAATAATAAATAAATAATAAATAAATATTAAATAAATAATAAATAAATAAATAATAAATAAATAATAAATATATAATAAATAAATAATAAATAAATAATAAATAAATAATAAATAAATAATTAATAATAATAAATAAATAATAAATAAATAATAAATAAATAATAAATAAATAATAAATAAAAAATAAATGAATAATAAATAAATAATAAATAAATAATAAATAAATAATAAATAAATAATAAATAAATAATAAATAAATAATAAATAAATAATAAATAAATAATAAATAAATAATAAATAAATAATAAATAAATAATAAATAAATAATAAATAAATAATAAATAAATAATAAATAAATAATAAATAAATAATAAATAAATAATAAATAAATAATAAATAAATAATAAATAAATAATAAATAAATAATAAATAAATAATAAATAATAAATAATAAATAATAAATAATAAATAATAAATAATAAATAATAAATAAATAATAAATAAATAATAAATAAATAATAAATAAATAATAAATAAATAATAAATAAATAATAAATAAATAATAAATAAATAATAAATAAATAATAAATAAATAATAAATAAATAATAAATAAATAATAAATAAATAATAAATAAATAATAAATAAATAATAAATAAATAATAAATAAATAATAAATAAATAATAAATAATAAATAAATAATAAATAAATAATAAATAAATAATAAATAATAAATAAATAATAAATAAATAATAAATAATAAATAAATAATAAATAATAAATAAATAATAAATAAATAATAAATAAATAATAAATAAATAATAAATAAATAATAAATAAATAATAAATAAATAATTAATAAATAAAAAATAAATAATAAATAAATAATAAATAAATAATAAATAAATAATAAATAAATAATAAATAATAAATAAATAATAAATAAATAATAAATAAATAATAAATAAATAATAAATAAATAATAAATAAATAATAAATAAATAATTAATAAATAAAAAATAAATAGTAAATAAAAAATAAATGAATAATAAATAAATAATAAATAAATAATAAATAAATAATAAAAAAATAAATAATAAATAATAAATAAATAATAAATAAATAAAAAATTAAAAAAAAAAGTTGCCTACTTGCAGGCGCTGCTGCACAACTGCGCACAAATAATTTTCAAGCGGTTTCAGCGACAGTATATAAGGCATAAAGATTTCGCTGCATTAAATTTTTTTTTTTTTTTTTTTTTTTTTTTTAATTGAATAATTTTATAAATTTTGTGTTCTAAAAGCAAGTAAGTGCAAATAACATATTTCTTTTTAAACAGAGGCAAGCAGTGCTACTGCTGAGTACAAGCTGTGCACTGCTTGATATATCACACCTCTTAGAGAGCATTCTCATTTTTCTTGTCCGAAGTGTATACCCTGGATATCTCACACCTCTCAGAGAGCATTCTCACTCTGCTTGTCCTAACTATTTACGCCAAGCTCTCTTAGAAAATGTGTTCTACTCTTAAAATATAAAACTATTTTCAAAGTCATTTCCAAATATGTGCCTTTGTGTCCTTCACCATTAGCGTATTTGTTTATAAAAATTCACAAGGCTCACTGGCCTCAAGGACAACGGCTCAGAGTCAAGGCTGCAGAGTCTGTTTTGGCAACAAGTTTCAACAAATTTCTGCAACACCTGCGACATGCCGTTTGTTGCACGTTGCATTTGCCAAGCTCTCAAGGCGGGCTCGTCTCTAGCCTTCTACCTCTGCTTAACTGCTGCCTGTGCTACCACTTTTCAAATAATCCACATCCGCATTTGCATCCGTCGTCTTGCAGCCTTGAAAGCTAAAAATATGCCCAGGCCCGGAGGCATATCAAAAGGCAAAAATGTTAAGCATTTTTAATGCAAGTGCCGCGTCGGCTAACACAAACAGAGAGAGGCCGCATAAAATGGACATTTATATTATACCGAGGGGCTCACACATGGGTAGAGCATTCCGGAAATCAATTTCGACAAAATTATGTAGGTTTTTGGTGGGTAAAATGCTTGGGAGCACTTTGAATATTCCAATTGCGATTTTAATAAGATTTTAGCAAACTATGCTGAATTTGACAGAGATTTTGAATAAAAACAAAAATTTTATTCATATAAAAATGCATTTTTATGATCTATTATTATACCATATAACAATAGATCAAAAAAATGTATTTTTATATGATCTATTATTATACCATATAACAATAGATCAAAAAAATGTATTTTTATATGAATAAAAGTATAAAGATTAAAACAGTTTGGTGCATAATTTTATCAATTTAATATTTTTAACAATATTAAAATACACTCCGTAAACTTAATTATTACATTTGCATATTGGCGATTTGAAGCTCTTTTCTTATTGTGAGCCAACTTTCAGAACATCTTTAAAAGCCATTGCCTTTGAAAAGCGCAAAATATCGATATATGTATATATGTGTGCCTAAATATTTGTATGTGTGTTTATATATTCCACAATGTCTCGTTTCCGGCAACGGCATTGCTATTGAAATGTATTTTTTTTTTTTGCTTTTCCTGCTGTTTTTGCACTCTGTGGTTTTTATCCTTAATTATGCACTAGACTCGCACAAAGTCCCGACAATGGCACCATAGAGGACACATGTGTTTCACTTCCTACTCCATATGTCTTAAATGCTCAGGATATATATTTTTGGGGTTGTAGCATTTATCAGAGTTCCGTGCGATTATACAAATTTGCATATATATTTGGAGTCACTAAATGTTTTGGGAAAATTAAAAGAAATTGAAATTTATTTGCTGAATTTATAAATATATAGTTGTGACTTTTTGTCTGTTTGTATATTAAAGTGAGCTTCCACTTTTAAACAGAGACTGAGAGACAGTTTAATTTTCGCAATAAATAAATAAATAAATATAAATAAATATTTTTGCCAGTTTATCCATATATTATACATTTCTTGTATTTCAGCAGCTGCTACAAAATACTTTTGCTTGTTAAGTATTTAATAGTTTCAGTCATTTTTGTGTTTAAATATCGATTTATTTATAAATTGCAGCAAGCAATATTTATGTATTTATTATGCCTTAATTCGTCACTTAATTCCAATTGTTTCCCCTATTAATTTTGTGCTAGTTTTATAAACTATTTCGTCTTAAGTCTTGCTGCATTCTAAACTGAATTTAATTTGCTGTAAATCAAATCAACACTTAAATGGAGCAGAGGCTTCCAATTCGTTGACTTTAACCCCAGACAAATTGAGATGCATATGTTCTTGTGTGTATATTATATAGATATACATATGTACTTTATTTGCCATGTGACTGTCTAATTTTCTGGCAAGTCTAATTGAGTTTGCTTAATTATTTAGATTACGATTTGGCAGGAAATGTGCACTGCAATGACAAGCAATTTATCACAGAAATCGTATTAAGCTGTTAGATTGGAGAGTGTGTTTTCTCGGGGTTGGGAAAAGCATAATAGATGAGAATTGTTAAGAAAGAAAATCGTATCTGAGATTGGATTTTCTGATTGTGTTTGTTCGCAAATGTGAGTTTTCTTAGTTATATATAATTTGGCAGCGAATTGAAGCGATTTTCATACAATTGAATACAAGAAATGTATAAAAATTTATAATTTATATTTTCCTAATTGAAATCACCTTTCACTTATATTAGCTTTAATTTACAAATCATAAATTATCAGATACTTATCAGAATCGCATAAATATGCGTATATCTTTTGTTTTTCTTGCCCTTTTGTTTCTTTGTTTGTTTTATGCACAATTATTGCCAACAATTTCAATTAGTTTTCATTAGTTATCCGTACATAAAACCCATAAATCATCATCATCATTATTTTTTTACCTACCTTTAGCTGTATCCATTTTATTCAATTTAAAACTCATCACACAGACTTTCTTAACCTTGAGCAGCAACAGGATATTCGAATCCCCAAGTTTCCATCAGTGAACAGTCAAATTAAATTATTGATTTTCCATTATTTTATACTCGATTTCCAAGAGGGAATTAAAAGTTTATCAAGTTTCAAGAGTTTAATTTTTTTTTAACTCTTTTTTGCAGCTTAAGCAACAGTTTAAAAAGAAAATTGAGTTTGATTTTATTTGCATAAACATCTCACTTAATATAAAAGAAAAAAATATATATTTAAATAATATTAAATATAAATGAAAATCTACTTTTTCCACAACGTTTACAAATTAATATTAAAGTAAAAAATATATTTTTAAATAATATTAAATATAAATAAAAATCTACTTTTTCCACAACGTTTACAAATTTTACAAATAAAGAATTGATGGCCGCTTCTAAAAGTTAAAACCGAGTATAAAACAGTCGGGAATTTTGAATATTTTTTTTTAAAATATTTTTTTTACCTTTTGCCTTTCAGTTTAAGTTGCAATAAAAACAAATAATTGTAATTTTATTTGAAAATGTTTATTGTTGCACGTTTCAAACTTACTTCAGTTACATTTTTGTTTGCTATTTTTTAGGGGAGGGGGGAATGGGGAATAGGAAGGGTGGAGGAGCTAGTGTGGACATTTAATATTTATTTTTGCATTTATTTGCCACATTTAAATAAGCGCAAACTACAGGCCTTATTAAACATTAATTAACGCATCGTTTTCCATTCAGTTGAATTTTGCAACAAATTTTTTCTTCATGCTGCGTTATTTTTTTACAAATTAATTTTGCATTTTTTTTTTTTGTTTATAAAAAGAGACAAAATTGTAATTTACCCCGGTAAAGTTTTTTTTTGTTTTTCTTTTTTTTTGATTTTAACATTTAATTTAACATTTATTGGATTGATTTTATAAAAAATGTTTTTGCATAATTTTGTAAGCCAAGCTTGTAGAAATTGGAAAGTGGAAAAGACTCTGAGTTTATTTTAGAGGTTTTGTTTTTAATTTTTTTTTCAATTGTTATTGTAAAAGTGTTAGGAAAAGTAAGGCAGCAAGTTATAAATGAATTTTAAATTGGTTTTTTTTTTGTTATTGGGCATAGTAAGGCAGCAAGTTAAGATTAGAGAGTATTTTTTTGTTTGTTTTGTTTGTTTCTGTATTCAGCAAGTGCTTTTGTCACAATTAAGCCGCTTAAATGTATATATTTATAAACATTTATTCTAGATATATTTGTCATTGTATAACTATAATTAACTACCATAAATATTTAAATGTATATGCCTTGATGTCCAATTTTAATTTAGCCAATTTAACATCTCAGTACACATCATTTGTGGCTTTTATAATGCGCATTTAATTATTGAGTTTAATTCTCTGTTATGTTTATTTAAAAAAAAATTAAATATATAAATTCACATTTCAAAAGTTTTTAAATTGGAAGGGTCTGGGTATTAGGAGAAATATTTAATTAATATAAATAATACGCTCAGGTTTTTGAAATGAATTTAAAACAAAAAATAATAAAAAATAATATTACAATTAAAGAAAAAAAAAAAAATAAAAGAAATAAATTTTTTTTAAATAATTAAACTATATAAAAAAATTGTTAAGTTTGATTAAGAAATTAAAAAAAATCAAAACAAAAAAAAAAAAATAAATAAAAAAAAATAATAAAAAAAATAAAAAGAAAAATAAATATAAAATAAATATAAATAAAATAAGAAAAAAGTAAATAAATAAAAAAATCAATTTTTTAAAAAATTTAATTATATAAAGAATATTTTTAATAAATTGCACAAACTGAAAATTTTGTAGTTTTTATAAAAAGCTGAGTATGAAATTTAGAACATTAGTAAATTATTTATATTAATACATTTTATTATGAAAATTATAGTTATTTAAAGTTTTAAATTTTCCACTAGACAAAAGATTATTAAAATATATTTTTCTATGAAAATTAAAATTTTTTTTTATATAATTTCGAGCTTAAAATTCGCTTGAAAATTTTCTTGTTGCATTTTTAAAATAAATCAAATTTTAATAACAAATGTGTATAAAAAATAAAAAATTAGTTAACATCTATACTAAAAAATCGATCAGCCCTTCCAATTGATCAACCCTTAAAATACGCATAAAATCATTTATTTTAAAATCTAATAAGCTAAAGAAATTGTTTTGAAAAACATAAAAATCATTTTGAAATTTTTTATCGTAGTTCTTTGCCAATTTTAAGAATAAATTCGTATTCCAAAATGAAACATTTATAGCTCAAGAGTTTAGTTAGGCACTTCAAAACAATGAAATGTTTTTTTTTTAATTTTTTTTAAATTTTTTTTAAAATTAAATTTCCTAATGCTAAGAAATGCGAGAAATGCCGCGCGCGATTCGCTAGTGATTTTTGACGCGCGCGTTTTAAACAGCGAGTTGAAGCACTTATAATTAATAATTATAATATATAAAAATAGTGTAATATATATATTATTCTTAACAATGTTAATATGCTACTATATTATTGCAAACCTAGTTGCAAGCCTTGAATTTTGTGTGGAAATTTTTGCTAGTCATTTGAAAAGTTTATCACAAATTTTTCGTTACTGCATTGAAAAGAAAAGAAAATTTCCAAAAAACTTTTACTGAAAGTCCAAATCTTTGAGGCCTAATTGACTCCTGAACCCCGACAAATGTTTGCCCAGACTGCGACCCGCCGTTGAGGACGATAAGGAGTAGGAGGTGGAAACGTCCACGTCCGGCTGATAGCTCGTCTGATATGTTGCGGAGAAGTCTGGCGTCGGGGCCAGGAGCAAACCTCACGTGCGCACAAATTTATACACTATCAAGAAGACCATAAACGAGATGGCCACCAGGACCACGGCGGTGACAACCTTGGCGCAAGTATTCAAGCCCGATTCATGGGGATTCAATGGCCTGGAACTGGTGTGCGTTGCCGATCTTCGGCGTTTGGTGGCCAAGCCGCGTGCTAGCGCTGGAAATGCCAATGACTGGGTGAAGGTCAGCTTGTGTATGGACTCGCTGAGGGAATAGGGTCCGACAGAGCCGCGTGCCGCCGCCCGGAGCAGCACGTACTCCAGATCGAGGGCATCGAATAGGGAATAGCGGGCGGTCATTGTTGAGGAGCGACGTCGTCCATCGTGTTGGTGTCCATGGCGCGAGTCACGATCGGATTGTGGCTGCAGCCAGGGATCGGAGACGCGCTGCTGTGCGCCCGCCGCGCCGACAGCATAAGCGGAGGAGGAGCAGGCGCCGCTGCTGGCGGTGGCGATGCCACCACTGCTGCCGCCCAGCCCAGCCGCTGCCACACCCCCGCCCAGGCTGACCGCTGCCACGGATGTCAGCGACGACGTCGTCGACGACGAGGCCGAGCACAAACGCAAATTGGTGGCCAGACCATTGTCATGAAACTCATTTGCATCCTCAATGGACGTCTGATCCGGCGACGTCTGCGCCCGCTCCAATGCCGCTGCATGCTTCATCCTCAACGCAAACAAACGCGCATGATCCGGATGCAGCAAGGCGCTCGATTTGCGGCGATAATTGGCTGCACCGCCACTTGGCACCACACAGATGCTGTTCCTCATATGCCGTCGATCCAGGGACAGATTTGGTGAGCCCTGTGTCGGCGTACTCGTGGGCGATACATGGCACGATCCACCGCCCGTCTGACCACTGGGCAGCCCATGGACACCCGGCGGTGCAATAAAAGCATTTGGTGACGGCGAAGCCTGCACAGAGTCAATCCCAGAATCCCCGGCGTGTAGTGTATCACAGTACAAGGAGCTGCGACGCTCTGTGCTCAGCGTTAGATGATTGTTGCTTCGCCTGGTGATGGAATTGCTGCCATTGTTGCTAGTGGATGCATTGGTCGTACTGAGGCCAACACTCGTCTCCACAATGGCAGGAAAGATGAAGGATTGCCCATCCGCTTCGCCGCGTGGTGAGTCCTGCAAATGCCAAAATAATTGAGAGAGTTTCTAGTCAACGCTGCTCCTAGGTGCAATGGAAAAATAATTTTCTCTTTTTTTTTTTTTTTTGGGATTTTTAAGCCATTTTTTAAGGTGCGGGGGGTTCAGCTGTGGGGCGAAATTTTTTGTATTTTTAATTTTTTTTATTTGGAGTGTGAAGAATTCTTTCATTTGATTAGTTAGTTGGTGAGTGTTGAATTAATTTTTAATGTTTTAATTATAGTATATACAAAGTGACAAGTGTGTAGAGTTGGGTACAAATTGTGTATGTGCGTGGAATTATTGATATCTTGAAAAAGTTCTTTAAGTAATGTACATTAAATGCTAAAAATATAATAATTATAAAAAATATATTTGTTTGTACATTGGGGGACAACTTAAATGTTAAATGTTGTGACCTAATGCCCTACAGCGATATTAATTGGTGTACTATGCAATGGAGTGTGGCTTTATATTGACTTTTGAATAATTATTTTACCATCACTAATTGTTTTTTGAGTCTTTCAAGTGATAAGAAAATAAATAATGTATTTTAATATATCCTTCTTTTTTTTTTAAAGAAAATTAACAAAAAATAAGTTTCTGCTTATCGAAGTACACTCGGCGCTTACAAATTAGAACCTTCGGTAATTAGAATTTCTAGAAATTACAATTAGGGCTTGTAATAAATTTTTTCAGTTTTTTTACTGAATAAATATAAATTTTTTTTTTTTTACTGGAAAAATATATTAAATGTATTTGGAGTGAATCTTTATATTTTGTTTTGTTGCATCTATTTTTTATTTAATGTGTACTTATATTTTTTAATCAAGAAAATATATTTAAAAAAATTTATTGCACTGAATTCTTCCTTTTCTTCTGTTGATTTTATCAAAAGAATTAACTAAAAACAAAAGTTTTATTTTAGCTTTTTGAACTTTACTACATTTTTTTTAATATTATAAAAAAAAAACTACAGAGTTTACAATATTTCAGTTATTAGAATTAGCTTAAAATCAAAGTGGTTTTAATTTGTAAACACCCACAGTATTGCTATAATTAAGCAACGTATGAGTAATATTTTTCCATTTTCTTTTAGACTCTTTTTTGTTAAACAATTAAAATTTATTTTGCATTAGAAAGCAATCAAACAAATTGTTTATAATCTATTATCTAGTATGAGTAATAATATACAGAAGACGAATTTTTTATTTTTTTTTATTGAACAACAATCTTGGCATAAATTGTTCTTAAAAAAATCCAAGTAAATTTTTTAAAACATGAATTTTAATTTTATTTTCTAACTGCGATAGACCCTCAACATAGTTTGGTTGGATTAATAGATTTAGTCTTAACTGATAGCAGTTCATTCAATCTTAACAGTCAGAGTGAGGGTATTAACTAGTATCATATAAATATAAATATTTCAACAATACTATATAAAAAGCCTAATAACTTTGAATAGTCAATTATTGAGAATACTTCGAAAACTGTTTTTCATGTTGAATATTGCATTTATTTATTTACAAGAAGATGCATATACACTATAGATTAGATATTCCAGAGGTTTGCTTAAAAAATTCAATAGAACCGACAAAACCTCTTAGTTCTGACTTAGTAAATAATACTGTGTAATTTGACGAATTGTAGTAATAAAAAATTCGGAATTTTTAAAATCTGGTGCAACCCAAAGCTTCTTCCTTTCCTAAACTCAATCTATATCGCTTCAAAACCTAAGCATGCAAATTGGTGATTTTTAAAAATTTGTGTGTTTGCTTATAAATATAGGAATTTATTTAAATATTTGCAAAATATTATAATACAAATGTGTTTAAATCGTTTAGACCTCAAATGTGGTGCATGAAATTAGTTTAAATTGGTAAAAAGATTCGACAAAATGGCCCAAAAAAACGTAGACTAGTTAAAAATACTAAAAAAAAAACCTTTAGTATGTATATTATAGGGTAGGTTTGCTTTATTAAGTACTATACAATTTTTTGGGGGACGGGCAATTGGTAGCTCGTTACTTGAATTATGTTAATCGAGGCATGCAAAAGTCTAGGATTTAGTTAGTGGTAGTAATTAATTAAGTAAGTAAGTAAGTAGTAAAAAGAGAGAAGACTAGAGAGACATGATGTAGTTAGTTAGTATTTAAAAAGGAACGGAACCATACCCGCTGGCCCTCGGGGCCGCTGTTACGACGCAACTGTACGAAGCCCTCCTGGCGTAAAAGTGGCTACCAAAAACCGGCAACAGAAAAAACCGGCAACAGAAAACCGGCAATCAAAACCAAACCAAACACGCAACGCACACACATTAACATTTTTTGTTGTTGTATTATATAGTATGTATATATATATATATATATATTTTTTTTTTTTTTTGTAGCGCAAGAGGCAGATGATATTTGTTTTTGAGAGCGGGCGGGGGGTGAAAGAGAAAAGTTTTGAACACAAATTAACACAAAAATACCAGAAAAAAAACTAAAAAAAATATAGAAAAATATTTTTTTTATATTTTTTTCTGCTCTCTCACACACACACGCACACACACTATCACACACTGAGAGAGAGAGAGAGAGCGATATAGAGTAGAGTGTGTCTGTTTGTTGTGCCTACCTGGCTGGGCCACACTTGCAACAGCGGCAGCGAACAGGATGGTTTGTTGCTACTTGATGCTGCAACGCCGCCAGCTCCAGCAGCAGCAGCCGCCGCATTGGAGGATGAGGTCGTCCCGGAGCCCTGGGAGAGGCTAGTATAGTGCAGATGATTGAAACGCTGGGCATCACTGCTGGCCGGCTTGGTTCGCGTCGGACTCTCATAGCCCGTCGAATCGTCCGAGGATGTGGTTTTTGGCGAGCGCCAGAATCGCTTTAGGCGCAATTCGCGCCTTTTTTCTTGTTTCTGTAACAACAAAAAACAAAAAATCGATAATTTAATATATAATTTTAAATGCCACAAGAGGCCACATTCGAATTGTGATCTTTCACAATCCTTATAAATTTTTAATAATAAAAATAAAAACAAGAAATAAATGGCTAACTTCGGCATGGCGAACTTATATACCCTTGCAATGGTTTTCTATGAATATTTTTGAATACTTTTGCATTAAATAACTAATTTTTTAACGAATTTTTGAGCCAATTGTTCTTATGGCAGCTATATGATTTTTTATGCTAAATTTGGCTTTGATATTTGGAAAAACAAAAAAAGTTTTTCGTATCAACATTTTTCGAAAGATTGTTCCTATGGCAGCTGTAAGATATATTGGTCCGATTTTGATGAAACTTTGTCAGATTATTCATATTATTATTATATTATATTATTGTATTATTATATATATTAACTATCCATCGAGTTACTGCGTTTAGTTGTGATATCTTGAAAAAATAAAAAAGTTTTTCATACAAACACTTTTTATGAGAATTAAGTGCCTGCGATTGTTCCTATGGCAGCTATATGATATAGTGGTCCGATCAACCTGATTTTGACACACAAACTATATACAATAACAAACTGCAGCTGTGCCAAATTTCATTAAGTTAGCTCAAAGATAAAGCCAAAAAGTAAGCATAAAAACAAAAGAACAAACGGACATGGCTATAACGACTCAGCTCGTTCTCCTGAATATATACTGAATATATACTGAATATATACTGAATATATACTGAATATATACTGAATAAATACTGAATATATACTTTATGTAGTCGGAGACTTCTCCCTCTATGCATTACACATTTGTAGACAAAATTATAATATCCTTTTGCAAGGGTATAAAAAAAAAATTGGTATTTTAACCTTTAACTCCTTTTCGAGCATATATTCATTTTTTAATAAATTGTAAAAATAAAAAATGAATATATGTCCAAAAAGGAGTTAAAGGTTAAAATACCAATTTTATTTTTAAATGTCGCAAATTTTATTAACCATTGACACGGCACAAAAGATCGTGTAGATGCTTCAAATGTTTATACAATTTTATAAATTCAACTCTCACATTTTGTATTGTTTGCTTTGGGCATTGGTCTGTTGCGATTTAAATAAACCAAAATTCAATTCACGAACGATGCCAGTAAATATTTGTTTTTTTTTTTTTTGCACTCTGTGTGGCAGACACACACCCACACACACACACACCTGTCGAAAAGCTTTTCATTTTGGTATTTTACTCGCACCATTGCCGAAATGTGTATTATTTTTTCAAAAAAATTTATTGAGAGCTTCTTCAGCACTCTGTACACATTATATTTGTAAAATGTGGAATGATATTTGTAATGTGAAAAATTTATAATAAAATAAGATGGAAAATATATATTTTTTTTGAGTTCTTCAAGTCTTTATTTACCCTCATTAAATTGCCTAGATATGATTTATTTTTGATTTATTTAATTTTTGACAAAATATAAGTAATTTTCTTCTATCTTTCTATTCAAGTTAAACAGAGTCTAGACCACTTTAAAGTACTTTTATATTTTTGTTATTTTTGCATATTTTGCAATTTGTATATATGATTGATTATCATGTGGCACCGCCGTTGACAAATGGCAGCTGCTTGCAACAGCAACAAAGTATAGCGGAGGCGACTCCAGGAGCCTTGTGTCACACCCTGTTGCATTTTCTGAAATGCCAAAGTTTTTTTTTGCAATCTAGATAAATATACTAGCACGTCAATGTAGCAAGAGCAAAGTAGTTTTTAATATGATAAATGGAGCTGCAAAAGTTTATTTTTAAAATTGTCATCTTCAACTTAGTCTAAGTGAACTTTTGATTTCTGGAAAAATTTTAGTAAAGTCGAAGATTTAATAGATCAAACTAACTTTTATAGTTTATTTAGTCAGTTAATGTGTTAGAGTCAATATATGAACACTTTTATAACTTGTATAAAATCTATTTGTTTTTTAGCCGCTTGATTTTAAACTTATTTTTAAGGATTTATTATTATTCTTGGTTTACAGAATTGTAGATTGATTTATTTTGGTAATATCTAAGTTCAAATGGAGCTAAAATGGTATGATATTTATTTTGAATATTTATTTTGAATATTTATTTGAATATCCCTTTGCAGTAAAACAAACAGAAAGCCCAAAATCACAGTTTTAAATGGATAAAAATTGTTTTATTGACATCAATATATGAATAGTTTCATTTAAATATTTTTATAGCATATCTTACTGTCGAGCACTTGAATACACCCTCTATTTATTATAAAAAGAATTTTACATTGTTGCAAATTTTTTTTTTTTTGTTTTTTTGTTACCTGCATATTTTTGTAATATCAAATCTGTATTATTTATTTGATATTTCATCCCCAGTCTGTTGTTGGCCCAAGATGAAAATCGATGGAAAACTGCACAGGCGTAAATTCTGCAAAAAAAAGAGAAAGAGGAAAAAGAGAATGAGAATGAGAGAGGTAAGCGAAAAAATAACAAACCAAACAAGTAAGAATAAATATTTGTAGAATGGCGAACATTTAATACGCTTGCAGGCATTTGAAATTTTTATGTACTTAACACACAAGTTATAGTGAAATTTTTGCCAAAGACTCATATATATAACTACTCCTATATATTTAAATCAAAGCAGTTCAGTTTATATATATTTTTAAAGCACTTTAACAGCCAAAAATAGCAAAAAAAAATATTATAAAAATTTTAATTTGATAAATGTGAAAAATCTTAATTTACTGCAGCTTTTGTTGTTGCTTAGTGAAACAATATTATTTAAAAATATTACACAACTCAGACCGTCAAATATATATATTAAATATTATTATTGCTGGGTTACACTTTTAATTGCAAACATTTAATACCCTTGGCAAGGGTATAAAGATGCAACGTTGTCAATGTCATTTTGGTTGCACTGTATATCCTCCTAGGAGGAACTCTGCTAAGCCTTCAAAGAGGATTGCATTCAAAGGCTCATACACACACACAGACGCACTCAGAGATTGGGAAGCACATTTCAATTACTTGCCGCACACCACACACACACACACACACACACACACACACAAAGAAACAAACATTTCCCATGGTTTATTTGAATTTAGTAGCAACCAAAACGCATAAATAGAATGAAGCTTCCATGTGAAGGAGGCGACAACGTCATCGTCATCGCCATTGCCGGAGCAGCAAAGTGCCTTGACTGTCGCACATTAACACAGAACAAGGACAATGGCAAATGGCGGCGACGCCATTAGGGTTTGACAAGGGCATTTGACACATACAACATGCAGACGCATGACTGTAGACCAATCTATGAATCCTCCCCCCCACCATACTGGTCAAGTTGTCGGGTAGAATTCTGAGAATCTACAATAGATAAACTACTGCTACTGTGACGCCTGAGAGCATAAATCAGTAAATTGCTGCAACTCCTTCTATTTTAACATTCAATTCTAATCCTGGTAATGGACAGTGGCATTTATTAAATGGGGATAGGAGTTTGCGAAGGATTCGTTTGATTAGTCCTCAAACCGACACTTAAAGTTTATAATTAATTTGCCAATTTCATTTGCAAATATTTTCAAATGATTTACTATGGCAACGAAATTGCCACTTTATTCTTGAAATTGCTTAAAAATCTTCCAAAGAACTGTCAACTTTAAAGTCAACGTAAATCAAATTTTATGTGCTACTGTATATAAAATATTTAATCTGTTTAGTTATTTATTGAATTTAAAAATTCAATTTTGCCTTTTAAAAAGTGCACTATTTTAGATAGTCATACATTTCTAGTCTTTTGCCCAATTAATTGCGAATATTAACTAAAATTGACTAAAGTAATGCTTAGTGAAATGACAATTCATTAAATGTATAAATAATTAAAACAACTGCATATTTTGTTTATTATATTATTATGACAATTCATTAAATATATAAATAAATTAAAACAACTGCAAATTTTGATTAGTATAAGCAAAGTTACTAGAGTAATATAAAAATGATTAATTAACTAGCATTGCATTTATCAATTGTATTAAAATAATATGTAATAAAATAATGCTAGCTTTTTGTATAAAATCTATTTGATTTTTACCTCATTGGTTTCAAATTTAGTTTCAATAAACGTTTAATATTTTATAATTTTTTTAATGAATTGCAAAAATAATTTTCTTTTTCTGTGGGAATAACTAGCCTTGCATTTATTATTTGTAATAAAAAAAATACGTAATGAAATAATGCTAGTTAATTAATCTTTTTGATAATGCTTTTGTAACTTTGCTTATAAAAATTAAAATATGCAGTTCTTAAAATTATTTATTACATTAAAAAAAAGAAATAAACAAATATTACATTTTTTAATTTAAAAACTAAAAAAATATCACATAAGCGCTTAGCAATAACTCTAAATTTTTTTTTAGCTAAATGTTAAATAGCTTGTGTACAATTTTTTTTGTACTTTACCTATTTATTGCGTTTTAACAAATATTGACGTATCGGCTAATTTTTTAAGTTAAAGAAAATAAACAAATATTGAATTTTTTAATTAAAAGTATAGAATAAAAAAAGTATTACATTAGCGCTTAGCAATAACTCTAGATTTTGTAGATAAATGTTTAATCGCTTGTGTAACAATTTTTTAATTTTTTAAA
The DNA here is from genome assembly GCA_035043045.1 of Hirtodrosophila alboralis. NCBI lineage: Eukaryota > Metazoa > Arthropoda > Insecta > Diptera > Drosophilidae > Hirtodrosophila > Hirtodrosophila alboralis. Next base: position 303,950 of record JAWNNH010000094.1, read on the forward strand.
TCAATAAAAAATAAACAAATATAAATTTTTTAATTTAAAAATAAAAATTATTTCATGAGCGGTTAGCAACTCTAAATTTTTTTAGTTAAATGTTTAATCGTTTCGTAACATTATTTTTCTACTATACCTTTTTAATGCCTTTCAATAAATATTTAACTAACCTAATCGTGTACCGAGTATATTCAAAAATATTCTCATAAATTATCAAATTTTAAAAAACAAGAAAAGCTAATTTCGGTGTGCCAAATTGTCTGCAAAAAATTTCTTTCATATAAAATATAATTATTTGACTAATAGTAAATAAATAAAATATAAAATTCAATTTTTTGATTAATAGTAAATAAATTAATTTTACAAAACTTTATAAAAAAAAAGAACTTTCAATCGCACATTTTGATTGAGATATTTTCAAAAATATGTAAGTTTTAAATAAAATAGCTGAACTTTTAACTGAGCTCTCCTTAGACAGCTTCTTATATAATATGATATCGGTAAAAATAACCAATTTTTTATTATTTCAACAAGAGAGATTAGTATAAATAGAAATATGCAGTTGAACAGACGATCAGCTTAAATATTCAATCATTTTTTCAATATGTGACAAAACTACAAAATATTTACTTAAGTAACATTTTAATAATATTATTTAAAGCTTGCATTTTAGTTTGATAAAATAATAAGCATATTTTTACTTATTATTATTTATTTTTTTATTATTTTATTTTTATTTAAAGCTTGAATTTTAGTTTGATAAAATAATATGCATATTTTTACTTAAACAAAAATATTGATATTTAACCAAATGTTTGCCTGTTAGTTTGAATTTAAAATTGCTTCAGTTATTTTATTGTCTAAGCTGCTTAAGTTATTTTGTTAGTACCTTAATATGTTGAAGTATGAAAATCCGTTTACTGACTTTATTCTCTGACATTCTTTGGTCGTCTAGCCACCATATGTTGTGGATTCCATAACAAAAGCAAGCTGACAGCTCCCACAAAGCAAAGTAAGAATTTTCACCTGACCGAATCAATTTCCACTTCTGGCTGGCAGCTGGCCAAAAGGTGAAGCGTTTATGGCCAACGTCTGCTTGTTGCATTCCATTTAAAATTGAAGGACAAAATGTGTTTTTACCTTAACCTCAACCCTCAAACCCCAAGCCTCAATCCTCAACCCTCAATCCTCAATCCCCCAACCTCTGATATGGCAACATGCACGTTTTTGTGCTAGTTTATTTCAAGTCCAAGCCGGAGACGGACTTGTAATGTCCTTGATTGTTGTATATACATATATATCGACCAAGTTGGTATTGTTGTCAATCGATGTCAACAAAGCACTCACAGTGCCATGGTCAAGGATTTAGTTGAGGTCCTGAGAGTGCTAATATCATTGATATACAGCCATAAATCGTTTTGTATCCTTTCAATTACAGAGTTGCGGCCGGGGAAGGCGAACGCTATAAACTTTTTAACCCAATGCTTGTCACGATAATGTCCTTCCTTTTGTGGCATGTCCTTGGAGCGTGTCATGGCATAAACTAAACGGACAAAAAACAAAAAAAAAAAACTTGTGCTCCTTCTATTCATGATCCTGATACTCTACCTCCTACTACAGCCCTCCCTCCCCTCTTAAGCTCAAGCACGACAGCAATTATACAAATGGCCACGCCCCCGCAACGCCTGTCTGCAGGGGTGTAGTAAGAGAGGGGGGAACGGGCTGTTAACTCGCTTTTTGTGTTGCGCGTGACGAAAATTTTTAAATTGAAATAAATTTTCTTGTGTGCGCCTTGTCGCCAGTTGTGTCCTCGTTGTCCTTGCTGTCCTTGTTTCTCACACACGTATATATATATATAAGTATCTGACTATATAGTATCGTTATCGTGTTTACCTAACGTGTTTTTCTTGCCGCTCGTTATACATATTTTTTATTATTTTTTATTTAGTTTTTGTTTAATGTATTTTTTTTTTCGGCATGTATTTGAATTATAAGCAAATTTGTTGTCCCGAGGCCAGTTTAGTTTTCGGTCTGAGAGTTCTCCCGTATTATTCTAATGTCAAAGGTCAGGGCCATAGACAATGCATACGTGTGTGTGTGCTTGCAAGGACATCCACAGTGTCGGCTTGCCGTACGCTTCGGCCTTGTCTATCAGATGCTCCAAATTATATTTAATAAGCGCCAATTATGAATAATTATATTTTGTAAAACGACAATTTCCTCAACTGACCATTTCACCCACCCAACCGACCGTCTGTCCATCCGCCCGTCTTTCTGTCCGTCGAATTTATCTAGCCCTTTCCTAATTGAATGGCACAGCACGTGATGACACTCCGGGTCCTTGTTGTTGCTTGTCTAGGAAAAACCCAAACAATGCCAACCAGACAAAGCAATTGAATTTTTATTATACGCCATTTAGTTAAAGTGTCTAACCTACACACACACACACACACGCACAGCTACACACGTGTTTAATATAATAATTTATATTGCAAGAAAAAAAAAACAATATTCGCTTTTATACTCTGTACGCAGATTACTTTATTTGAGGGCTGCGCTGCGTCTATTAAAAAAAAATATTTTCTGAATTAACTTTTGTGTTTTAATGAGCATATTATTAATAATTAAATAATTTTAACAGCTGCAGCAAATCACAAGATATACACATAAAAACACAAAAATAAAATAAATTTTATTGGGAATTTGTGATAAACTTGATGTGCTCCAACTAAACAGAAACTAAATAAAGCAAAAATTATATAAAATATTTTATTTAAGTATTGCGATGACACCGAAATTTGTTAGAAGCTCTTAAAATATGTTTTTTTATTATTTTTTTTTTTAATTTTAAGGCCTTGTTTATCTATTAATTCAGCCTTTTAGGCTTAAAATATGTGTAATGCTAATTTTGTTTCCACAAAATTAATGTTTTATCTCGAACTGAATTTATGTTATTTTACTAGTAGTAATTATTCAATTCGGCTTGGTTTAGAATTATATTTTAACTCTGGAAACTGCTTTTCAGCCTTCGTAACAACAAAAAACTATTGTGTAAAATTTAAAAGCAAGCAGTAGAGTATTTCCTAGTCGTACACTCTATTTTTTATTTCTTTCACGTGTAAACTATTGCTGCATACTTTAGCGGGCAACCAAAGTCGTTTACCTCGCGTTTGTTAAGAAACTGAAAATAAGTATAGTGTTACCTGCAATAAGGGATCACAATTTAAGGGACATTATAACAATTCCTTTGTGCGCTAGTTTGTTGTACTGTTTTTATCCCAATTTGTCAAATTAAGTTGGGTTGGCACAATCAAAAAGGACATTGACTCCGGGCGTGTGCTTTGCATAAAATACAGATTTTCTAGCCCTCACCCTAATTTGTTTAAAGCTTTATTTTGTAAGCTGACCATTAGCTCTAGTTGCCACCCAAACCAAAAATTAATTTAACTTAGGCTCTCTAATCCCTAAAAGCAATTGAAAAACAAATAAAAACTGAACACCTTAATAGGCTTCTCCGGTTTGCTTTTAGCCTGATAAATATGGCCTACAGAAGCTTAAAATTCCAACACATTTATCTCGGATATTCTGGAATAACTATAGCCCACTTTTGACTTTACCTGTTACTGAATATATTTTATTTTGTAGAAGAGAACCTGAAGTTGGTTTAATCTTTATTGAAAAGAAGTCAAAACGATTTTTTTTTATCTGTTTTTTTTTTTTTTTTTTTGGTAATGAATTCAAAATAGTTAAATTTTATTAAGAGAAATATGTTTTTAATAATTAAAACAGATATAAACAAGAAGATAATAAATAAAACCATTTAAAAAGTAAACGTATTTCTTTTAAATCGATAAATCGATAAACGATAAACTGTTCTGTTTGCTTAACAGCTGTTAAAATGGTTATTATTATAATGAATATAATTTTTATAATATCTAAAAGAGTATAATATCTTCGGCAACACTTTGTAAAACCATTTCTTATTGTTCACTTTTTCTTTTCTTCTTATTTTCTGGCTTTCTTTCTTTTCTTACTTTCTTCGCTCGCGTGTGGCTGGCAAGTGCCACAGATGCTTTCTGTTGGCTGCTTTATGCAAAAGCAATTAACTTTATTTTTTTTACCTTTTCACTTTTGCTTTCTGGAGCAGCTTCCTCTCATAATCAAGTATAAACTTATATAAAAGGTACAATATATTTGCCGACTTGAAATTTGCATATCATGCCAGGATAACGATGACGAACTAACCAGGAAGGTCGAGAAAGCGTACAATACGAAAGGTTGACACCTTTTCCAAATTTTGTTGGTTTATTTGCCGGGGTTTTTGCGGTTTGCTGTTCCAATAAACATTTTAACACATTTTATAGTTGGAACGTGACTTTTGTAGCTATTGGCTGTGGCTTTTTCCAATTGGTCAAAAAACCGATTTAATGCTGTGCCCCCAAACGGGACGAAATGTTGCCCAGGAGCAACGTAATTCTATATTTGGATTTGCAATTTGTTGCTACACTCGATATGTGATGCTATTTATTTTGGGAGTATTTCTTGGGGGAAAAAATGCTTTGGCTAAGTTTTGGCATTTTTTTGGGTTATATAAATAATTTTATATTATTATTATTTATCAAAAAAATGAGTAAATAAATGTATTAATTTTTTTTCAATGTTGGATATTGCTTAACTAATCTTTGTCTATTAAATTTCTTTTCGATCCTAAAAAATATACTTAAAATATCTATTAAAAATGTATTCGAACTTGCAAAAAATCCATTTTTTTGTGGTATATAAATTATTAGATATTATTATTATGCATCAAAAAATATGAGTAAAAAAATTAATAAAATTTTAACAATTGTTTAAAAAATCTATTTTGTCTATTAAATTTTTTTTTGATCCTAAAAAATATGCTTAAAATATCTATTAAAAATTTACTTGATCTTGCAGTTCCAAAAAATCCATTTTTTGGGGGTATATAAATTATTAGATATTATTATTATTTATCAAAAAATAAAAGATTAAAAAAATGTATTGATTTTTATCAATGTTGGAGATTGCTTAAATAATCTATTTAGTCTATTAAATTTTTTTAGAATCTTGAAAAATATGCTTAAAATATCTATTAAAGCCAAATAAATAATTGCAAAAAGTAAAGTAAAATAGTTTTTTTTAGTGTAAAAAAAAAGAGTATTAAAGTTTATGCTGTGGCATTTTTTACAAAAACTTTCTGTGGCATATACACGTGCACCTTTTTGTGGTAGCTGTTGCCGTTGTAGTTGTTATTGTCTACGCGGCAAATTTCCGGCTGATGTTGCCACTGCGGTTGGTGTCGACATTGTCGCGACCCACTCGTCGTCGTCGTTGTTGTTGTTGTTGTTGTTGGTGGCTACGTCAACCGGAAACGCCAAACACTTTCCGGTCACGCAGTTTGACAACTCTGCCGCTACGTCGCTGCCCCTGAGCCTGCCACAGACCCTGCCACAGCCTCAGTTGTTGTGTGCTCTCAGAAGGTCTCGAGTAGTCACTTAAACTTAAGTGTTGTTGTGGGGCAAACCATTTTGTGGCCGCGGCACTAACAACAATGCTTTTTGAATTGGGGGCAACTCAATTTCTATGCGTGGCACGACGCGACTTTTGTTGCCTGCCAAAAACTTATGCCACAAGTCAACAAATTGTTGCCAAAAAAAGTTGCTTCAACTTAAAATTGTTCATTCTGCATGCAAAATTTGATAAATTAGCTTTTAATTGAAAGTGGAAGTCAATAGACTGTAAAGTGTTGCGCCACACACACACTGTGCAACACGTTTTCATTTAGCTTAAATCGATGATAATCGATTATCAAAGTCAAAGTGTATAACGAGCAGAGCTTAGAAGTTAAACAGACCCACAAAGTCAACCCTCCCGTGTCCTTTCTATCTTCTTTATTGTTAGGGCAAATGTCAATGTGTTAGAGTTTCTACGGACACGTCTAATATGTGAGAGTTGAGTCCGTACGCCATTTCACGGTCACGTGAGAAATATCAATAAAAAACGAAGAACAAGTAGTCAACAGTTGGCGAGGGTAGCTCGAATTTATTAACAAGTATTGATTTATTTTGAAAAATATAAAAAAAAACCCAAAAATTATAATAAATAATAAAAAAATTAAAATTAAATTAAATTCAAAATTTGACTAGATTTTCTAGACCATTTTGTAAAAACCAAAAATAATAATAAATTATAAAAAGAAATAAAATTAAATAAAATTACAAATTTGACTAGATTTCTTCTAGACCATTTTTTTTGATTAATTTTAATTATAATTATAAAAAAATAAAATTAAAACAAATTCAAAATTTTACTAGATTTTCTAGACCATTTTGTGAAAACCAAAAATAATAATAAATTATAAAAAAAATAAAATTAAAAATTTGACTTCTAGACCATTTTTTTTAATTTATTTAAAAAAAAAAACCAAAAAAAATCCAAAAATTATAATAAATTATAAAAAAAAATTAAATTAAATTAAATTAAAATTTGACTAGATTTTTTCTAGATCATTTTGAAAAACTGGTTGAGAATCTATTCAGCAAATTAATGTGTAAAAAATCGAACATCGAAAGTTATAATTATTTCAACAAAATAATATATATTAATAAAAAGGAAAATTTTTAGAATTTTATAAGAAAAACACAGAATAGTTTTTATTGCAATGAGTTTTAAAATAAAATAGTTCGGTTTTTAATAAAATCTTTTATTAATCAAAGCAACAATTCAATACATTAAAAACTGCAAAATTTTGAAAAAAAATAAACTTTTTAATAAAAGAATTTTCCCAAATATCGAGAGACCAATTTTCCTAAAAATAAACAAACACTCTTATTAGATGCAAAGTTTCAGTTACAATCCAAATTAAGTTAAGAAAGATAATCATTAGATATTGTTGTTTCAACCCACAGCACATCAATACGCCGACCTTTAATTCAACTTTGACGTCGATATCTTCTATGGCATAAATAATGGCCAAAATGTTTAAGTTGATGTCATTTTGACACGCTAATATGACGTGCTAACGGTGTCATAAAACTAAATCATTTTTATCCGCACATAAAATCCATTTATCATATTGCTGACTAAAGTATAAAAAACTGCGTCTTGCACTAGAATGCACTTTGCCAACATCATCATAATTATCATCGTCATTATCATCAACTTCATTTGGCCTTCAATTTAATTAAGAGCGCTCTTGGCAAGAAAATTTGATACGTGAAAAATCTATTTTTTCGTTTTTAATTGTTTTAATTTGCGCTTAATAATTATCGCATCGATATCTGACATCTGATATCTGATTTATCTACAATTGCAACTTTGCCTTTTTGTATCTACGTGTGTATCCTTGAACAACTGCTGTATCTTTAAATTAAAGCCTTAAGTGTTTTATTCAGTGTTAATTTATAAATACCTTTTTTTTTTATTTCTGGTTGAAGCCTTAACATTATTGCCCACTTTATTCTAACGTGCTTATCCCAGCTTTTCGCTTTGTCTCCTCTTTTTTTTATCATAAACTTTTGCAAATTTAATTTGCACATTCTTGGAATAAGACTAAATGCCCAAGCATGCCAGGGACGCTATTTGTCGATGCCTGACACCCTGTTGCATTTCAAAATGTCTACATGGTCATGACAAAGGCATCCAATACTCTCGAGACACAAATGTGTAAGTGTGTGTATAGACTAGGTGTCATCAAATTTTATTTAAACACATTAAACTGAACCAAGATTGCGTTCGATGCGTATGAGTAATATTTAACTTAATTTTCAAGTGCAATAAAATGCAAAAATTCGATATGGTTACCTAGCATAATTTGGTCCTTAAAACAGAGACAAAAAATATCTGTAATTATTAACATTTTTAACTAAGAATAACAATCATAGGAAATTTTTAAATAATTATTTCATGACTGCCAAAAAATTTAAAAATTATAGTTATTTTAAATATTTATTAAATCACCCTTAAAAATAATAAATTGATATTAAAATTGGCTTTTATTATATTCTCGAATAATGAGTAAGACTGAGTTTTATTAGATCAGTCTTAAGAAAATTCATAAAAGCCTTATTTATAATTTGCAAAATTAAAATCTTCGACTCGAATATTGATCTTTGATAAAAAAAAACAAAAAATTAAAATTCCATAGGATAATTCCTTTTGGATGGAAAATTAAAATCTGACGGAATTTTAATTATTTTTTAACACGCTCAAATGAAAGTTTTCAAATTTTCTAATGAATATTCAATATTTCTAATGAAAATTAAAAAAATATAAATTTTACATTTTATTTTGATCTCGGGTTTTACCACACCAAATTTGCTGTTGCGCATTTAGTTATCAAAAAAATTAAAAAAAAAAAAGAAAACTATAATACACCCTCTGCAATGGTCTAAAAGAAGAAAAAAAAACTCTGGCATTAATTTGGTTAAACAGGCAATTAATATGCGTGGCAACACTGTAAACAATGCGGCAAGGGAATTGGCCAAATTTGTGCTGCTTTCACCCGCTCCTTTACCATGTTGCCATTAATTTCTCTAATGGCGCGAGCATAAACAAATTTGCTTTCTCTGCTATTTGGTTTTTTCCTCCTCTGGCTTGTCGGAATCATGACGTTGCGCATACGCCACATAATTCGCGGCTTTCTCGCAGCGAGAATTTTTAATTCATTTAATTAGCTTTGCCAGTACACAACTGAATTTATATAATTTGTTTTGGATGGCCACAATAATCATGGCTTAAAATTTACAGCTTTTGCCCGAGTTTTAATTTTTATTACATTTATAATTTTAAATTTAATGCCATGAGTGCGCGGCACTTAATAATATATTCATAAATAAAATGAGTGTAATTTTTATGCCGTTTATTTTCCACTGAAGATTTTAAGTTATTATTTATTTATTTAATTAATTATTTTCCTAGCGCAACAAGTAAGGCTTATAAATAGGGTACTAGGCACTAAAGAGGAAATAAGGATTATTTTTTAATTAAAATCATTTCGTTATTATTACCTCTGATTTATTAAAATAATTTAATGTAATTTTTTTAATATTTTTTTTTTTAATATCCTTTTTTTATATTTATTTTTTGTATTTATTTTTTTAATTTATATTTTTTTAATATTTATTTTTTTATATTTATTTTTCTTATATTTATTTTTTTATATTTATTTTTTTTAATATCTATTTTTTGTATATTTATTTCTTTATATTTATTTTTTGTATATATATTTTTTTATATTTATTTTTTTAATATCTATTTTTATAATATTTATTTATTTTTAAATTTATTTTTGAATATATATTCTTTTGTATTTATTTTTTTTCTATTTATTTTTTTTTTATTTATTTGTTTTATATTTATTTTTTTAATATCTATTTTTCTATATTTATTTTTTTTATATTTATTTTTTTTATATTTATTTTTTTTTATATTTATTTTTTTATATTTATTTTTTTTTATTTATTTTAGTATATATATTTTTGTATTTATTTTTTCATTTTGTTATTATTACTTAGAAAATTAATTTCATTTGTTTATGTTTATTTTTTTAATATCTATTTTTTTTATATTTTTTTTTTTATATTTATTTTTTTTTATATTTATTTTTTTTATATTTATTTTTTTTTATATTTATTTTTTTATAATTTTTTTTTTTATATTTATTTTAGTATATATTTTTTTTTATATTTATTTCTTCATATTTATTTTTTTAATATATTTTTTTTTATATCTAATTTTTTTTTTATTTATTTATTTAGTTTGTTTTATTTTTTAAAATTTTTTTAATTTATTTTATTCTGAGAGTTGTATTTACTAAGGTTCAGTATTAATCGTTTTAATGATAGATTAAACAGCAGGTAGAACTATAACTACAACTTTTATCCTTTCACCATTACTATCAACCAATTTTTATATATAACGAAACACATATGCATCCTCGAGAAGATACGCAGAAAAACACATTTAAAATTGGCTTAAACGCTTGCCACATTATATGCCAACATCGTGTGTTTATCTTTGTCGCCGTTGGCGTTGCTAACCTTGTGGCAGGACTGCAGGAGAGTTGCCCGCCTCGGTTGCCTATGGTGTGGCATGTCAGTGAGCACTTACACTAATTTCCAGTTATTTGCATGCAAAATTACCCAGCAGCAGGCAGTCAGGACCTAAAGAACCCAAACAGCGCCTGGTGCCTGCTAGGCAATTATAAAAGAAAATTATGTTAATTTTAGTATTGAGAGAGGCCTCGCCGTTTGACCGCAATTGCCGGGCAATATCATTTATCATTTGACCCCGATTAAGGAACAGAGAACTGGCACCTTCAGCTTTGTGGACAAATCCCAACGATTGCCTTCAAGTGCCTACACAATAATGCAACTCATGTGTGGCATGCCGCATCGATAAATGGCCATAGAAAAATCTGTAGGGAATATCGAGTGGGTTCTGTGTTTTGGAAAATATATTAATTATACATGGAATAGAACAATTATATTTGTTTAAGAACAGAACAGGAAATTGCTTGTTTATAAGTTCATTAAAGTTGTTGTGGCATTTTCTTAAAATTATTATGTTTAATAGCTGTGAGAAGTTAATGATATAATCGAAGTTAATTATTAAATAAATGGCCTTATTTATATATGAGAAATTAATATTGATGTAGAACAATTTAAATAATTTAAAGGTTTATCAAGTTTTTTACAATTTTAACACTTTCGAGCTCATATGAAATGTTTAAAATTTAAATAATTTTCCATTAAACTCAATTTACAATTTTCAAATTTGCTCAAATTTAAAATTATTGATTTTTTGTGCATGAACTTTTATATTTGATTTTATTGAAAAAGAAAAAAGAATTATGTAAATAAATTCAATTATATATTCTTTAGATGTTGGGCATGTAAATAAACATTTATTTTATTATTTATGGCTACTACTAAAAAATATAAACCAATTTTTCAGCGTCCAAAAAAAACCTTCTAAAGTGCCATGCAGGTACTTTATTTTATTACATAAAAATTTTCTTTTTATTTTGAATTTTCATATTTTATAAAAATAAAAAAGAATCGCATCCTTCTAAAGATTTGGCAAGTAAATAAACATTTTAAATTCATATAAATTAATATTAATATATAAAGACTAGGTTTTATTTGGGCTTATATTGTATTATTTAAACAGCATATAAACAAATTTTTAGCGCACAAAAAAACTTGCTAAGGCGCCATGCAGGTACTATAAAATTTTCTTTTTATCAAAGTAAAAAAAGAATATAAGAATAAATTCAATTAAATTCTCTAGATTTTGGGCATGTAAATGAACATTTATTATTGATTTTCTATTTAAAAAATAGCTTGCATTTGAGTCTATGTCATAAGTATAACTAAAAAATATATAAACAAATTTTCAGCGTCCAAAAAATACCTTCTAAAGTGCCATGCAGGTTCTTTATATATTTGATATTACAACAAAATTTTCTTTTTATCCAACAAAGTAAAAAAATCGTTATATATATAAAAAGAGTCAAAGACAGGATATTTCAATTCACAGCCAATGTGTAGTCAATAGTAAATATTTAATGTGATTTCCGATTCTGATTCTTTGAGTATTTCGCTGCCTCGAGGGCCGCTCAATTGCAAGTTAAACAACTCAATTTGCCCTCGAGGCAAAAAAAAAAGGCAAACAAAGCCAAAGCAATTGCACAGCAAGTTAACTATGTATATGCCATTTTATTCAAAGCTAAACAAGGTACACATATACACACACACACACACACACATACACTACACACACATATACAGTTAGATAGACAGGCAATCAGTGCGTTATCCTGTGCAGTGTCGCCTAGCACAAACTAAAAAACAATTTAATTAAAAATTTATGAGCGTGTCGTTGTCTTGGCAAACAACTGACAAAACAAAAGCAACAAACTGTTGCACACACACACACACACACACACTGGGGACACATGTGTGTGTATCGTAGCGGAAATGGCCTGCTGCCATTTGTGTATCCCTTCCATTGTTGCATGCCACACTGTGCATTTATTGTTATGTTGGCTTTGGCTCATTTGCTTTCATTTTGCTGCTTGGCTTGCTTTGTTTAGACTTTTGCTTTTGCTAATTACCAAAGCACTTGTTTGCTCTCTACATCTCCCTTGCCCGCTCTTCCGCTAAAGTTGAGCTTAATTATAATTATTAAAGTTTTTTCGAGCAAAGTTTTACCCAAAAGCGACATAATTGAAATGTTTATTTGCTGAGTATATATTTATGCCGCCACAATGTTGTTCATTCATTTCAATTAATTTGCAATTTTTATCCATAATTACATGCATTAATATTGTTAAACAAAACAAGTGCACAAGTTGCTGTACTCCGCCTCAAGTGGATAAGTTTCTACCACATCCGGGTCGGATTTTTCATCTGCTTTTGTAATCTGCATGCTAATTATAAACCCACGTAATTACCGTTGCTTTCTCTGTCGCTCCGTCTCTCTCTGTCTTCATATCTTAACTTGTATTATGCGTAATTTATGGCCCTGTTTTATCTATGGACCAAAGTTTCAAGTGTTGGCTATTTATAAGCGTTGTTAAAGCCACTTGGCTTTATCTTTACAGTTTGAGGGAATGTGAATGTTTAAAGAGGCGCGTGTTTGACATTGAATGGCCAAAACGATAGTTGGCCAATTCAGCAAAAATCAGTTAAGGGTTGCTTCACACAATCTGCGGTTTCAGCATATTTTTAACCAGAAATTAAATACAAAATCAGTTGCCCTGCCAGAGTAATGACTAGCATTTAATTCTTGTTTTAATAAATTATTTTTAAATTGGGTTTTAACCACGAGTTGGAATCGGTTTTTAAGAGAATTCTGATTATTTTTTTTTCAGCTTAGAATATATTATGTGAATAAAGTTTAATATGGCATGAGATTAACAAGAAAATAAAACTCGCATTTTGAGTATAAAATAATAATAAAAACATACGAAATATATAAAAATTAAATTAAATTAAATTATTAAAAATAATAATAAAAACATACGAAATATATAAAAATTAATATAGTTAAGATATATACAAAAATTAGAGAGACACAGTTCGATTTAATAAATACTAATGTACTCAGTTGTTCTTACTTCAAATTTTTAATTTCAGTTTAAAATAAAATGCACAAATATATCAGGTTCTCTCTCTTTCTTTTCTGTTGAGACTTCACAATATTTTCATTATTTTAAAAATGTGCAAAGGCCTTCTGCTATATAACTACGTTTATATTCTGATTAAAAACCAGTAATATATTACTTATTTCTGCGTGAATTTAATTCGGAAATGAATTCGGAATAGAGAAATATAGAGATGGACATGGTCTCCGAAATTCACGCTTCAAAAATAACAAGACCACGCACAAATTAACCGAAAAAGTTTATGTTTTATTTTTTAATAAATTCACATAATTATTTAAAAATTAAATCTTTCCATGTGCGCTGTAACCGAATTTTCCTAGAGCAAAAATACAAAATTGCATATTAAAATTAAAAATTTATATGTAATTTTAGTTCGTTTATTTTTAGGTGTTTTGGCGCGTTTTAGTGCCCTAAATGAAATTTGATAGGAAAACTGTTTTTTAGGCATGACCAGTTTATATAAATACAAAAAAAAAAAAAAAAATTACGGCGCGTGTGTCCACCTCTACACAAAATATTGATTTATTGTAAAAATCATAAAAAATTAACATTTGCTTGCTTTGGAAACTGTCAAAATTGTTTTGTATCAGCTCAAATAATTCAAATACTTGAAATACACTTGCCTTTTATGTGGGTATCTTATGACAGGCGAAGACGCCCCAACAAGTTGATCTTTATTTTCATTTTGCTTATTTTATTTGTTGCACGCGTTTTTCCGTTTTTCTTTTTCTTTATTTTTTTCCTTTCTTCTTTGGTTGTTTTGCCTCGCCTCCGTTACGCCTAAAGTGCGATTATTTTATGTGTAGCATACTTTTCGGTGTCTGGCGCCAATTGCGGGGGCTTACACTCTGTATTTTTTTGTTTTTGTGGGTGCTTGGGCGTATTGGTTGGGGTTGGGCTTAAAAGCTTTGCCAATTGTTGAATATTTTACAGTTTTTTATTAGCCTTGTGTTTGCGATTACCGCAAGTTTTGTCGTACGTTGGTTTTAAAGTAACATTACCTTTAGCCCATACACTAAATGATTATTGTGTTTTTTTTTTGTTACTGGTTTTTTTTTTGTTTTTTGTTTTGTATGTTTATTTCTCATTAACGGCGAACGAGCAACGCTTTTTTGCTGGCCCCGTTTTATTGGCTCACGGACTGTTGATTTTAACGTTGCTGTTGTTTTTGATTTTTTTCACAAATTAGTCGCACGAACATTTTGCTGTTGTGGCACTAAATGGCAGGAAAAAGGCTACCGCGACATAGTCCTGCTGCTTTGCTCTGCCGAGTTCGCCTGCGATGGCGGCAAATTGTTTGCAACATGCAAAGCAAAAAGCCCACAAATAGGCCAACATGGCCAGAATCCAAAGGAGCCCAGACCCTGCCCCCCAGATACATGCACACAAACCCAGTTCCAGTTCCAGTTCGCGGCTAAGTAAACATGCAGACAGACAGACAGACAGACAAGGTGGCCAAGTTGGCCGAGTCAGTGAGCCAGTAGCTTAACTGTTCCTCTGGTTAGCGTGCTCCTTGCTGTCCTGACAAATACACAAAGGAACATGCTATATTCTGTGCACCTGCAGCGGCTTCTTGTTCCACTTCACTTGCTGCTACTGCTCCTGTCGGTAGTTTTTTCATTGTTTCAGTGGTTTCTTTTTTTTTTGCAATACCCTGCAGCTTTAAGTTTGGCTATAAAGGGTATAGAAAGTATCTTTGATTTGGAGTTTACAAATAAATAGATTTAACTTTAATTTACTGCAATTGTTGCTGTCTTAATCCATCTTACTACATTTGAAAACTTAAGAATTAATTGAAGTTAATTTCAAAGTGCCTCAAAAATATATTTAAATTGTTTGCATTTTATTGTAGCTTCGCTATTTCGCTCGATTAATCGATAAATCAGTTTTAGGGTTGCATTTTGTCTGATCTGTCAAATGCCAAATTTACAGAGTTGATTTTTCTGTACTTTTTCAGCCCAGAAACTTTCATTTATTTGTTGATATTATTCCTGAGCTTACAGGGTACTTTAAAGCCCTGCATTCTTCACTTCTTCGTCGTTTCATTTTCTATAGCACAGTTACGTGCGCATACCCCACTTTTGCCTTTTTAAGGACCAAAGGCATGAAATGAATATGGATTTGCTTTTAATTACTGACTCACAGCACCGAGCACACAGTGCCACACTGGGAATGCTAAAAACAACAGCAATAACAACAACAACAGCAACAACAACAAAACCATTTTCGGTTGCTATTTCTGTGTTTGTGGCTTGTTCAAATTTTCTGGGAATTTTTTTTTTTTCTTTCTATTTTTTGTAGTTATTTATGGTACATAGAGCAAGTCCAAAGCTTCCTGAACAGTAAGGGGGGAATTATAACACGAACTGAATCGGTTGGATTAATAGACAGAGTTGAAAATAAAATGTGCAGAGTATATTGAATCGGTATTACGGAGGAAAAAATAAACTACGGGTAAATGTAGCTGCGATTTTATTTATTAAAAATTTAATGTAGATTTTTAGAAAAGAAAAACAGATTTTTATAAAAGACGTATTTTAATACAAATTAAAATTGTGAGATGGGGAAAAAAATTCATAGTTAAAGGTATTTTTTAATAATTTACAATTTAAAAAAGAAAATGGTTTTACAATGAATATAGACAATTAATTTTGGATAAAATGGTTTAATAAAATAGGGCAAATGTATGTAGTAGAGAGATTGTAGCAGCTTCGACAATATAAAATATATTTATATATTTTTTAATTGTATATATAGGCAGTAAAGAAAAGATAATTAGAATAAATCAGGCTCTGTCCTTTGAATTTTAAGCGTACTGTTAATTTAGGATATTTTCTTAAAAATCTTTTCAATTTATAGTAAAAGAATTAATGACATTTTAACAATATTACGAGCTCTTAATATTAAACCAACATTTATTTATAGCCGCAGCTTATCAAAAGTTAAATTTAATTTATCTACAATTCAACAATTTCTGCTGCCAAAAAATATGCAAATCCTTTCAAAAAAATATTTAAATTCTGTGCATTTGCTTTAAAATCATACTTTACCATTTATATGGCCCATTTCAGATTTGTCCAATTAGCGAAACCCCATGGAGTCCTTTTATAGTCGTAAGGATATTGCCACAAAGCAATGGATAGGGCTGGCGAGTGGCTTTACGGCTAAATCTTTTTGGCCAACACACACAAGCCTTGTTATGACATATACGCGAAACGCGTTTAAAAAGGTATGCAACACGCTCTCACATCCAGGTAAAAGATAAAAGTGCTTGCCACAGGCGTTGGCGTTTCAATCTGCTACAACTGCTTGCCCCACCCCCACCCCCCGGCAGCAGAACGTAATATGTTTAGTTTTTTTTTTTTGTTCTGCTGCTGTGTGTGTGTACTGTTTTAAATATGTAATGGCTTGAATATTTTATAAACTACACGTGCTTTGCCGACTTCATTCACGCCCCACCACACATGCCCCATATATATATATATATATGCTAACTCGATAATATTGATTGGTTTATTGGACGACGTGTGTGGCGCCTCACGTGTTGGGGTATGCTTTAGTTCAGTTATATATATATATATATAAATATGTTTTATTTATATTGTCAGAATCTGTACTTACCCATTTAACATGCCACACGCCTTAATCCACTTCTTGGTATCATTATATAAAGCAGAGCGTTTAAAAACGCGGGCGTTTAAGTCGCACCAACTCGCTCGTTGTGTTGTTGTTGTTGTAGTCGTTGTTAATATTATTATTATTATTATTATTATAATTGTTGTTGTTGTTGTTGCTTCTCACACATTTTATAGCACACTTTTGGGATGCTGATAAATTGCTCTTTTGTGCAGCATTTTATATGCGGAAGCAAAGAATGATGTGATCTTTCTTGCATTAGATGAATATTTAATATTTCAATTTCATTTCCACACACAACAGCAGCAAGCAGAGTTAACACTGAGTGCGACATGGCCAAGAGTTGAGGTTTTTGGTAACTCCCGTTTGGTCATTTAATTGTTGCCCCCCGCTGCTGCTACTGCTCCTGCTGCTGCTGTTGCTCTCATTCTCATTATCAGTTTGCCTAACCCCTGCCAGCTCTCCTCGTGTCTCGAGTGCGTCATTAGGCGTTTGTTAATGGCTTTTCAGAGTCGCAACAGCAACGGCAACAGCAACAGCAACAACAGTTCACATATGAAACGCCCAAAAGTATGCAATGCAACGTGCGCGTGCAAACTCATTTAATATGCTTTATGACGTCATATGCGCTCGGTCTGAACGATTTTCAGCTAACCCCCACCTCTATGCCCCCGCCCCTCATACTCCCGCCCCATGCGACAATTGTGTTGTTTTTTTTTGGCTCTTTTGTATTAGTGTTGCTTTTGGCCATGTTGTTGGGCACGCCTCTTTTGTTTACATTTGCCTTCTTTGTTGCGCCGTTGAGCGTTGGCCATTTCAAATGCAGATAGCCTTGGAATATCCCTGGGCAAGTCGTAGTAGTAGTAGTAGTAGCTGCTTCAAAAGAAAGTCTCTAGGCCTGATTTTATGGTACCCGTAAATTGCCTATTTTACTGGCAGTTAGTTGCCTAGGCTTGTATATCTTGTATAAGGCTTTAATTCTAATTGAAAACTGCTTTGAAAATATTTAAAGAAAATATTTAAAAAATATAAAATATAAAACAATAGAAAATACAATGTTTTCTATACAAATTACAACTAGTTTTTTTACTATTGTAGAATAAGTTTTAGCTTTTGTTTTTTAACCATTTCACAGCTCTCATACCTGTTGAAATTTCTTTGGAATGATTAACCTCCTATAAATTTGTGTTTTTTATAAGGCTACAGCAGTTAATTGAACTTTTGTAGTTTAAAATATAATAAAATTTATTAATTTTTGATTTTTATGGTTTTTCAAGCCTCTGTTTCCTATATTTATTTTTATATATTGAGAACTATTTCAATGCCAATAAATAAAGTTAAAGTTAAGATAAAAATAATTAGACTGTTACTTTTACTTTAAACTTTTCTAATACGCAGCTGTGATAGGTCTGTTCCAATATAAACATTTTTAAAATATTTAAAAAAAATTTCGAATTGCTGCCTCTGCATTTTTCCGTATATAAAAAACATATTATATGTATAATAAAATTTTTTAAATATTTTTAAAATGTACAAAATGCTGCCTGTGCATTTTTCTGTAAGCAACAACATATTATATGTATAATAATATATATTCCATATATTTTTAAAAATTTTTAAGTGCTGTCTGTTAATTTTCCCATAAGTAACAACATTTTATATGTATTTTAAATTTTTTAAATATTTTATTATTCAACCCGAGTACAATTGGAGTCCTTGCTGCCCCTAAACAATTGACAAATATTTAATTCATAATTTAATTTTTTAATACTTAAAATGACTAAAAACTTAAATATACCCTTACAATAAAAAGTTTTTCCTGAATATAGACCATTGTTAGCTGAGCAAAGGTCAGTTCTGTTCCGACCTAGTGCTCCCTGTGAGCTTTTACAGTTAGACACGTTATTTAGAACGTGTTGGCATGGCCCAAAGCCGAAAATGGTTGATGGTCCCGTTGATTACATGTCTCAGCTGGCCAACTGTCACTGCCTACTAATAGTAAGCCACTTAGCAATTGGTAACAAGATTTTCAGATAACTTGAGAGTTGTAACCCAGTCTCTTATCTGCTGTTGTTGCTGTTTCCTGTGTAAACGTGTCTTAAATGGGTGGAAAGAGTATTGGCCTGGTTAGACAACAGTCACGTCTGACTGCTTGTTGGCCCAAAACGCACAGCTGATTTCATTTGGTCTAGCTATTGGCCTAGCCCTAATGTTGACTGTTATTAGCCAAGGACGCGCTTTCAGTGCTGCTCTGGCTTAAGATTAGCTTTGTTAATTTTTGCTTTTATTTTGGAATTAAATGCTATTTAAATATTCACACACGCACACACACAAAACAAAGAAATTCTTTACCTACTGCGCAAAACTTTAGTTTACTTCACTTCACTTAATTTAACTTCACAAAACTAAATTCCAAGCAACTCCATTTTCTTTTCTCACTTTTGTTGCTTCGTTTGCCTTTTGTTTCTTTTATATATATTTTTTTTTTGCCAACTGTGACTTCAGCTCGGAATTTGTCCCGTTTCGTCTCGTTGCGCGACTGACCGTACTGACGAGCCGACAGACAGACAGAGAAAAAGTAACAATAATTGAAGAATTGAACAATCAAGCCAAGCGTCGTCTGCTCGGACTCCGCTTTTTTTTACATGTCCGTTTGCGTGCAGGCTTAGCAACAAACTGTTGTCGCCAGTCTAAGACCCAAGTGCGTGTTCGAGCCTCGTGCAAAGCTCGTCGGCTCGTCGGTCGTCGGCTCGTTCGTTGGCGAGGAGCTCGTGCTTTAGTTTGTGTTTGTGTTTGTATTTGTATTTGCGTTTTGTTGTGCTTTCGGCACATAGCACGTGCTGAACTTGAGCTTTTTTTTTGTTGCTGAGAACGGGAACGAGAACGAGAGTCCGAGTTCGAGTCGCGTTTCTCAACAAGTGGAAAGTGGAAAGCTTTCGATGCGCCATTAATTAGCGCCTGTGCTGCTAATTGAATTTTCATGGCTAACAAAAAGAACTAAAAAGCTTGCTGTAAACTTGATTTATAGTAATACACTTGCAGAGGGTATTATTATTTTTTGATAGAGCGTGTAACGCATTGAAAGCATGTTTAATATACTAAAACTTGACGCAAGCTTTGCTGCAGACTGAAAATATTTAACAACGTCTAAGTATGTATAATAACTGCAATGAAAACTATCTGACAAGAATTAAGTTTTTTATAGCTTCAAAAAATGCAATAGTATATTTAGGGTATTAAAATGTCAGCACTAAAGAAAAAGCTTTCATTTCATGCTTTAGTTAATCCTCAACCTGTTGACCAACATCGTGCCGTGCTTGGTTTAGGACCGGGGCGGGGCGCATGATGTGCAGTAAAGTTTTTCGTTGTAAGCTGGCTTTTGTCCTTACAATTTGCAAATAGTTTTTTTTTCCAATTTTTTTTTTGCAACATCAAGGACCTTGCCTTGCTCTTGAAACTGGCAACAAGCAAGACGAAAGCAGTTGAAATATTTATGTGTACATAAGGTCGTCGAAGCAATTTGTCCGCTCAGCTAGACTCTGGCTCTAAAAATACTCATATGTGCGAGTTTACGTTCTCGTAAGTATGTAAGTACTTAAATTTGGGTACAATATACATTTGTATAGAATATTACGTTTTATATTTTAATAGTTTGCCAAGGACAACATTTTTCACTTCTCATAACAAAAGACTATAATTGAAATATAATTGGAATAAATGTAATTGGATGCAGTTTATTTTGGTGTTGGAAAGAAATGATAAATTGACGAAAGAGTTTAGTGCTGGTAGACAAAGAATACTCAATAATGTACGAATTAAATTACTTTGCGTTTTAAGAATTCAAAACAGTTTGTTTAAGCTTAAACTGTAACGTCAGTTAGGAGAGCTTTGGTTTTCAAATGATTCAGCGCCATCTATCGTATTTAATTGAACCTAATAGAGCTTTTCAGTGATTTTATATTTTATTTTGATTAAAGATTTATTTATGGATTTTTTTCATTAAAATTGGCAATTTCTCTCTCAATAATTGTGATAAAAAATTTAAATTTCAGCTTTTAAGTTATAAACTTTAAATTACTATTATTTTTTAAATTTTATAATAAAAATCAATAATACAAATTTTGCCTGGTATTTCAGTGACTTTGGCCACCGAAAAAATTAAATTTCCTAGCAGCATTTTAACAGCTGCAGGTTATGGCTTATTATTTTTACAAAAATAGCTCCCATTTGGTAAAAATCGATTGGTATACGGATCATCAAAGGATATAGTTTTAAATCTTCCTCCGTCACAATGTGCTTTGCGGCCATATATTAACAAAAACCTGGAAATCTTTAAAATCCCTTCCCCCCCTGGTAAATAAAAATTCTCTTTTCACTTTTATATATTTATTTAATTCTTTAAATTTAAATAAAATATTTAATTAATTATTATTACTATTAATTCCTTTTATTCTAAATATTAATATCATAATTATAATTATTAAATTTATTAATTTTAGAATTTTCATTATTAAAGTACATATTTTATATATATACTTTTATTTTTTTTTTTACATTTAAATTAGCATACAAACATAAGCTCGAACATTTTTATCTATAAAAGTAGAATAATGTTGAATGTCATTTTAATATTAGTTTATAATTTATTTGATGATTTGGCTTATTTGAATTATTTAAATAAAATCTTAGGTAAACTTACACTAAACTTATATTATATTTGCTGTGACTTATTGCAATTGATTCAAGAAAAATTTAGTTACATTTTTATAGACCTTTTTAATATATTGTATTTATTGTATATAACTCTAGCTTAAAGCAAAAAAGGAGCTTGGCTCATAGATTTTGGGGTGCTGTTATCAGAAATGAAAACCATTTTATTATTCAGTTAAACTATACCTTAATGATCAATTTTTTCCATGGCTGCCGAATGATAGTCCTTTGATTCAATTTTCCAGATTAACTAAACTTAAAATTGAGAAATTTAGTTGAGATATCTCTTAAAACTAAAAAAAGCACATTTTTAAAAAATTCATTCTCAGGATTATTTAAAATATAATGGTCTAATTTTATATAGTCAATAATTTAAATAGTCGTTTCAAAAAAGAATTAAGTCTGAAATGTGCATCTTTTGCTGTTCGCTTAAAACTCAATTTTTTTTTTTGCAAGAGTTCTGTTGAAATAGTTTATCATGTTTAATGTAAATCGAAAAC
The DNA here is from genome assembly GCA_035043045.1 of Hirtodrosophila alboralis. NCBI lineage: Eukaryota > Metazoa > Arthropoda > Insecta > Diptera > Drosophilidae > Hirtodrosophila > Hirtodrosophila alboralis. The sequence goes on from JAWNNH010000094.1 coordinate 325,979, forward strand.
TGGTTTCCAAATTGACGTGAATTCCGTGAATAAAGCGGAAATCGGTCAGCCAAAAAATTTATAAAATATTTAATTTTATATGTAAATTCAAGCGCTACTCTAAAACGTTTTGGCTCTTTTTGCTCCTCTTTGCAAAATGTCAAGTGTGTTAAAAAAACACTGAAAAAGATGAAGTAGAAACAGGTAAGATTTTTGAAGAAGAAAGTGCTCGAGAAGCAGACACCCTCTAATCAGGAGGTACCTAAGACAATTTTTTATTAAAAATTTTAATTTAAAATATTCAAAATTTGTTTATATTTACTATACATTAAGGATATTAACACTATTCAAAGCTCTAGACAAAAATAAATGTGTTAGTCAAGAAAAATAAATTTGCAGAAATTATAATTAACAATTTAAGGTAATAAAATCATATATACTTAAATTTGAATTGATTTAATGAATCAGTAATCGTATTATTTATTCATAATATAAATACAGGGTATGTAACTAAAAACTCGAACTAGACAATGAGAACTTAAAAAGGTCAACTCTCTTGTGCAAATGACAAGCAGCAAATAAACAAATACATACAATAAAGTTTAAGGAACCCGACTGTTAAATGCTCTATTACCAGTCTAACAATTTACATGAGGAAAAATTACGTGCTTTTATATTTGTGTAAATCAATTAATGGTTTAAAAAAAATTTTTAATTTTAATATTCTCACATTAGGCACAAAAAAAATAAACAAAAAGTTTTATTAGAAATTTTATACATTTTTTTTCAACACTTAAAAAAAAATGTATAAAACTTCTATTAAAAAACTCACTTAAAAAAAATTTATCAAATTTCTATTAAAACTTTTTGCCGATTTTATTTGTGCATAATATGAGAATATTTTTATTCATTTTTTTCAACTCACTTAAAAAAAATGTATAAAATTTCTAATAATACATTTTGGCTTAAAGTGAGCATTTTTTTTACTAAAATAATCGTACACCCAAAACCCCAATATACTCCATTGCCCTATCGGGAACAGAGTATAAAAACACTTTGGCACACTTTAAAGTTGAAGCGATGACGTTGGCAGCTGTGGCAGTTCGTCACGCCTTTAGACGCCTCTGTCATTTAGCAATCGTCGTCTTTGGGCCTTTATTGTTTTTAATTGGCTTTAAACTGATCAAGGTCGCAGCGGCCAACAAAAAAAAAAAATAAAAAGCGGCTTTAAATTGGCACGACAGAGACGTAGATATTAAGCCAAATTAAAGAGAAATGTTAACAATGGGGCAAGGCGAAAATGTAGCTAAAGTTGAGCACAGATATTTAAGATTTGATTTTAATAAAATGTAATATTTAATATAAATAAAAATTAATAATAAAGTGCTTGCTTGAGCTGTTTGTGTGTTAAGTGTGCCCAAACAGTTTACAGGGTGTTTCGCTGTCGTATATAACAGTTTTTGTGTTTTTTTTTTATAACTTGATATTTAGCGATTGGTTTTTTTTTATTTAATGTTGGGAGTGTATGCTTTGGTTTATTTTTTTAAATTTAATTCATAGCGTAATAATTATTATTATTATTTAACTTTTTAAAAATGCTAAAAGGATTAATTATCAAAATTACATTAAAGATTACTTTTTTGAACTAAATAACAAGCAAATATTATAAATTGTGATTTTTATTTATTTTATAGATTTTATCGAGACCAATGAAAAAAATATGGTAACATTTTCGTTCCGATCGAACAAAATCCATATTAAAGTTTATTTTAAGTATTTTATTTACTTAGAAAAAATTATATTACTTCCTTACAAAAAAATGAAAATAATTTAAATAATTTTTTTTTTTTTGATTTTATCATTTAATTTTACTGTTATTTTTCAAACACTTAAATTACATTTTTTAAGACATCTTTGAAAGTGTAAAAAAAAATAAAAAGCTGAAAAAAACGATGCAGTTAAGCAAAATGTTTTTACATTTGTTAAATGTATTTATGTATATGCATATACATTTATGGGTGCACGCCCAGACAGGCGACACGACAGAGGCAAGTCAGGCCAAGTCAGACCTTCTGGAATTTGCCACCGACGAGGCGCTCCAAGTTGGAAGTCTTAAAGCCAAGAATGTCATTTGCATAATGGGCAACAACGACAACGACAAATGCGAATGGCATCCACACACTTGCATTCCACACAGCGGGTCGGTGAACACACTGAACACACTGCTGCAGGTGTTACTCACCACAAGCCACCACCGAGTTGCCTTACCCCTCCACACTGCTGACATTTTGCATATAAAAGAGTGGCGTGTTCGGGTGACGCACTTCTCTCTGGTTTTCTTGGTTTTTTGAAACAAGACTTGTTGTGACTTGTGCAACCGAATTAAAACGAACGACGGGAGCCGCTTAAAAGCTCGTCGGCGTGGAACGTGTTATTGCCCCTCCCAGTCACCCGTGCGCGTGTGTGTGTGGTGTTAACTGTAAAAAAGCTCACGCAAATTCACCACGGCGCCCAACTGCTGCAGCAGATCGACAGCTTAAAGAGTCGACGCCGCCGCTCGGCCGCCGTTTGCCGTTCGCCCGCCTGTGGCTGTGTGTAATAAAAGAAGCACATTTGAGTTGGTTTTCGGGGCTTTGGCGTCAGCTTCGAGAAATTGTGCGCGACAACGTAGCAAACAGTGTAAATGGAGCTTTGATAGCGAACGGAAGGACTGCTGCTGCTTCTCTTACAGATCTCAATTCGAGTGTGTGTTTTAACCAAGATATAGATATATATATAACTGCGGACAAATCGTAGAAAACAGTGCGTGTTTGTTAATCCCTAGGCGTTCGTACAAAATGGCAAAACTGTTTATAGTTTTTGCCGTTTTGGCTTTGGCGGCCATTGGTGCAGGTAAGCACAAATAATTAAACACAAAACAAAATGTATATTTAATTTACTTAATTTATACTAGACTTGATTTATTTTTTTAATTGCTGCCTCATGCAAATTGCATTTGTCCAGCGGAAGTTGTCAGTCAATTATAAAAAATAAAAAAAAACAATATAGAAAAAACTGGCCTTCAAAATGAAAACCAAAAGATAAACTGTAAAGACTGAAAGCTGGTCAAATTGCAGTTACCATTGGCGACAGTTGCAGCCTGTTTGTAACCTTGATTATGCAAAAAAAAGGAAGCACAACCAATTATTGGCTAACTACAATACAACAACAAAAATAACAACAACTTGCAAAACAACTTTCATTTTTGTAGGGCCAAGTATGTTGATCCTGAGATTCCAACATAAAGCGGATTTAAAATTCAACTTCAACCTTAATTTCAACTCGACATTCGATATTCGAAATATGACATTCGACATGCGATATTCGACATTCGACATTCGACATTCGGTATTCGAGATTCGACATTTGTGGAATGCATTTGTTGACTTTGACAGGCCATCGATCAATATGCGATCAATTTTTTATATTTGTAGCTTATAGTTTTGCCCTGCGGTCTCTGCCAACCTGTCCATTTAACAGTTAACAGTTATGCAAATAGTATACACTCGGGTTATAATAACTGTTGCCAACTGTGTGTGACTGCGAAATGTCAAAGTTATATCCAAGCGCCAAGCGCAGCAACAAGTTTTTCTTTTTTTCTTATAATTATTAAGTATTGTGTAGAGTATACTATATTCTTTGTATTGGTATTGGTGACATCGTATTTCATAATATGGGCAAACGTGTTTTGGCCAACCCCAAGACTCACAACCAGCTAGACGGCATGCCGTTAGTCCCCAGTCTACATCTACATATGTCCATGTCTATATCCATGATTTTATTTGTTATTTTTTTTTTTTTTTTGATATTTTGTTTTTTATTTTTGTATTTTTGTGTAACAGGAAGTGCCAGCCAAATGATGTGGTCCAACCCACATTTGCAATACCAAAATGCACTTTGATATTAGCTGAAAATTCTTCCGGTTTTGCAAATACACAAATAACATTTTACACAACTAAAAAAAAATTAGGGTTTTTTCCGATTTTTTTAAAATTATAATTAAATAGATTTAATTATTCTCAATTTACTAATTGATGCATCCAAATAACAAAGGAATTTTTAAGGGAATTTTTCTGAAGTATTAAAATTGCAAGCAACAGTTATTTGTTTTCACCCAAAAGTTTGCGGTTTAAAATCGCAAAAATTTCATTTTTTATTTACTTTCATTTATTTTATTTTTTTTTTGCTGCGGATTTTATTTATATTTTGATCTATTTATTTTATTTATTGCTTTTTCGAGTGCAATAAGCAAAAACTAAAATATTAAGGCTGTAGTCACTGCAAAACAGAGATTTATTACTTTATTTAATTTAACATAAATTTCCAATTATTATTTTTACTTTAATATTTATTTTTTTGAATTTTTGCGAAATAATTTTCCCCCTATTTAACATTAATTTGTTTTCTCTCTCCCAATCACAGCTAATGCCGCTGAAGCACGTGTCAAGCGCCAGGCGACCACCGAGGAGCCTAAGAAGGAAGAATCCTTTGAGAAGGAACTTTGCAAGGACAAAGATGCCGGCGAATGGTTCCGTTTGGTAGCCGGCGAGGGCGACAATTGTCGCGATGTCATTCAGTGCACCTCATCGGTAGGTTTTGAGTTATAATCAGGGTTTACCGATCTCTCAACTAATATTTTTTTGCTTTTTGCTATTTGCTCTTTTGATTTTTCAGGGCCTGCAAGCTATTCGTTGCCCCGCTGGTTTGTATTTCGATATTGAGAAACAGACTTGTGATTGGAAAGAGTCTGTAAAGAATTGCAAAAGCAAAAATAAGGAGCGACGTGTGAAGCCACTGCTCCACACAGATGAGCCTCTCTGTCAGGATGGTTTCCTGGCCTGCGGCGATGGCAATTGCATTGAGCGTGGTCTCTTCTGTAATGGTGAAAAGGATTGCTCCGATGGTTCCGATGAGAACACATGCGGTAAGTGCAATAAAATTTAAGTAAGGGATTTAAAGGTTTAAAGAGAGTCTAAGTTATTCAGACAATAAGTTAAAAGGAGCGCAGAGAAATCAATTAAAGTAGAAGCATTTGTTAAAATCAGAAGTTTAACTTTGTTTAGAAAAAAAAACCCATCAGAAAAATCAATTTATTATGAGCCAAATTAATAATATTGCATTAAAGAGTTTTCATTTTAAATAAAAAAGATTATAAACTGCTAAAATACACTTCAAAAAAATTGTATTTTATTTATATAGTTTATTTTCTTAAAAAACACATCAGCTGACCAAAAAAAAACAAAAAGTAAATAAAATTAAAGTCAAAATCTTCAAGAGGCTTACATTTGTATGCCTTGTCAATTTTTTAAAGCCATTTAGTGAATCTGTAAGCCTGGCCCAATCAGAGTCGCACCTTAAAACCGGTTGGCGGCATTTAAACATTAGATTTCGAGTGGAGTTGTCTATAAAAATACTCCAACAAAAAAAATAAACTATGCAACAATCAAGTGTCTGACAGAGATCAAAGAGTTAGGAAGGGGAACGTCTTTTTTTTTGGATATTTGAAAGCCTCTACTTGCACTATGCAGAAGATACCGGTTTCGTAAAGCCCTTCAGAGTTTTTTTTAGAGCCATAGAAAACGACTTGATTTGAAAACAGTTTTTTCTCAATTTTTTTTTTTTGACTGAAAATGTCAAGTGTGAAATGGAAACAAATGTCAAATAAACAAACTTCAAGCTGAGCTCATCACAGATTTATATATATATATATAAACTGGGCTGTGCATGATCAAATATATATATATATATATGTATCTATAAGCTCGCATGTGGTATTATGCGGTATTAAGTCAGAGATCTCGCATGCAACATCTAAATGTTAAATAAATCAATAATTAATTTTAACCTTGGACTTAAAAGAAATAAAACCAAAGCAAATATATATATATATGTATATATAAACTATCTAAACTCCCAGTATGTGGCAGCTACCGAAAAGCAGTCAAAAGGCGTTTCAAAGCCCGTTCGATTCATGTGTAAATTAGGCTTACATAATCGGCTTAAATGTTGTATATATATTTTTAGCAATTGCAAAAAGCCGAAAGCAAAAAGCAGCAAAAATTCAGTCAAAACAACAAAAGAGCACAACCGACTTGTTATTTATTTATTTATTTTTTCTACTTTTATTTTTATTTTGAAAACCACAAAGTGGAGTCTTTCTTTGTGCCTAGCTTCGGCTTCACCTGTTGCTGGCTAACAATTTTACATTTTGATTTTTTTTTGATATTTTTTTTCTATTATTATAATTTGCCAAACACGACATCGACATTTCTCAAGAGATGACCGCATATAAATGTGCATTAATGAGCATATCAAGTGCCACAAGACAAGACAAGACCGGCAATAAATGCTAATAGCCCGACAATTCTATGGCCTTTATATGTATCTATATATATATATCTCAGATCGTGTCTTGGTTAATGCAAAAATTGCCACGTTTTGCTGCCGGTGGCGATTTAGATGGCGATGGCGATGGCGATGTCGATGGCGGCAACTTAACAAATGCGCAACGAAGCATTAAGTTGTAAACAATCGAAATTGAATAATGCAAGAAACAGGCAATGAGGAAGCCGCGGGTATTAGCCAAGTTAAATGGTGACTATCTAAAAATTGCCAACGATTAAAAAGTCACACTTCAAAAATCAGCGCTTGAAATAAAATATGTGAAAATTAATAAGAAAATAATTATTGAAAGAATAAAAAAAAATATTTGTGAAAAATAAATAATAATAGGCAGCCTTTATTTAACTAGGTTTCTCTGCGATCTAAGCAATCAGTTATGCTTAAGTTTGACTTTATTGGAATTATTTTCTTTTTTATTTTTAAAGATTTATTTATTTAGGCAATGCGGAGATCGCCAAATATACGCTTTTCTTGGCCAAAATATCCCTTTTTCTAGAGCGAAATATTCCCTTTTTTATGGCTAAATATCCCCTTTTCTAGGGACAAATATTCCTTTTTCTAGGGCCAAATATCCCTTTTTCTAGGGCCAAAATATTCCCTCTTCTAGGACCAAATATCCCCTTTTCTAGGCTAAAATATCCCTTTTTTCTAGGGCCAAATATTTTTTTTTATAGGGCTCATTTAATTTTCAAATTCTGCTTTTGTTATACATTCTGAAACGTTTTGATAATAGAGCTGCTATTAAATATATTTTTACTTTTGCTTATATTTAAATAAATATTCTTCCAATATCTTCTGTAACTTTAAATAGAAAAACTTTAGGAAAAGTTCTCCTTTAGTTAATCTTGCTTAAATTTATATCAATATCGGAAAAAAAATATAGGCAATATTATCATAAATTAAATTTAATTTATATATAATTTTATATATATATAAATTAAATTCCCCAACTCAAGGCAATTCAAAATCAAACTGTGTTATCTTCAACTTATAATTCAAGTCAACACTTGACCAACTTTATCATTTTATTTGCTATTTAGTTGCAAAACATTCTCTCGACTGATATGATATGGGAAATAGCTTTACAAATCAGCTAACATTTTGGCTGAGACTTGGCTAAAATGAAACAAACCTAAAAGCCAAATAACTTAGCAAAAAACGAGAAAGAAATGGGAAAAGGAAAACTAAAGACAAGCCCTAAAGTCGTTTAAATGGCAGGGAATATTAAGGGGCTGAGCTCAACTCAACCGGTTCGATGTATTCGATGGTATTCCATGGTATTCGATGACATAACACTTGGCTTTAACGACAGATTATTGGCAACAGTTTTGCAGTCAGAAAAGGGAGGGTATTGAAAGGTCAGTCAGCGACAAAAGCCGGGTGTGAACTACTAGCAAAAAAACAGATTTAAAAATTTAAAAAAAAAAAAAAAAGTAAAAACAAAAATTGAAATATAAAAAACCAATGTTGTTTTGGCCTTTGCGTGCCCCGTTGGCATTTCACTTTGGCAAGTGCCGAAACCAAAGAAATAAAAAAAAACAAATTTCTTTCTTTGAAAAACTTTCGCATTTGATTTATGATGATGATGAGGTACTGCGGTACTGCTTCATGCAAGTGCAAGGCTTACAAATGACTCGGGTAAATAATAAATATATATAAATATATAATTTGCATATGTTCGCTAATGAATGGCAAACATATATATATATATATATATGAGGATGACCAAGGGAATGGCAACTGGCAGATGTATAGATTAAGGACTTAAGACCCTCTGCCAATGGGCCCTCAGGTGAACGTTAACTGCATGCCAAGCCGATTACCAAGTCAAGCTCTTCGCTTGATTGACGACTTGGTCTAATACAAAAAAATATATAAAAAAAAACTAAAAATTTACTGAAATTGTGCAGACATTTTCCGTTCACTTTGCGTTTTGGCGACGGCGGTTTTCCCGGCGTCCGTGTGATTTGTGATTGGTTTTCCAGTCCCCGGCGCAGTTCGTTGAACCGCCTGACGCCCATTTATAGTAAGTTTATTGTTTGATTTATTTTTTTTTTTTTGTTAACAAAAGGTTGATTGAACTTTACTTAAAGCTCGCCAACAGAATACAAAATTGTCAACACATTTAAGCACACGAATAGACATTTAATTGGAATATTAATTAAGCTTGTGAAAAAGCTTGTAAAGCAGTTAAAATAGAATACTCAAAAAAAAAAAAAGACAATTTCTAACAGTTTTATTAAGTTTTAGTCTTTATATGTTGTCAAAAAATATGTTAAATAAATTCTCATAATTTTTACAAGCTTAATCGATCAGAACTCTGTTGAAAATTAAGTTATTTTGCTTCAAATGATAATTTCCTTAGAATATTTTTCTGGTTACGTTAATTGCCAATTTTTCCCTAGTTTTATTGCGGTTTGGGCCATATTTGTTATTAAAAAAATATGATAAATAAATTCTCATAATTTTTACAAGCTTAAACGATCAAAAGTCAGTTGAAAATTAAGTAATTTTGCTTTAAATGCTCATATCCTTAGAATAATTTTCTGGTTTCCTTAATTGCAAAATTTCCCCTACTTTTATTGCGCTTTAGGCCTCATTTATTGCCAAAAAAAATATGATATATAAATTCTTATAAGTTATACAAGCTTAAACGATCAAAAGTTGATCGAAAATTTGATCTTTAATAGACAATATTTTGGATGTCAGCTAGAAACCTTTTAGATCAACCCAAGTCACAAAAATGTATCTTAAATTTCCTTCCCATTATTTTCTGATTTAGTCAATTGCAAATTTAACCCCAAAATTTCATCCCAATATTTGTTCCTAAATTTTTTTTTTTACCTATTTTTTCAGACATTGACAACGATCCAAATCGTGCACCGCCTTGTGATCCTGCTGTGTGCGTGTTGCCCGATTGTTTCTGCTCGGAGGATGGCACCTCGATACCCGGAGATCTGCCCGCCAAGGATGTGCCCATGATGATCACGATAACGTTCGATGATGCCATCAATAACAACAATATTGAGCTGTACAAGGAGATGTTCAAGGGTCGCAAGAATCCCAATGGCTGTGACATTAAGGCCACCTACTTCGTGTCCCACAAGTATACAAACTATTCGGCAGTGCAGGAAACTTCACGTAAGGGTCATGAGATTGCTGTGCACTCGATCACACACAATGATGAGGAACGTTTCTGGTCGAATGCGACGGTTGATGATTGGGCCAAGGAAATGGCCGGCATGAGGATAATTATTGAGAAATATGCCAATATTACGGATAATTCTGTTGTGGGTGTTCGTGCGCCATATCTGCGCGTTGGCGGAAACAATCAGTTTACCATGATGGAGGAGCAGGCATTCCTCTATGATTCCACCATAACGGCACCACTGTCGAATCCCCCATTGTGGCCATACACCATGTACTTCCGCATGCCACATCGCTGCCATGGCAATCTGCAGAGTTGCCCCACAAGATCTCATGCTGTGTGGGAGATGGTCATGAATGAGCTGGATCGTCGTGAGGATCCGGCCAATGATGAATATCTGCCTGGTTGTGCCATGGTCGACTCCTGCTCGAACATCCTGACTGGCGATCAGTTCTACAATTTCCTGAATCACAATTTCGATCGCCATTACGATCAGAATCGTGCTCCTTTGGGCTTGTACTTCCATGCCGCCTGGCTGAAGAATAATCCCGAATTCCTGGACGCCTTCCTCTACTGGATTGATGAAATACTGGCCAATCACAATGATGTCTACTTTGTGACCATGACACAGGTCATACAGTGGATGCAGAATCCCCGTACCATCAGTGAGGTCAAGAACTTTGAGCCCTGGAGGGAGAAGTGCACGGTTGAGGGTAAACCCGCCTGTTGGGTGCCAAATACCTGCAAGCTGACTTCCAAGGAGGTTCCCGGGGAGACTATCAATCTGCAGACCTGCGTGCGATGCCCCAACAACTACCCATGGGTGAATGATCCCACTGGCGATGGTTTCTTCTAAGTCAGAGAGTGAGAGAGAGTGAGTGAGAGAGCGAGAGCTAGAGAAAGAGAGAGAGCGCATTGGCATCCAATCAGCCCAAGAAAATCCAAATTCCTACAGTCAACAAAACTTTTATTATTTCAAATAAACTCAAGACTTTTTATATTGTACTTTTATTATGGACTGTGACGCGTTTTTTTAGAACGCTTTATAAGCGCGCCCGGCTTAGTCTCTGCTGTGTTACGTTATTAAAAAAAATATAAAAATAAAATGAAAAAAAAAATAAAAACAAAATTTACAAAAAAGCAAAGAACACAACAACAAAACTGCAAACAAATCAAATATTACAAACTTGTGTTTATATACTCATTTGTGTAGTTTTACGTTAATTTGTATGTGTATATTTAAAAATACCTAATTAAAAAATAAAGTAAATCAAAAAAAACAAAAAAAAAAACCACAAAAAAAAAATAACAAATTAAAAGAAACAAAACGAAAAGTATCTTTCATCATTTTGATTATTTATGCATTTTAATCTTAAGTAGCTGCAGCCATAAAAATGCTTTTATACTGCATTCGAGTTGTTGTTTAAGTTTCTTCTGCCTGGCAACAAAATAACCCAAAAAACAACAACAACAACAACAACTTTAACTACTTTTAAGTATATATAGTCAACAATCAAGACAATTTGTATGCGCTACCCACTGACTTACTAACCAGTTTTAAATTATCCCAACACAAAATTTAAATAACAAAAAACGCGTTTTGGATTTCGGTATTTGGTTTTTTCGTTTTCGTTTTCAATTTCGATTTCAGATTCATGTGCATAATTTCATATGTAAATCTCAGTTTTAATACTCTGTATTCAATGGCAAATGTGTATATTGGGCTTCTGGAATGTACTACATTTGTCTATTCGTTCATTTGACCTTATCGATAATTTTAAAAGTGCATTAAAAAGATTTGGCACACTTTTTTTTTTGTGGCACAATAAAACCAAAATTTTGGCTAAATGTTACAGTTAATAAAATTTAAAATTTAAGCTCCTGATCGGTATGAAAAATCCTTAAACTTAGGGTGACCAAATTCGTTATTATCGCTACTTTTAAAAGTGCAATAAACAGATTTTGCACACTTAACTTTGTTGTCACGATAAAATTGAAATTTTGGCTAAATCTATTTTTAATGCTACAGTTAACAAAATTTAAAATTCGGACTCCTGATGAGGGTAGAAAATCCTTATAGTTAGAGTACTAAATCCGATATGAAGACCTCGCTAAAATATTTTTTTTTTTATATATTTTAAATTTTTATATTTTATCAACAAGTTTGTCACAACAATTCTTCCTTCTGGAAATATGAAACAGAACACCAAATTGAAACAGATTATACTGCAGTCGAGAGCACTTTCTTTCTTACTTTATACACCCTGTAATCGATTAAAAATTGGCAAAAGGGGTAACAGGCAGAAAAAAGGCATTTTCGACCCCTAAATAAAGTATATAAATATTTTAAAAACAAATTTAAAACTGTATGTAACCTTATCCCAGAGATTATACGATCCAGAGACAAAATCTCTGGATATAGCATAAACAGTAGTCGGTTATACTTGCCTCTATAGTAATCATGTTTCTTACTTTTGATTTTATTTCTATTATTTCCTAGACTAGTTTTTGAGCCTTAAACAGGTCTTGAATAATTGTGTGTATGTGTGTGTACCATACACGCCCCCGGGAAGTATATATATATATATATATATAAAATAAAAAATATGTAAAGTTAAATTTTATTAAAAAATTGTATGTCAACAAAAGAATTATGCCAAATTATATGGAAACAATTATGACGTCTTCTTGGCCAGAGATTCTTTTTATTCCTAGGAAATCTTTCAACTGTCGCCGCTGGCGATTTGCACAATCAAAACTAATCAGACAGATAGATAATTAATTTTAAGCATTGCGAATTTTGAGCTGTCATGGAAATACCAAAAAATTTATGTGGCTTACAAATATTGATGCACAACAAAAAATAAAAAATCGAATAAATAAAATAATAATATATATATATTTTAAGCAACTTTTTGATGCATAAATAGGTTTTATCACCAATCAAGGTAAGCGGCATCGAGAGTAACTAACTAAACAAAAACAACTTCAAAATGAAGAGTATAATATCTGGCATATACAAAATAAGATAAACTTGGATATATAGGAAGTTTATGCATTCTGTACACGTTATATTTGTTTGCAGTTATTGCGGTTAATTGATTTTATGTATGTATTAGAATAAATTTTATTAATAATAGCTGCGGTTTTTTTGTTGTTGTTGTATTTTTTGCCAAATTTATGATATAGGTCTTATACCCCCATATATACAAATAGAAACAAGTTCCCTATATTGACTCAAAAATTTGTATGCATGTGTGTTACTTGAGCAAACTTTTACTTTTTGCTGAGGTGAACTAGTTGCAAACTGAACGATTTGCATAAGTTGAAACATGGGCACTTGAAAAGTGATCGCACAGTGGGCAAAAATTAAGAACTATTGCAAAAAAAATTAAATAAAAAAAATATATATTAAGACTTTTAACATTTTAGCGTTTGTAATGTAAAAAACAAGAAATTGTCGAGTGTGCGATAAAAGAGTTAAGTGTTTATCGATTTATAGCTCTTATCGATTATCGATTTTTAAAATTGAACTGCCTGCGCTGTACTGAAGCCCATACGACTATATATCAATTACTTCATGAATATATATAAATCGATTTATAGCTCTTATCGATTATCGATTTTTAAAATGGAACTGCCTGCGCTGTACTGAAGCCTATGCAAATATATCAAATAATTAATTATTATCGAGTGTATTTAATGACTTATAAATCATTTTCAGTTACTGCAGTCAACTGTCCAGTGATCTGTCCGGCAATTGACGTAGGTGTTTCAAAACGTCAGTTGTTTCTCAAAAAAAAAAAATAAAAAAATATCTTGAAAATGCTTCCTAGTTCTGAAACAATAAGAACTGGTCGACTGGACGACTGGTTAACAAATCTGCTTTGACGTATATTAAATGTCAGCGATTTGGATGTTAATATGTTTATACACGTTTCAACATAAATATATTCAGACAATTAACTGTTGATAATTTTGCAATAGTATAAAAAAGCATGGAAAAAATTATTTTAAAAAAAAGAACATTTAACTGGAAATGAAATAGAATATTGAAATTTGAAAGATCAAAGCGCATATAGGCAGCTGCTGAGCAGAAATGCAAATGTAAATGAAAATTGAAAGACAAATATTTAAATATTAAAAACACAAAAAAAAAAAATAAATAAATAAAAGAAACTCTCTTTTCGCTTGCCATAAATTAAACGTAGTCTCTTCTCTCCACTCGGATCGGATCGGATTGGTTTGGTTTGTCTTGGTTTTGGACTGGGGGAGAGTTGCATATGTATATTTAGGGTGAAAGGGTGTGCCACTTATGCAACTTGTGTGCTTTTTTATGGTTATGCATTTCTTTTACAGTCCACAGTCTACAGTTTACAGTTAACAGGCTCATCTTTAGCTTGAAGCACTCGTCGAACATCATTTCCTTCATTAACAATTCCGTTTTGTACAGTTTTCTTGGCTTTAGTTTCTCTTTTTTTTTGCTTGATCTGCTTCTTTTTTTTTGTGTGTTGGAAGATTTGTTTGAACTTCACTAAAAAATTATAATTTTCTTTAATTAGTATGCAAATAATTTGAGTTGATTAATCGAAGGATTGGAGTGGAAAGGCCCAAGGTATATAAAAAAAAAAATAAAACGAAGCAAGAGTGCTGAAGTTGAGTTTTGCCGACAACGGAACACCCTGTAGTCAGTGCGATATTTCTAAATACATGTTCATCGCAGTCAAGCAGTGCAGTATTTAAAAGCAAGCAGTGCAAATGAAAGCTGTGCTCTGTAGTTAGAAATTTATCTAAAAGATCCTGAGTGTTGTTTAAACGTAATAAAATTTTTACATTAGATTAAATCATAATCAAAAAATAATGGTAAATAGAAATCAAAAATTAGCTATAGAAAATTTTAAAAATTGATTTTTTCTAGCTTTTAAACCATTTTTAATTGGTACAGAGTGTAAAAAAAAACATAATACTCAACGACAAATAACACAAAACCCAATATCGAGGGCGATCTTGGCTACTCAACTTATGTAAATCCATAAAAAAAAAAAAAAAAAGTTTTCACTCGTCGAAAAAAAAATGAATTTCAATGCCGTCGAACGCCCGAGGTGCCATCATCATCATTTTCACTCTAATTGAAAAACCAGTTTAACGGTTGATTAAAAAAGAGTAATAATAATAATGCGGGCGGTTATATCACCAATGTGTTAAAAAAAAAAAAACACAGTTGCCAACTAAAATTAATTGTAACTATCAAAAGACTGCAATCAACATTTGCTTAAGAAGGTAAACAACTTTTTGTGGCATCTTCTACATGCCACAGTAGTAATCGTATACATATATGTAGCCTAAGTTTAATTCAATTAAATCACCCTTCATTTACTCTCAAAAGCAAATTGATCGTTAACTGACAATAGCAATTAAAATGCAATTGTAATCAGGCTGCAATTTCAAGAACTTGCCAGCAACAAATCACGCATTCGACCTGTTAGCCAGCTTGATTATTTCATTCGATATTTTTCTGCCGTATTCTAGTACCAAGACAAACTCGTTTTCAAGTTCAGGAAATAGCTATGCCACAATGTAAATTTTGTATGTATACTTCAACTATAAGTGTTTGCATAAATTGCAGCTATAGTATATTGCCATTCTTTTTTAGACCAGATACGAGACAAGTTAGCAAATTGACACGATTTTACTGACAGTTTTTATATGCTTAACATTTCTTTATAGTTTGGCAAAAATTAAGGTTTTTTTTCTTAAATTTTAACCTCCAAATACTTTTATAAAAATGTTTTTCGAAATATAAACGATTAATCAATAATTTTATTTTTTTTTAAATATTTGTCATTTAAATTTATTTGCTGCTTGCTAAATTTGTTTATAATATTTTTGACTCTCTTTTACCCAATTTTAATACGTTTAGAATATAAGAATTGAAAAAAAAAAGTTATTTAAATTTAGGAAGTTGTAAGAATAGGAAGAGAAGTTGAAAAGACGGAGGAAATTGTAAGAATGGGAAAAGAAGTTGAAGAGACGAAGGGCAGCATTTTGTGTTTATTTAATGGCATTTATTAAAAGCCATTAGACATTAAGTGCTTGTTGTTTTTATCAAGTTAATAAATATACAAATAATGTTCAAAACGTGCGTCAAATTTAAAAAAGAGAAAAGTTTCAGGGCAAACATGAACGAATTTTCGGGAAAGTTTTTGAAATCAAAATCGCTCAAAGCATCTAAAGCTGCACTATTGCCGCAAATTATTAATATAAATTATCAAATTAGTAACGGTTTTAAGTAAAAGGTTATCTTTATTAGTAAAATAACAAATCGACGATGAAATGAACGCATGAGCAGTTACTTTTATACTATAAAGAAATTAAATATTTTACTTTAATTCGCCAAAAATGTTTTTTATTGGCATTTCTTCTTGTTGCGTAATTTAATCGAAAAGGATGTACTTGGAATACTTATTTATATATAGTATAATTTATTTTGCTTTCCTATTTCCAAGTAAAATATCAATTTTTTACCTCTTTGAAGGAACATGGTACATAAGTATTTTTCTGGCTGTTAAAGAATACTTTTTAATTCGAATTTTCAATCGGATTTCGATGTGATTCTATATAATTTAATTGACATCGAAAATGGGCACAGGTTTACATCCGTAAGTACGAAGTTAAAAATCAATACAACCTTGTCAATTTCATGTCAATTCTTTATATTCCAATAAATATCATAAAATGATAGTAGATTCTTTTAAAAAATAAAAAAACAGATCGATATGCAGTAGAGATCTATCAACAACCAATAAATGGATTTAATATTTTACATTTGACATTACTTAAAATGATAAATTTATATCATCCTTCCACAGCCCTATACACCAGTCTTTATTTCAATATACCCGCAGTATTTGGGCAATATACCAATAATATTAAGTATATCCGCAAACATGCTCTGTTTTTTTGTTTTTTTTTTATAATTTTTTGCACATGAGCACAGACAGACAGACATACATATCATATCATATCATCATCATCATCATACGAGCTCTTAACTTATTGAATAACAGGCTGGTTCCAAGTAGGTACACAGCCCTTTTTTTTTGTTTTTTTTTATTTTTTTGGCCCGGTTTGTCCGCCTGCATCTGTTTACATAATCAAGCGGGACTGCAAAAATTGAACAAGCGCATAATCAAATTGGCATTAATTAAAATTTCGTGATCTTCGACCAAGAAAAAAAAGAAATATATAAAAACAAACTTAAAAAAAAAAAATAAACAGTGTAAAGCTAAATTTAATGATTGTGACTCAGCGCCAATTCAAGTCAAGATGCCACTCTTTGCTGGAAGCTACTGGAGGGAGGCGTTGAATAAATATTGGCGGCAGGTTTATTAACCTTTTTTTCCTCCTGCCGTCTTAGCCACGTTAACAAGAACTTAATGCGCAAGTTGTGAGTGGAATTAACAAACGCATGTAAAGCGGACAAAGCGCGTGATTTAAATGCAAATGGTGTGGCAGTGTCTAACCAATTGTCATGCCACACGAGTGTGGGTGAAAATAAAAATGTAACTAAACAAGCGGCATCAACAAAACGTGTGCACCGTCAAATTGTAGAAATAAAAAAAAAAAAAAAAACAGTTATGAAATCGAGATTTTAAGTTTCGCAGAACTACAACAAGATGACAAAGAGACAAAGACGCGCGATTTCAGGGTCAGTTGATGATTGATGGGAAGCTTTGATTTATGCAGTTGACTTGACGGTTCAGCTGTGGGTGAACAGTGCTGCCCACCAGATTCAAAGAAAGAAAAAAAAAAGAGTGTCAAAGGTGCAGCTCCAGACAAGTACCCACACAATCACACCTGCGCCCAAGCTAATTAACCTTTTGTCACACTCACACACACACACTTACGCACAGCTAAAGCCGCTTTGGCATTTTCGAAATGGATTCCACACAAAGCGTCGAACGGGTTTTACCCCTTCGAAAAGCTCTGCAGCGCGTTGCGCCAGCGCCGTCGTGTGGTCGTGGTCGCCACAAAACTCACCACGCAGCCTGAAATGGCGCACACACCACGGCTTAATAAATAGAACTCGTTGCCCGTGGACAACACCTAGTGTAAGCGTGGCTGTATATTGGAAGAGTGCCCTCCGTTCACTCGCCTATCTCTGCCCAGCCGTATAGCTGTCGTTTCAACATTTGCTGAGCGCTAAAAGTAATACAAGTTACCAGTTACCAATATATATATATTTGATAATTACACAATTTGATATTTAATTTGAATAATTTACTAATTGGCTTTTGTTCGATTTTTAAAATTTGCAGCCAGCGCTGGTTTCAAACATGGCGCATTGGTGGCCAATTTTGAGCGTTTTGCTGATCTGCTCTGCAGCGGGTAAGTACTATATATACACACACATATATAATTCTAGTTAATTCAGTAATAAAAAAAAGTTAGACTACTTAGTGTTAGCCACGTTGGCAAGCCGCCCACTTGACCTTTACCAGCTAAATGAGCAGCAAATTTATTTCTGCACAAGGTTGCAAAATAAAAAAAAGAAAAACAACAAAACAAATAAACAAAATTGAAAAATCAACATAAGTAGACTCGGTCGTTAACCATGGCAAATAAACTTGAAAAAAAAGTGATAAAATTGTTATAAATCATTATCAACATGCAATAATTAGTGTATCAATCGATCCAGCGATGATGCAAGCTTAACAACTTCCTGAGCTACCAAAAAAAAAAAAAGAAAAAAAAAACTTGAAACTGTGGCAAGAGGACAGAAAGCTGCAAATCAAGTCAAGTAGAGCCGAGGCTGGCCATAAAAATTAGCATAGGCCGCTTTTAAATACAATCGCGATTGGTTTCGTTTATTGAATTTTTTTTTTTTTTTTTTTTGTCGATTCAACTTTAATGTTGTTTATGCAATATCATTTTAATGTTAAAAACTGTAAACGGGTTTCGCCGGCAGCAGCAACAACAACCATTAGCTAATACACAAACCAGTTTTCGCCAAATGATAAACAACATGCCTCATTAGCAAGACGCGTTACAGTCACTCCCAAGTGTATGTATACGGCACAAACTAGCTCTTAACTTTCGATTGCCCTTTCATTTTCATTTAGCTACTCTGTCAAATGAAAGATACATACAAAAGATGGAAGCAAACAAGAAAAAACGAGAGTTGTTTTGGCTTTTTAGAAGCCGTTTAGATTAAACCGGTTGAATATGTGTTGATTTGTTGTTTGAGGCTTTTAAGCCAAATATGTATAGGCCATTAAAAAAATAAACTCAATTATTTAATGTTTAATTATATAATTATATTTATAACAATATTTCTCGATTTCTACCCCCCTTTTCTTAGCACAAAATCAATCGGACAAACTTGCGAACGTTAATGTGGAGGAAGTGTGCGCCGATCGTCCCGCCGATGAATATTTCCGTCTGTTTACGGATGGAGATTGTCGTGAAGTTTACAGGTAAGCCATTAAGTTAATATACAAAGACTGATAACTGCCGTTGCTCAGCCAGTCTTTGAAGATGCCATAATGATGGGGATATTGTTTCTATTTAATTTCACACCAACAATTTTATTGCACTTACTCCACAAAAAAAAAAAAAAAAAAAAATATTAAAAAAAAAATAAAAATAAAGGTGCGACAGTGCCGGTGAAGATGGGAGCAATCGCTTGGCATCGATACGCTGTGCCGGCGGTTTGGCATTCGATGTATTGCGTCAGCTGTGCGATTGGAAGACAAATGTCAAGAATTGTGACGTCACTGAAAGTAAGTGGGGTGTGTCCGTGCCACTGCAGCAGACACTGTGTCTATATATATACTTCAAATGCGGTCAATTCTGTGCCACCTAAAACACACTCCTGTCTAACTATCTGTTCTGTAACGTCTGTGTCTTCCTGTACCTTTCTAAATCTATCTCTCTCTTTGTGTGTGTGTGCCACGCAGTTCATAAAACGGTCTCTCTGTCACTAAAACTAAAATATAATCCTTCGTGTCATTCCATTAATTTAAAAAATAAAATTATCAAAATTAAGAAAAACCCCCATCCAAGCACCAAAAAAACCTCCTCGAAAACTAGTGCCAAAGTTCGGTTAGTTAGCAAAAGTTGTTTAGAATAAAGCATAAGGAAAGCAACATTAACAAAAAAAAAAATATTAGAAAATTACAAAAACAAAGTGTCAAACAAAAAACAAATTTATTTTTTAGATGTACAAAGTCGGGACTGAAAGAAATTCAGTGCCCCTCCGGTTTGGCCTTCGATGTTATTAAACAGACGTGCGACTGGAAGGCCAAGGTGTCTAACTGCGATGAGAAAGAGAGTAAGTTTCTTGACTGTCAACCAACCAACAAACAATCAAACAAACAAACCAAAAAAAACAATAAACAAAACAACTAAGAAACCACAATAGCAACTAGACAGATTTATTGTATATTTTATATATGTAGTTATAGGGAACTTTGGAACTTATCAATGTTTAACCAGAACCCACATGCCACCAAAAACAGAAACCCTAACCCTCAACATAATCACGTGTATACTTTTTCCATTTCAAAATTTAGACACTTATTGTCACTAACACACAAGCAAATCTTTAATTTTTAAACAATGTACTAATATATGAATTCTTCAACTAAATTGTGTAGAGCCACGCAAGGCCCAGCCCATCTTGAAGACGGATGAGCCCATCTGTCCCGATGGCAAGCTATCCTGCGGCGATGGCGAATGCCTGGACAAGGAACTCTTCTGCAACGGCAAGCCCGACTGCAAGGATGAGTCCGATGAGAATGCATGCTGTAAGTTTGAATTTAAGTACTATTTTATAAGAAATAAGAATGCTATAGTTGGGTAGACCCGACTGCGGTACCCTGTATCCGCAAAAACACATCGAGTGTCGGAAATTTGAATTACGAGCATCGGAAATTTGATATAAACTCGATTTGTGTAGGAAACAAGCCACCAAAATTGGTCTTACAATTGCCGAGATCTGTGCGGACTGGACTAGTTCGATTGGACTATTGATCCTGATCAAGAATATATATATTTTACATTGTCGGAGACGACTCCTTCTTTGCACAGTTTAATTCCCCCTTTTTTAACCGGCTATTGATCCTGATCAAGAATATATATACTTTACATTGTCGAAGATAACTCCCTCTTTGCACAGTTTTATTCCCCCTTTTTTACCCATTTTTAATGGCTGTAAAAACATAATATTCCAATACACACAATATATATATACATATATATAGTTCACAGCTAATTACAACTTTCATTTTTTAATTTCTCTACAGCTGTTGACGAGGATCCCAATCGTGCTCCCGAGTGTGATCCCACACAGTGCGCATTGCCCGATTGTTTCTGCTCTGCGGACGGAACACGTATTCCCGGTGGCATTGAGCCACAGCAGGTGCCACAGATGATCACAATTACATTCAACGGTGCTGTCAATGTTGACAATATTGATTTGTATGAGGATATATTCAATGGACAACGTCAGAATCCCAATGGTTGCTCCATTAAGGGCACATTCTTTGTCTCGCACAAGTACACGAATTACTCAGCTGTGCAGGATTTGCATCGTCGTGGCCATGAGATCTCCGTGTTCTCGTTGACGCACAAGGATGATCCCAATTACTGGTCGGGTGGTAGTTATGATGACTGGCTGGCCGAGATGGCCGGTTCCCGTTTGATTGTGGAGCGTTTTGCCAACATTACCGATGGCTCCATTATTGGCATGAGAGCGCCCTACCTCCGTGTGGGTGGCAACAAACAGTTTGAGATGATGGCAGATCAGTTCTTTGTATATGATGCCTCCATCACCGCTTCATTGGGACGTGTGCCCATCTGGCCATATACCCTGTATTTCCGCATGCCACACAAGTGCAACGGCAATGCCCACAACTGCCCATCGCGAAGCCACCCAGTGTGGGAGATGGTCATGAATGAATTGGATCGTCGTGATGATCCCACATTTGATGAGTCGCTGCCTGGTTGCCACATGGTTGACTCCTGCTCGAACGTTGCCTCTGGCGAGCAGTTTGCGCGTCTGTTGCGCCACAATTTCAATCGCCACTACAATAGCAATCGTGCCCCACTGGGTCTGCACTTCCATGCCTCGTGGCTCAAGTCGAAGAAGGAATATCGCGATGAGCTGGTCAAGTTCATTGAGGAGATGCTGGGACGCAACGATGTGTTCTTTGTGACCAATCTGCAGGTCATTCAGTGGATGCAGAATCCCACTGAGCTCAACTCGCTGCGCGACTTCCAGGAATGGAAGGAGAAATGCGATGTCAAGGGTCAACCCTATTGCTCTCTGCCCAATGCCTGCCCGCTGACCACCCGCGAGCTGCCCGGCGAGACGCTGCGTTTGTTCACGTGCATGGAGTGCCCCAATAACTATCCTTGGATCCTTGATCCCACTGGCGATGGCTTCTCCGTTTAAGCTGAAGCTAGAGCAGCTCTCTCTTCTATTTCCTTTTCTAAGAAAAACAATAAGAGAACAACTCATAGTAGTTCAACCGAGAGTCTGATAAACTAAACACACAAACCCGTTGTAAATGTATCTATCTCTATCCTTTACTACTCTCCCCTCCTCTACTCTTTCTCTCTCTTATATTTTTCGATTTATTGATCATTATTTCCCCTTTCTTTTACTTTCAACTTTTAACTTTCACTGTTTGTTTTATTTTTCAAACTGTTATTTCATTTTTCTATTGATTATGTTGAATGATAAAGTGATTTGTTTTAATTTACTACACAAAAAAAAAAAATAATAATATAAACCTACGCTGCTTCTTTGTTCTTTAAAAAAAAAACAAAACAAAAACAAAACAATTTTCACAAAAAACGCGCCAAAAATCGCAGCAGAAAATAACTTTGTAATTATATAAGTATTTTTTATAAGAAATATATAAAAAATATATTAAAAAAATAATTCAATTGTTTTATTAAAGGTCAAGGAGGGATTTAAAATAATGAAATTGTTTTATTAAAGGTCAAGAAGACATTTTTTTTAGGAAATCATAAATTTAGTTAAAATAAGCTGTCTTTAAATAAACCAACAAATTAATTTAATCAGTATAACTTTATATAATATGTATGTTATATATATATATTAATTTTTGAATTTTATTGAGTGCATAAAAATACTGAGAGCTGATAAGTTTTTATTAAGGTATTCAATGGCAGATATATAAACATTTATTTTTATTTTAATTCATTTCCATAATAAGCTATTGAATTTTCATAGAAAATATCTGTCTAAAACTTAGAAACATAAATACACTTCATAAGTGTATTTTGTTTTTTAAATCACTTTTACAATACAAACAATACACAAATTCACAGAGGAAAAGAAAAAAACATATAATAATATATATATTTATATAAAATCCTAAGAAGAGAAGTTGCAAGTCGTTGACTCAAGGACATAATGAATCAAATATTTGTAGCTAGACGCAATTATGAGTAAACCTAATATTTATATATTTTTATTGATTTCTATTGGATTCCATGTATGTATATGGACATTAAAAACTCTTTTTTTGCTAAAATTTAAATATTTTCAAAGCTATCAAAATTACCTGCAACGGATACAGTACCCGTGAATTTTAAATATGCAATTTATAACAAAAAACCAATACAAACTTCAAATCTAACAACTGCTAATATACCTAAAGAAAATAGTAAAGAATCGTTCAAGGTAATTAATACCACAAATATTCCATTAAAATATAACCTGGAACTAACAAAAACAACTAAAGACGAGAACAATAAAACCATCGATATAATATCTTTAATTAAAAGTCACGAACACATTGGACCAAATATTGAACTTCGAAATTTGGAACTTAAAAACTGGGATGTAACACTTGATGATATTATTAAGCCTAGAGCTAAATTCTCAACTGTACGTCTTCAAATTAACTCCAATCCACTTACAAATCATAAACTGCCAGAAACTCTGGCTACGGTTTGTATGGGCAAGAGTACCGTATACGGGCCACACAAGGTGCTGAAATGGCTACAACGTCGGGTTTATAAGTATACCTATGTGAAACGACCATTTTATATGGAAATGCGACGGGAAATATTTGACAAAGGCAACTCGGAGCAGTGTCATAAGCCTGATCTGAAAGATGGAGATCCTTATACGAATTGTGCTCTTTTACGCAATCAAAGAATGGAATCTAAAATACCACATTATCCATTGCACCAAGTAGATGTACAATAAACTTCCCTAATTATCAATAATTATTTAAATTATTTATTAAATGTATGCAAGTAAAAGGTTTGCTTTAATTTACGAAGAATTAATCGAAGAACTCATAAAAAATATATACACACTGAAACCGACGATGTGTAATTTTTGAATGAATTTTAAATATTTAAATGTTTTCTTTTTTATAGTTCATGAGCAGCTACTACTTGCATTTTATTATTTGATATAATAAGATACAAAGTGTGTTAATTAAGTTATATTATTAGACTATGTAGATTGAAGCAAGTGCAACAATTAGAGCCACAGACGCACTTGTTGATCCCAACTAGTCGAGGCGAGACACATGCCATTGGGGCATAGACTGATGCAAGTTATACGATTCTCGTGCCCAGACAATGTGCCTGACGCAATAAGCACAAGGAGAAATAGTTAAAAAAAATTTTAAAAAATAGAAAATAGAGAAAGAAAAAAATGAAATCAATAATGTGTGAAGCCGAAGCCATCTGTATTTTCCACCTACCCGTGTGGCGCTGCTTCATTGCGTCCCACGAGTGCACATTACCCTCAATACCAGCGCACAAAATGTAGCGACCGCTTGTCGATAGAGCTAATACCACAAAATCAGATTAAAATTTGTCAAAAGTCAAGGCGAACCAAGAAAAAACCAAAGCAAAAGAAAACTTAAAGCAAAAATCAAAACAGAAACAATTAAATAGTACATACCACACGAGGTGAAGCCGGTATTTTTCTGGGGCGGCTCATAGAGTGCAATTTGTTGATCCGCACGTAAATCGTACATACGGGCCGTTTGATCCTCCGAGCAGGAGGCGAAACCAAAACCGCTTGGATGATACTAAATATGAGGATGGATCAACAATCGAAAAGTAGATAAAACGTTTGTCAACTTACGCAAACGGAGGACACATCCATAGTGTGACCAAAGAACATTTGCTTATGTCCCTGTTCACGCACATCCCACAACTTGGCAGTTTTATCCACAGAACCGGTTATATAAGTATTCATATCGGGCGATAACGATAGACCAGCAATATCGCCAGCATGTCCATTGAAATCCATTGTCTTGACGCCCTTCTCCAAATCCCAGTGACAGCTGTAAAATATAAATAAATATATTATTATTATTGCATTCCTTGCTGCAAACACTTACATTTTCATATCTCCCGATCCAGTAATCAAATGAGTATCATCCAGAAAACGACAAGAGCTTAAGAAGCCCTCATAGCCAATTAGCTCACGCGTCATTTTGGCCACTCCCGAGGCATCACGATTATTCACATCGTAGACGGTGCATTGATTGTCCATGCCACCGCAGGCCACAAAGTTGCCCGATGGCGAAAAGGCCACAGTCATTACCCAGGCGGAGCGCAGTGGTATAATCTGCACCTTATTGGCCGTCCAAGTGTCCCAAATGATTAGTTTGCCATCCAGGGAACCAGTGACACAGTGGCGCGAGTCGCCCGCAAAATGCACCGAGTTTACCTTGTTTATGTGACCCTTTAAGATCTTTTTCGATGAAAAGCGTATTTTGGTCACATCACTCATGTCCCCACACTTATCGCCCAGTGTGCAATCCGCTTTTGACTTTTGATCATCCTGAAAATAATAAAATCAGACAGTTACATATAAAAAGATTATGGTTTTTATATTAAAATGTAACCTTGAATTTTTGTATCATGCCATTAATCTCATCGTAGAGCTTTTGTGTTTCTGGATCAATTTTCGGCATGATTAAGCATTAAGTTATAAAGTCTGCAATATTTTTTCAAAAAAATAGTAACCGTCAAAAGGCACAAGAACCAACCAAGAACGCGTCACAACACAAACTAATGTTTAAATAAATGCTTAACTTACACTGTTATGATGGTTTCGTTGCAATGCCTGAGACGATAATGCAATTAACTAATTGGATTAGTTCTTAAGCAAAGAAGCAAATACATATTCAAAACAATCTCCAAAACTTGCTCGATTCAAAGTCAAGCCCAACACAACAAATACGCGCATGCTCAAATAATTAGCGTTGCCAACTGTTAAAAACATAACCGAGCTAACAGCACTGTTAACAGAGCACTTTGCAGCATTACTCCTCAGCCAGAGATAGTCGACTATTTGTTAATCTTATGAACCGCAAAAGCTAGACCTTAACGTAACCATTATAACTTATATATTTAATAATTAAATATATGCTCGCAAATATCAATTGCCACTTAATTTGTTTTGAAAGCTCCAAAGAACACGTAAAGGAAAGTTAATAAATCGTTCCCGCAATGTTAACTATTTTACCTATCGATATATATCGATTCGATGTAATCATCTACGCACAGCAGCTGCTCGTGCCTTTTAACAGCTGTTGTTTGGTCACTTAAGAATTTGTCCATAAAAATTGAATTTAATTTTTTAAACAATTAACGCAATACACAATCGCTAAAATGAGGCTGGAGCACAGGTACTAATATTTACAAGTGTAATGGAAACGCTAACATGTGCCAACGCAATAGCGCAAATGCAGGACCATCAACAGCAACAATCTGATTCCCTTGCCAATATAAAGCGCGTTTCGCTACCATTTGTAAGCCACAACCTGACGGATGCGAGTATAATCAAATCCGACGATGTGGCACATCTGCTAAAACAGAAGCCACAGCACATGGAAACAATTGCTGGCCACTCAGCACAGCTGATTAGCCTCAGCAACATGGACAGCCCCTGCGATAACGTGGTGAACATACCCAAGGAACTGATCCTTATATCGTTGGTGTCGCAGGAACAGGCGCTCTACAATCCCAAGCATCAACTTTATCGTAGTACGAAAAGCAAGGATGATAAATGGAGTGAAATTGGTAGTCATGTGGGTTGGTCAGGTGTGTCCCAGCAATTTTATTACAATATCTAAATCAATACTTAATAGTTGATTGTCCGCAACAGACACGCAATGCAAGGCCAAATGGAAGGCGATGAGGGACCAATATTGTCGGGAACTGAAACGCGCCAAAGCAAATACAAAAAACAACGTCAAATGGAAATATTTTAAGGAACTGGACTTTCTGCGGCCCTATGCGCTGGCACGCAAGTAAGGCAACATTGAAAAAATATAAATATTAAATATTTTTAATTACTCTACGTTTCTCCAGCTATCGCTCACATGGCGCGCAGAATGGCACTGGTGTTATGACTGCCGTAACGCTGCCTAATGTCACCGCTGGCAACACAATTAATAACAACAATAACTCATTTAGCAACAGCAGCAGCCAAAATTTGAATTTATCTACCGAACCAAACAAATTCGCCAACATTAAGATCGAGGAAGGCAGCGCATCGCTACTAGAGAATTGTAATTTTGTGGCAACAACAACAACGGTGACAACAGCAACGGCAACTGCAGCTGTTGAAAAGAAAACAGATTCAACGCGTGGACTGATGAGCGCGTTTATAGCTGGCCAAATTATGCAACAGCAGCAGCAGCAGTCGCATCAGGACTCTAATTGGAACTATTTGACTGATACAGCTGGCAATGGCGTCAGCTCAGCCACATCTATAACGGTTACTTGTGAGACGCCCAATTCAACTGCTGGCGATACTCTATACCATGAATTTGTAGATTGTGTTAATGCTGCCAGTGGTGTCAATCATTCGACAACGCACAGTCATCAAACGAATCCGGATGAGGAGGATGATGATCCCATACACACATTTCTTAACATTGAAAGTTACTTTGAGAAGGAGCTTATAACGCTGATACAACAAGAGGATATGATCTATAATTATAGTAATCAAAATTATCGTAATGTCAAGCTGAAGTTGGAAGCGTGGGATGAGATAGCGCGCAAGCTTAAAAGGCCCGGTAAGCATATACTACCGTCGATTAAATACGGCAGGGTATGCTATCTAGTTTTGGTTCATTTTTATGTTGTTCTGATTTTTGTCTTATAATTAACAGTTAAGGTATGTCGACAAAAGTGGAAGGCACTGCGAGATCAATATGCACGTGAATTTAAACGTCTGAAAACGCAGCTAAATATGGACGCAATATCGCGCTGGAAGCACTTTGATTCACTGGGATTTCTTCAAAAGTATATTCAACAAAAGTCGCTGTAAGTAATCACCTTATAGATAATGTTAGAATTGGAATTAATACAAGAAACTCTTTAAAAAACTTGCAGTGATGGTGATGCGTTGAATTTGCTGCTGCCAAAGCACGATCCGGTAAGGGAGCTGGAGGAGCATATGGCTCAAGCGCCATTACAACATGCTGAGCCACAGCCAAGCACTTTGGAGACATCATCCAATAGTTCCTCGCAGCTTAATATGCAAACACTACCGACTCTGACGGGTCCACATAAGCCAGAGTTGCCAACAACAATGCAACAACAACAGCAGCAGCAGCAGGACGAAGTGGAGCATACGAGCGAACTGTGCGTGGCAACCTATGACGAAATGGACATAGAAAACTATATAAATGGCGATGCAGCGCCTGATGACGACGAAGAGGATGAGGAAATGGAAGCTACGGCAACGGCAGAACAACCTACACAACAACATGTAGTCAGTTATGAGAGTAATGAGGATTCCGTTTACATGGCTGTGCAGAGCGTAAGCAATACGCTGCCAAAGCCGGATGCACTTAATGAAACGGGCAATAGCTTGGAAACGCAGCAACAACAGCAACTGCAACCTGCTAGCGAATATTCACAAAAGCTGGAGGTACAAACACCCACAACGACAAGCGCACGATTTAATAATACGGCCAGTACACAATCTACGCCCAGTCAAGTTTCCTTTCCGCTAGGCGGCGGCGGCTGTTCCTCTATTCCAGAGGAGGATGAAATTGGCGCCTTCTTCAAGGCCGTAGCCATGAAAATACGCAACGCACATCTGGAGCCTGTGGCCTTTACAGATCTGCAAATTGGCATACTGAGGGTCATCAACGATGCGCTGCGTAATCACTAGCCATAAATAATTAAAGAGATCGGCAGCGATTTAAACAGATCTCGATGGACCTTCTACAAAATGGTTTCAAAGCGTTGCGCGTTATTAGATTTTAAGTGTTATTTGAAGAATGTTTTTTTTTGGATTTCTTAAATTGATTTTATTGTACTCTTCCTCTTTAATTTGCATTGTCATTTTTAAATTTTCTATATACACCCAATACATACGTATGTATATCAACCGTATAAGGGTTCCAATGTAGTGTACATAGGCATAATTGGCCAACAATCAGAAATGTTGTTTAAATTTAAGGTGCTTCCGGTGCACAAAACTGGAACTAAAACACAAAATTGTTATATGCCTTAATAACAATATATAATCTGTATACAAACGAAATGAAACAACATAAACAAATGAAAAATATACATATATATATTTTTCAAAACCAACTTATTATATTCTTTTAAATACCTTTGCTCTGTTTATTATAAAGTAGAACAAATGTTCACTTTTATTTGGAATAGCTTCGTTTTTATTTAACCGATCTTTTTGATAATATTAGAGTAGATTAAAAGTGAGCTAAAAATCATCTCTCCTAAGATTTAAGATCGTATATTCATACTGTTGGCGGCAAATCAATTTTTAATGAGTTGTGATGAGAGGGAATTTGTAGAAATTAAAATTTAAAATCAGGGCACCCAGTTTAAAGATCATTAAGATGAAAATCGAATTGAGCAGCTAAATATTTTTGATTGGATTGGATCGGTATTTATAAATAGTAATATAGATTCGAAAATTAAAGCACGGTTTTATATGATTTGAAATTAATTCCACAAAAATTATGTGGATTAATTGGGCACTCGTAAAAAGTGAAATGAATTCGGATGTGAAAACACGGTTTACTGTGATCCGAATTTAAATTCACGAAAATCAGGTGAATTTGGAAATGTGAGGTCATTTATTTCGATTTTTGTGGCTTACTCAAAAAACAAAGTATATAGTATTCTTAACTATTCAATTGATCTGAACGTTTAACAGTATATATATACAATTGTATACAATGTACAACAACTAAAATGTAAATACCGCTTGTAAAAACCTCCAAAGGGTATAAAATCTATGCAGTACGACTACCAAAACGTAACTACCGCTTGTAACAACTTCCAACAGGGTATAAAATCAATTCAGTTGACAGTCAACGCGTTGATACAGTTTCTTTGTGAATCTTTTTGATATCGCATTTGCCACCCACTTTTTGCATTATCCACAGAGGAATATTTAGACAACTGCTGAGCATCGCAGCAAACTGAAGCTGATTCTCAAGTGGAGCACTTGCGCAGACCACCCAAACCATGAGCAGTAGCCCCCCTTCATATATATGTACATACATATACTACTACACCTTGTGGTAGATAATACAACAGTTGCTGCTCTTTATATACAACACAGCTGGCACAGAAAATGGCTGCAACTTGGCATTGGTCAACCGATTGCGAAACGGTTAAAAACCGGTTTGACTCGCGCATCCAATGGGCAGGCAGTGAAAGCGAGACGACACTACTACACCTATTTGGTATATAAGGCGCAATGGGGGCGGGACAAGTGCCATATGGCGGCACATTGGGTGTGGTTACATAACCAGCAGCTGCTGCTGCCAAATATTTATGTAAAAGTGAAAATTTTTAATAAACATTTTCATTTTCAAGCGGAAGTTCGCAGCCGTGGCCGTCTAATCAAACGGAGAGCAATTCGATGAACCAAACCCTAGGAAAGGGCCGATATATATATATATATAATGTTTGTTATGGGGCCACGCTTGATTGATTTTGCATATGCCGATGTGGGCAGACTATATACCCTTTTTGTGGATCGAGCAATGGTTTATCAAATAGCTGGTCCCTTCTTTTCAGTTATTTGTTATTGTAATTTATTTTGCATTGCATTCTTAATGCTTGAATGCACGAGTTTTAATTAAAACTAAAAATTCACATTGTATTACAGGTATTACAATATTCAATTGCACTGAGGCGAAAATTTACACCAATATCTAAATCTATGCAACAATTATTATTGTAAATTTTTTTTTTTGTTTGATTATTTAAATATTCAGCCTTCTTTTTGATTATACGGAATTTATCATACCAATTTATATATATTTTCTAATCAAAATTTGGCAATTCAATTTTTAAGACAACAATTGGAATTATTTTCAGTATTTTATTTGAGATTCTTGATAAATATTCTACGGACTCGCCTTTTCGCTAAAGGATTCTTACAGACTTTTTAGAAGATTCTGCACTAAGGCTCCCGTAGCTTCCTCTTACACAAGCACTTCGTCGCACAGTGGTTTAAATATGTTGGGTACAATTTTAATACCTTTCATCCGGTCAAGATTTTAGATTTTTTCTCAATTATTTATTAGTATTTTTTGGCACCAATAAATCAACAATCATATTTGAATTCTAAATTCTAAGGTGTAAATCATATTAATTATGCTAAAAAGCTAGTTTCTTGTCAAAATCCATATTTTATGTTATTCCCTATTTTTTCATATATAAATTATATAGCTGAATCAGATATAATTCGATAACACAACAGTTAAGATAGAATGCTAAATTTTTGTCACACTTACTAATTATATTTTTTTTAACACTTTCCATATTTCTGACTTTATTTCAAAATACTACCTATACAAGATATTTTTTTTTTTAAATTTTTTTTGAGCATTTATTTTAATTATATTAGAAAAAATTATATACTTATATAAAGGGCCAAAATTTAACCCTCAAATTTAAATAATCAATAAATTTGGCAATTGTTTTTAAAACACCTAAACAGCCCTACTAAACAAACAAAATAATTTATCTTTATATTATTTCAAATAGTCACAAGTATATAAACCAATTCAGAATAGATCAATTTAATATTTATTGCCAATGATAAATTTCAAGGCAACACTTTAAACCTTTTACCAAGAATTGTGTCAGTTTAGCAATTCAATTTTGTATAAAATATCCTAAACACAACTTGGAACTCAATCAGCTCTCTGTCGTTTAAATAAATAAAAAATATTCACATTTTTGCCCATCACACGGCTGAAACATGCAATTTCCAAGACCCAGAGACGGAAACTATTTTCGCGGCTCATTTAACGGGTTCGCCCAGCACACACAGACACACACACACAACAACTAGAAAGAAATCATAAAAAAATAAATATAAATATTTTTTTATTGCTTGCGGGCAAGTGTTACACTGTCTGTCAGGCTGTTTGTCTGTCACACTTAAGCTGTTTGCCACATCCACGCTTAAACCAATTTGCAGCTTCCACTCGGAGCAGCCAGAGCACTCGGAGCACCCAGAGCCTGCTCTGGCCATTAAGTATATCAAATTTAAGGACGATGATGATAAGGACATGCCTCAATGCATCCACGCCCACAAAACTCTGCCTGTAACGCCTGAAGGCCAAAATCTTGGCAACTTTGAAGAAAAATGTGTTGTGGAAAAAGATTTGGGTGAAAAAATCTACTAACAGTATTTTATTATACATTTTATAAAAACAGACAATTTTTTATATACTACAAAAAAAAATTGTTGTTTAATTTTTTTTTAAATATTTCTCATAAGTCTGAAAGATTTTTTTCAGTGATTTGAGAAAAAAATGAATTTTAATGAAAAAAAAGTTTTTCTCTTTTATAGAATTTTATTAAATCTTTTAGAATTTTAAACTTAATTTTTTAAAAATATTTTCTAAAAGTCTGAAAGATTTTTTCCATTGATTTGAGAAAAAAATGTTTTTCTCTTTTATATAAATTTAATTTTTTAAAAATATTTCCTATAAGTCTGAAAGATTTTTTTCCAGTGATTTGTGAGAAAAATGAATGAATGAAAAGGATAAAACGTTTTTGTCTTTTATAGAATTTTACTAAATCTTTTAGAATTTTAAATTTAATTTTTTTTAAATATTTCCTATGAGTTTGAAAAATTTTTTCCCTGTGATTTGAGAAAAAAAAATGAATTTTATAGGAAAATATATTTTTCTCTTTTATAGAATTTTATTAAATCTTTTAGAAAATCATAAACAGTTTGGAAACTAGGAACGTTTTATATAAAAACTGTCTATTTTTTAATAATTTTTATTGACACTTTTGCATGCCACATTTTAAGAGTAAATGGAAAAAGGAAAAATGTCCTATACTCATATTCTACTAAATCTCAATTTATGAACGTAGATTTCATGTATATATATTTCAGCAATGTTTAACCATATTAAATCCCTCTTGTTGGGTGAGTACAGGGTATCTAAATATCCAAGCCTAATTTCCTGTTCTGTTACCTGCCAAAAAATGTCTATAGCTTCAAATAAACGCCAGCAGCTTTTAGTTACATCAAAAAAAAAAAAAAAAAAAAAAAACGAATAAAACCAAAATAAAAACTCAAATCGAAAAATCAGCGACAAAATGCTGACAAACTGGGGGAAACTGTTCTGGGCTGTTATCATAAATAAAGTGAGCAAAATGTCAAACGTTGTTGGCCGGGTTATAATATCATAAAGTAAATGCAAGTGGCGCAGAAATCAAACATGCAACATTTCGAGCATTCGAACGATTCACGATTTATTGGCCATGTTCATAATGTTGCGGCGAAAACACGAAGAACGGTCTCTCTGCACTTTTTTTTTTTAAACTGAATTGTTTCCGGGAACTGCCGCTCCAACACCAACAACAATGGCCCACAACAAAAGCGCTGAAAAGCTTGTAAAACATTTGTAGCAACTGCTGTTGCCAGTTTCCAGTTGCAAGTTGCCACTAGCCAGTTGCCACTAGCCAGTAGCCACTAGCCAGTTGCAGTTGCACACAGTTCGATACAATTGCGATGCCAAGGCGGCTGCTACTGTTGACCACGTTCAAACCAAAAAAGCAAATGTTTTATTCATAAAGCCAACAGAAGTCGCATCAACAAGATCATCGCCGTTTGTTGCCTTGAGTGTCCGCTGTTTGCTGCCTTACTGGGCAGGTCCCAATCCACATCCAGCTCCAGCTCCAGCTTCTGTGTCGGAGGACGCTGCGGCCTATGCTAATTTGAGGCAAAGTTATCAGACGGCGCGCATCTTGCTCAGCATTTGGCTGTTAGATTGCCCGACAAAACCAACACACAAAGGGGTGCTAATCGCCAAATTTACAACTTGATGCAACAACATATATATAACATATATACACACACTCACTCCACACACACGCACAACAACAAGGCGCAAATGGTGCAGAAAACAAAACGACCGCAAAACACTGAAACTCTCTAGTAGTATTAGCAACTGTTTTTCCTAGACAAAACTATAAAAATCAACACAGCGCAGAGAGAGTGGGCTATATACAATGTGATATATCCATATCCAAATCCAAGTTACAGCTTCCCCTCTGGGCAAGTTGTGGCAACGACTTTCACTCGCCCCGTTAAGCATGCTACGAAAAACCTAACATTTGAAAAATGTACTTTTTCACACTACCATCCCCCTCCCTAACAAGCAAAAAGGAGAGAGCGAGAATTGTAGAGATGTGGTGTTATTGGGTGACAGTGTCTGTTGCACAGTGGTGCAGAGTATCATGAAAAAGTAAGGGTATCGAGGTAGGACAATTTTGAATTCAACAATAGGTAAATTTTATTAAAATAAAGTAATATTTTATAATATCGCAAATTTGCTTACAGAGTAAGTCTTGATTGTGTTATTTAGTATATAATAATTTAGTATATAGTTTACACGAAAAAAAGCTGGAATAATGTATTTGGGGTCGTAAATTTAAAAAAAGCAAACCATTTTTTTTTTTTTTTTTTTTCAAAAATAGTTTTTGAGAAAACCGCAAATAAAAGGCTTATTGGGACTATTTTGACTTTTTTGCTCATAACCGCATCAGAACTTATCAAAACTTCAAAATTTATTTATTTCAAGATAATTGCATCCTTTTTTTAATGATATGTTTTTTATGGGAATCGAAAAAGATTTAATGAAACTACATACAATCAAAGTCGAAAAAAGTTTATTTTTCGGTGTTTTATAATATTTTTTCAATTTCACTTGAAAAAAAATTCATTTAAATATATAAATATTTTTTTTGTCACTGTTATTTTTCAACAAATAATTTTTCAGATTTTATATACAGTGATTATAACGAAAAACTCAATATAACGAATGTTTAGCTGAGTCCCTTGAAAAAACCTTTTCACAATGCATATGTATGTATAACGAATCAATACCTATAACGAAGTATTTTTCGATCCCTCCTAGATTCGTTATATCGAAGTTTCACTGTAATAGATAACACTATGCAACAATTTGAAAAAATTCTTGTAGAGTCGAATTATATGTAAAATGGATCTCTGATTCCAAAAAAAATGTAAAACCAAAATTCTATAACTTTTTAAATGTATTTTCCTCTGAATCTATTTATTTTCTAAGAAAACTTTTCTGTTTATTATTTATAATTTTATGAAAATTTAAGTAGAAGTGTTGAACCATAAAAAATTAAATTTTTGTCACTGTGCCAACTGTGTGTAGAAATGTTGGTAGAATGGGATTACTACAGTGCGTTGAAAGGGTATTTTTACAGCCACATAGTGTTAGTTACAAGGCACATAACACTTTGTTATGTGCGCTTGACAAAGTTGTGTGCGGGGCTCTAAAAGTGCTTAGTGCCTTAGTTTAAAGCGGTTTTTTACGTTTTTTATTTTTTTTTACTTTTTTTTTTAACAGATAAAAGTAGAAAATTTGGTAGGGGTGAAGCGGGGTTACGGGTATACGAATTGGGTGCTAATATGGTCAAAGTGCTGCGCTTGAATGGATGGGCTGCGGACTGCAGAGAAATCAGTGCTTTTTGAATCTTTTTTTTTTTTGTTTAAATTTAAAGATTTGCACATGCTGATAGGCACAACAAATAAATCTCATATAAAGGAAACGGATAACGGATATTTGCGGAATTTGTAGACACGTGTATGGGCGAATAAAATGGATGAAAATTTCCACAAAACGGAAAGCATTTTGGGCGTATTCATAGGGTGGCTGCCATGTCGCATATGTTAGACAAAATCCAGCTGGGCAAGGAGGGGGGATTGGTGGAGATATTATTAAAGAAAATGTGCCAAAATGCCAGGCGCGAGACGTTCAACACCTTTGGGTCCATTGGCGCGACGATCATGATCCACTCGGGCCAGACGCACAAAAAGCGCGCAGTAGAAGAAGAAATCAAAAATCCTGCCTCTGTTTGTGTTCGAGCTGAATGTCAACTTTATTAAAGGAAATTATAAATTGGTATGCCAGTCAGTTGGTCTGCGACTGGGACTCAAACTGGGACTGGGACTGGGACCAGGTAGCACTACACCAAGAGTACAACACTTCAGAGGAACCGCGCGCAAAATTCCAGGCTCACACATCATTAAACGAGCAAGAAACTGCAATCCCAAAGAGTCTGAAGTCTGAAGTTTGAATGCTTCTTGGCCAGGGTTTCAGCCATTACAATTACTGACAAAAAGCATCAAGCTAATAATAAAAACACAAAGATCGTATATAGAGAGGGTGGCCAAGAAAGTTGCTTTAAATTGACAAAGTTATATTGTAAAATTCGAGATTATTTTAGAGTTTTTATATAAGCAAAAATGTTCAAATTTAATTTCTATATTTTATATGATATAAACGTTCAATTGTTTAATTAAATATTAAATTTGCTGAGTGTGCTTGCTTATAAAAGAATAGTATTTTTTTTTTTGTAATTAAATATAAGTAAAAGTAGTTGTTTTTTAAAACACAAACCTAAAACCCCGGCTTGAAAAGTTTAATTATATTTAAGCCCTAAATACTGCACTTTTTTCGGCTAAAATCCTCAATATAAATTAATTTAAAAATTGACAACTTTTCTTACAACCCGCAGCTCTGCCCAAACTTGAAGAATTCTGCAAAAAAAAAAAAAAAAAAATAATCGTCCTGCCTTGGTCTTAGCGCTCTGAAGACAAAGACACAAAGCTCATGTCAAGACATTTAGAATTATGATAGAGTTTTTGATGTTGTCATAAAAAATTTAATTGAAATACCAAAAATGGCAATGAAAACCTGGCAGACCGCCGCCAGATGAAGTCGTCAATGTGGCTGCAACTGCAACCGAGACTTTGACTTTTTAATGTGTATATTTTTGGTAAGCATTAAGTATTTATTGCACACAATGTCCACATGTATCACTCACTTTTTTTACCAGGAGCCCCAGCTGCCCCACTTGCAACGGGCAGAGGCAAGGAGTACCCAAAGCAAGATGTCAAAATGAGGCCACTTAGGCGCGACTTTTGAAAATCAACTCAGAAGGCGGCAAAAAAGAGCCCAATGATGATAATGATGATGATGACGATGTTGACAACAACAGCAGCAAAAAAAATAAATAAATAAAAAAAAAAATAAAACACAAAAAAACAAGTTGCAGACCGCTTGCTGTGCGGACCACAGAGTAGTCATCGCCAGTGGTTAACTCTTTAAGGTGTTGCAAAGACAAACAAGTTGCAAGAACTATGTGCTGGATGCGGCAGGGAGGAGGAGAGAGCGGTAGCTGGCCCACTTCATGGCTACATTTCAATTACTTTGTGGGGCAGCCATTTAAATGAAAATGCCACACATTGCCCAGGCACAAGCCACACAACCGAATCACAGCAGGTAGCAAGCATCCTTGCCACATATGTGAGACGCAAGGTAAGTAATCATAATCTTAAGGTAATAACAGGCACATTACATGTCACATTAATAAGCAAACACACACAGGGGCCAAGCGCGTTTAAATTAATATCATAATTCATATTGCAAATAATTTAGCATGTTAGCAACGCACCAAAGGCAACAACTTCGTCCTTGCTTATTAATTTTATGTGACTTTATTTTTCTTTTTTCCCCACCCCCCTTCATTTTGGCAAGGGTGTGTGTCGTGTGTATGTGTGCAAAAAAAAAAGGAACTCAGCTAAATTCGAGTCCTTTAAGCTTGATAAATGAGCAGGCCAGTTGAGTATACTACGGCCAGGCGGCGTGTAGTTAGAGTAACCTACTAAAGCGGTTCATGTGGCGTATGCTTGATATTTTTGCCTCTCACAATGCAGCAAGAAAAATGCAATAAATAAATATTTTATTCATAACTTAAATAACGCCCAATTAATGCAACTATATAAAAGCAGAGGAGAGGAAAACGAAAAAATTTGTTTTCGACTTTTCCTCGAATTTTAAAGTCAAAAAATCGTAAAAAATATCGCACAAAATATCATCATTTTCTAAATTCAAAATTAAATAGTTGCAAAACTATTAAACTTAATAAAGTATATGTTTGATTAATCGGCTCTTTCATTAGCTTTCAGAAAACGTAAACCATTTGAAAATCGGCTGTAAGATTCTCGAGTAATGCTAAAATCTGCAGGCTTGCCTCTGAAAAAAAGCTAAAAAAAAATAAATACCAGATTTCAAAAATTTTTTTAAAAAAAGTGATTTTTCGTATCAGAAAAAGTAGGTTTGGTAAAATATACAATTTGTGTGTTACCTAGTGTTATTATAGTTTTACTTTATAACAAAACAAGCTGGAATATGTCGCCAATAAAATTATCATTTGATTTTAAATTTATTAAAATTTTAATTGTTATTTGCATCACATTTTCAATTAAATTAAAATATTTTATAAATTCAACAATTCCTGCTTTGAAAACTAACTTCATCGTGAATATTTTAGTGTGTAAAAAAATATATATTTTTTATTATAAAATATTAAATGTCTACACCAACTCAACTTTCACATATTCTACACACACCAAGTATGCCAAATTTAATGTTAAATTAAAGCCCAAAAAAAAAAAGGTAAATTAATTTATGGCCTTAATGTAATGGGGGCCCACAACAAGTGTGTCTTCATGTCGACATGAAATGCCATTGGCTATAATCGTATATTACCGATACTCTCGGTGTATCGATCCAAGCAGCAATAACAACTAACTGCTACTCCCAAGTATTGAGTGACTCGACGAGTCGAGATTTCTTGTGTGCATTTCATTTTCATTGACAGCCTCTGTACAAATGTCAAAAACAATTTAAAATGCCATTTTTACATGACGATTTATTTGTTGACATGTTTATAGGCCCATTCTCCTAGTCGCCGAATTGAACTGAACTGAAGTGAAACGGAGAATCGCAAAGATTTTACATTTGCCAGTGGCTGTGGCAGATGCACAGCTGCAAAAACTCAGTTGACAATCATCACAGATTCAGAGATTCAAACGGAGCTGGAGCTGGAGCTGAAGCTGAAGCTGGTGAAGATGGACGCAGACAGATTGCGTGTTTTGCATGGCCAACTACAACTACAACAACAATAACAATGAGTACTCTTTGCTACTACAAAAATAAGCTTAGCACTTGTAGCCAAAATCCAGGCTAAACTACAGTCAGAATTCTATATAAAGAACTGATATTTTTATTTATATTAAGGATTGCAAATAAGAGGTGTGATCATTTATTTAGAGTAATAGGTAAAACTTGGATATACTAATTCAAGCTGCAGTATCCTGGAAACAGAATAAACTAACATTTTTTATTTTGATTATAAAAATTATTTATATTTTCTTTTTTTCATCCAAAAAAAAATTATGAAATAATAATAATTAAATTTCAGTTTTTATTTAAAAATCAATAAATAAATTTTAAATTTGAAATAATAATTAAATTTCAGTTTTTATTTGAAAATCATAAAATAAATTTTAAATTAAATTTTATAATTTTATAAAAAAATTGTAAATAAAAATTGAATGTAATAATTGAATAAATCCTTAGAAACGGATGTTGTATTAATAATGGAAAAACATTAAAGATATACCTTCTCATAAGACACATCAATGATTTAAAAAAAAAAAATATAATAAAAAAAATATAAAAAAATAATAATACAAAAAATAATACAAAAAAAGAAATATAATAAAAAAAACATTAAAAAGATATTAAAAAAATAATAAAAAAAATATAAAAATAAATAAAAAAAATATTAAAAAAATATAAAAAAAAAATATAAAAAAATATAAAAAACATTAAAAAAAATAAAAATATAATAATATAATAATATGTATATTTTTAGCTGTCAGCTGCTACATATTTTTGAATAAAAAAATTTGATTGTGCTCCATCAGAAGATTGAATGATATAAATACATATACTTTATTTATACTATATCTATACTATATCTATACTATATCTATACTATATCTATACTATATATATACTACATTTCAAAACCCACTAAAATCATTTGAAAAACTAAACCTTTCTTGACCTATTCCCTATTTAATTTAATATTTTCGGTTGTTCTTTATATTTATAAAAAAAAAAAATACAAAAAATACAAAAATAAAATAAATATAAAAAAAATTTAAAATAAATTTTAAATAAATAAAAAAAAAATAGAAAAATATTAAAAGATTAAAAAAAAATAGCAACAACAAAAAAACAACTTTTTTCATTTTTTATATTTTTTCTATAACAAAACTTCTTCGATGTCGCTCGGGTTTGCTATAGAGCCGCTTGACTGCCAAAAAGCTGACCATAGCACATTGGGGGCAACCATTCAAGGCTGCCACAGTGCGGCAGCTGCCCCATTGAGCATTGCTCAGTGCTGGCCAGTTCTGGCCAGAGCAGCACGGCAGCTTCTTTTAAAACTCAATTTGCGCTAATAAATCGCCGAAAAAGCATTTTGACAGCTTATGATGCGCAATGGCGTGCGCATAAATCTTGCGCGTTTTTTTTTTGTCGCATCGCATTTCCAACGAAAATCGCGCACGCGGCATTGCCACAAACGACAAAGTGAATCTGTGGCTGCAACAAACTGACCAGGAGGAGCTGAAGGTGAAACTGTTGGAGCTACAGTTGAAGCTGAGCTGCCAACGACCCGGTACGGCGACGGCTACTGCCGGCATTCGTCATTATTTGTTCATTTTTAGCATTTAACATTCCGCCAAAGTACAGGGAGTTGCCGGATAAAACAACGGAGGGGGGAAACCTCAGGCCAAGCACTCGTATTGATTGGACAGTTCATGCGACAAGCTAGAAACAATGGGAATATATCGAGAATTCTATAAAGCCTTCAGAAAATCAATGTTAAATAAATATAAAATACGTATTTGCTAATTTGATTTGTATTTGATTTGTTGTAATCGAATTATCAGATATTGTTTCCGGCTACTGTGAATTTCTTTACTAAAGGAAATTTAATTGATATCTCCGAAGGTCAAATAAGTTGAATTTAATACTAAGATTGGATTAAAACGATGATAAAACTATGATACAATTCAATTTTTCTATTTTTCTTGAATCTTTCT
This sequence comes from Hirtodrosophila alboralis, assembly GCA_035043045.1. NCBI lineage: Eukaryota > Metazoa > Arthropoda > Insecta > Diptera > Drosophilidae > Hirtodrosophila > Hirtodrosophila alboralis. Next base: position 367,090 of record JAWNNH010000094.1, read on the forward strand.
ATATTTTTTTAATAATTTTTTAATTTCTTTACATCTTTCTATATATTTTAAATAATTTTTTAATTTTTTTACATTTTTCTAAATATTTTTAATCATTTTTTAATTTTTTTACATCTTTCTATATTTTTTTAATAATTTTTTAATTTCTTTACATCTTTCTATATATTTTAAATAATTTTTTAATTTTTTTACATCTTTCTAAATATTTTTAATCATTTTTTATTTTTTTTACCTCTTTCTATATATTTTTTTAATCATTTTTTAATTTTTTTACCTTTCTAAATATTTTTAATCATTTTATAATTTTTTTACATCTTTCTACATATTTTTAATCATTTTTTATTTTTTTTACCCCTTTCTATATATTTTCAATCATTTTTTAATTTTTTAAAATTTTTCTATATATTTTCAATCATTTTTTAATTTTTTTACATTTTTCTTTATATTTTTAATAATTTTTTAATTTTTTTACATCTTTCTTTGTATTTTTTTAATTTTTTTTACATCTTTCTATACATTTTTAATAATATTTTAATTTTTTTTACAACTTTCTATATATTTTTAATCATTTTTTAATTTTTTTTACATTTTATATTTGTGTTAAATTTAAAATACACAAATATAAACATACTCTAACAAATTTTACTTATTTATAAAGTGATTAATCCAATCATTTTTTAAAGAAATTAAATAATAATTGAAAAGCAATTATTCAGAAATATTTCAACAAACTTATAGCTGCTAATATTTGTTCTAAAATATGACTTAAATAAATATTTATTTTCTTTCAATTTTTCAATATTTAATCCCATTGTCAATTCGATTTGTTTCCCGACCGGTTCCTTGACCATCCTCTTCTTAACCAACTCAAATACTCGTATTGTATTCAATTTTTGTCAACAACTTGGTTTCGGGACAACGTCGTCGCTGTGTCTACCGTAAATGTTGCATGTCTCTTATATGGTGGCGACTAGCTCGCTAAATGTGCCCCCTGACCGCCCTGCCTCGGGGGCTAATTAATTCCCCATGGGCAACACTTTTTTGGGGGCCCATAACATGCTCGATATTTGCATAACATTCAGAATTTTTTAGACTGTTGTAAATTTCTAAAGAAATATCTATAAGATTTGAATACGTGTAACGCTTACAACAAGTTGCAACACAGGTGTTCGATAATAATTTTTCAAGAGCTCAACAACTTTTACCTCATGACAATGCCACAAAAAAAATAAAAGAAAAAAAAAACACAGTAGCATCGATAGCCAGAGCTTGGACTGGCCAGCCTCAATGTCTGGCGGCTACTGCTGCTCCAGTTTTGGCTGCTGTTTTGGCCGGGTCTAAAGCGAAATCCAAGAATTCCAACTGTGCGCTCAATTGTTGAAGTCGACCCAAGGCTCAAAGATTCTTTATAAGCGCGCACAAAGTCAAAGACAATCAAAATATTTGCATATTACCAATTTTATATGCAAATACCCCGTGTCAGTCGTGAGCCGGCAATGGCTAGGACTTTTGGACTCCGGTTCGGCTTTAGGCCTGCACACTCTGTGACTCTTTTGGTGCCGCTTTGGCGGCTTGTAGCTGCTGCCCCAAACCAAGTCAAGGAAGCTCACATTCTTACTTTACACAGGCGAACAACAAAGCGGCAGACAAAGAGTCTCAGCCCCCGAATCCCTGATGTTCGAGTACTCCTTGTACTTCCACCAAGTGGTGTGACAATCCAGCACGTGAAAGTCCATTGGACCTTGGGACCAAGTTTTGAAGTACAAAAATAGAGAGCGTGTGCGGGGCATGTGGCAGGGGCATTGAGTTCAAAGTGCCACAGTATCGGTTAGTATATAATGATATAAGAAGGGTTTACTACACCACAAACACACACACACACACACACACAGTACTGAAGTATACAGAAACCATATGGGCAATTAAAGTATTTCCCATCATCTGGTAATTAAAGAGATCAAGATGCAAGGAGTGGAGAATTGGTAGAATTATAAATAGAGTAATTTTTATATATATTGATTTTAGGATAATTCCAATTATAGGAAGAGCTATATTAATATAAAATTTATGTTCAGAAAATTTAAACATAATTTTTCTAGTAAATAAACTTAACTTTAGCTGACAACAGACATCAAACTTTTGCATTCAAATTATTTTTAGATTATCAATTTATTATTTTATACAATTTACTATATTGACTTTTTCTAAATTATAGGAATTTTTTTTTTAAATTATTCTGTCTTGCATACTGCATATATACTTTTTTGATTTTTCAGCTGTAGCATAGTCAACAATTCAAACACTTCGATATATATACATATATTTATTTTAGGAATATTCCAATTAATATTAAATTTTTGATTAGAAAATTTAAACATAATTTATAGAGTAGCTAAACTTAACTTTAACTGACTTCAGACATCAAATTTTCCCATCAAAATTATTTTTAGGTTATCAATTTATTATTTTATTAAAAAAAATTTATTATATCAATTATTTTCAAATTATAGAAATTTTTTTAAAATTATTCTGTCTTGCATACTTACTCATATATACTTTTTTGATTTTTCAGCTAAATTAAAGTCAACAATTCGAAGTGTTATCAATTTATTATTTTATTAAATAAATTTTATTATATCAATTATTTTTAAATTATAGAAATTTTGTATAATTTTTTTATATTGCATATATACTTTTTTGATTTTCTAGCTGAAGTTTAGTCAACAATTCAAAGTGTTTGCGCATCAAAATTATTATCGTATGATCAATTTATTATTTTATTAAATAAATTTTATTATATTGATTTTTTTCAAATTATAATAATTTTTTTAAAATTTTTCTGTCTTGAATACTTTTTTGATTTCTTATAACTCCAATCGAGCTCCAATAAATACATATCTATGTACATGTAGACAGTGGCGTGTCCAGTACATTTTTTAGCAGGATATTAAGGTAATAAAAATATTTATAAATATTTAAATAACTAATATAAATCGATAAACAGTTTTATTAAATCAACTCGTGACAATCTAAAATTTTAACAAAGAGTAATCGGTGCGCCTATTAGGCTGAATTAATATATAAACAAGGTCACAAAGGGGATATTTGGCAATACCCGCTTGCCTTAAAATTCAAAAAAAAAAAAAAAAAAAAACAAACGTTTTCTCTCTATTATCAAAATTCAAAGGGGGGCTTAAATTCCTATCCCCTGCCTACGCCACTGCCTACAGCTGATGTTTATGAAAAGTATTAAAAATTTTCCATTTGCCTTTTTCGTTAGCAATTTTTTTTTTTTTAATAAATTGCAAACAACATAAATCAGACTATGAACCAACCAAAAACCGTCAACGGCTTGCAGCCAATACAAGTATTTTTTATTTTTTTTTATTTTTTTTTTTTCGTTTTTTGCTATTTTAATTCATTGTTTTTTGTACTTTTGTATACAGTCATCAATCCATTTAATAAACACCATTTTTGGTTTTGCCAGCCAACCATTTTTTAAGCCATTTTTAAATGCATTGGTCAAGTCATTCAGTGGACATTGGGACATGGGACATTGGACATGGGACACTGGACAACAAGCAATTAAGAAGCAAATCGAACAAAAATCGAACAGCTGGCTACGGGCTTGTATCGAAGTTGGAGTTGGAGGTGGACCTGGGTCTGTCAGCTGAACCAGCTTAATGCGATTTATACGAACTGTACGGAATATGGATGGATGTTGCTCTTAATTGGTCGGCTGGCCGCAGTCAAGAAAATAAAGATGCTTGTTCGACATGGTAAGTGGAGAGTACTCTGACATGTGGTTGGTCGAGGGTATTCCGTTTTAATGCCATTTTCATAGACAAGTCAAACAGGCGGGCGGAACAGACAGCAAAAATGGCAAATGATTAATTAAAAATCTTTTTCAATTTTTTTTTTCAACGCTGTTTGCTTAAATTTTTAACATAAATTGCACGTTTTTTAAATTTCAAACGCATTATTTCGAGTTCGTTAGCTTTACGCATACGAAATATATTTCATTACCATTTTCTGTCTGTGTTAGCCACAATGTAAATAAAATCGAAAAAAAAAAAAAAATAGATATATATATATATAAGCTGGGCTATATCACCTCCCTCTCTCTGGCGTCCATTTTATGCAGATTAGTCCACGAATCTGGCGATGATGCCAAATCCGCAAAGATTTTTGTTGACTTACTTAATTTGCAAATGGCCAAGCGTCTGTGGAAGCGAGACAGCCTGCTTTAGAGTGGGAGAGAGAGAGAGAGAGAGAGAGAGAGAGAGAGCATTCAACAGCTCGTCTGGCTGCACAATTTTTAATTTCCGCCAAATAATTCGACAGCTTCTCATGGCAAATTAACAAAAAGATTCTTTTTTTTCTCGAAAAAAAAGGGACTTCAAAAGATTGCTATAAGATGATTTGGCCACTTAATCAGCATAAAAAAAAAGCGTCTTAACAGTCAAAATTTAATTAAATAATGTTGAACATTTGAGGCCACTTGCACAATTAGCTGGCGGAGTCTACAAGTAAATGAGCAGCAAAGCGGCAAACTGGCGACACCTGTGGAATTTTTTCTTTTTTTTTGGTAGTTAGGAATAGGCAGATGCGTAGCACAAAGGGGGTTAAAAAGTCAGGGGTAGGAGGTAGAGTGGCTGCCCCTTCCAACAACATCCCATTCCGAGTCAAACTTCAAAAAGAAATCAAATTAAATGTGTAAAGCAGCAGAGATAAAAAATGTTGAAGACCAACAAATAAAAAAATAAAAAAAAAAAATAAAAATACCAGGCAAGAAAGGTCAAAAAGCGTTACTTTTAAGGGATTTTTATGCTTTTTTTTTTTTTGTTTTTTTTGGAGGGTTAGTGTTGTAAATTGACACTTGAAATTTAGATGATGAGGCTGATGATTCTGAATTTCTGAGCTGCAATCAGACAAAGCTGTTGCCAATGCAACTTCGGGCCAGCTTCCCCACAAAATCAACATGGTATTCCCATGCCCATGATGCTAATGACAATGTAACAATAACGGGCAACAACAGCAGTGCAACAATATGACGGCACAGGAGCAAGGACAACAGACATAACGCTAATGTTGTCGGATTGTTGAAATTGCTGTAGAATGTTGAATGCGAATGCGAATGCACTTTTAAATGCCTTCATGGCTCATAAACAGGCAGACAGGCTCATCTAATTCGTAGAGCAATCAGACATGTCCATAAAAAGACAGAGCATATATAATGAACAATTAAGTCTAACTGAATTTGAAGGGAATTGTATAAACAGAGAGTGGAAATATTTGAAAGGGTTGTCTTCTCAGTATAATGTCTATAATATTATAAAATTGCATTGCATTAATTTAAAAGTGAATATTTAAATTGATATATACTTTTTTAAATATTAAAATAAATTTAATAAATAAATTTATAAAAAAAAGGGTATTTTCCTAGTACAATGTCTATAATATTATAAAATTGCATTGCATTGATATTAAAAATTACGTATTTAAATTGAAAAACATTTTTAAAAATTTTTAAATAAATTTAAATAATAAATTTATAAAATAGAGTATATTCTCAGTGCAATGTCTATAATATGATAAAATTGCATTGCATATATATTAAAAGTGATATGTTTAAATTGATAAACATTTTTAAAAATATTTAAATAAATTTAATAAATAAAATCTTAAAATAGGGTATTTTAACAGTACAGTGTCTATAATATTATTGAATTGCATTGCATTTATGTTAAAAGTAATGTATTTAAATTGATAAATATTTTTAAAAATATTTAAATAAATTTTTAACATTTGTTTTGGCAGTCCACACAATTCAGGGCTTAACAGGAAAATCTTTTGCCAAATGTTAATTTTAATTTCAGTTTTAAATTTAAATTAAAAATAAAATGCACTGAGTCCAAAATTATATTAATATTATTTATAGACTCTACATAAAAATAAGTAAAATTGCATTACATCAATATTAAAAATGATGTATTAAAATTTATAAACATTTTTAAAAATTGTAAACTATATTTATAGCATTTGTTTTAGTTGGCCACAATATTCAAGAAAATTGTTTGCCAAATGTTAATTTTTATTTCAGTTTTAAATGTAAAATGCACTGAGTTTAAAATTATATTAATATTATATATAAACTCCACATGAAAATAAGTTCAAATTTTATTCTAATAAAAAATTTTAATACCTGAATTTAATTACTGAAAAGGTGTGCAAAGTGCTGCATTGGCGCTGTTTTCTGCACAACTGTGCGCTAATGATTCTCAACTGGCTTTAGCTGTCAGTATTTTTGTGGTATTTTAAGAAGGAGTATTTATTTATTTATTAAGTCAGAGTTTAATCTTTTTGTGTGTTACATAACTATGTACTAACTATTTCTTCCGCTTGTACACAATTTATTATAAATATTGGTGTATACACAAAAAAAAAATAAAAGAATTAACATTTTCTAATTTTTTATATATATTGGGGTATAAACAAAAAAAATAAAAGAATTCACATTTTCTGACTAAATATGCAAAATTTCGCAATTTTAGCCAGTTGCATATACATAATTTAAATCAGAATTTCACAATTTAAATATTTATATACACACAATTTTATACACAACATTTTTCCCCTTTTTAAATGAAAAACCATTTGGCAAACTATTAGCTAATTTGAGGCAAAGTAAAGAACATTTCTGTATACAATCAGATGTTGCAAGTATGGTACGCATCAACAAGTTACAAATCATGCAAAAATTAAAAGGCACAAATACAACAATAATAAAAAGCCGCATCATTTATTACTAATTTCAAATAATATTATAGGGGGCATCCCCTCAACCACCATAAAAATAATACAAAGGCGCGAACGTGTGGCCAACCATATTTTGCCTTTTGTGTGCTGTGCAATCGAGTGCACTCATAAACAATAAACAATAAACAACAACAAATTACAACAACAATAAGCTTACAAATCGGAAATCAATTTCAACATTGAAAAGTATAACTCACAAACAACAACCTAAACTCCATGTAAACTAACATGCGGATTGCAGCCATATGGTGCCACCTTTTGGCTGGAAAAACTGGGCGGGAAAAACCACACAAAGCAGAGAGGGGAGACTGTGGACCTGAGGTCGAGGTCTGGTCGCGCGTGGGCGTCAAAAGATTAGTTAAAGTTATATATGGCAATGTCTTAACCCCATCTAAACAAACAAATTGGAAGCAACGCGACGGCTGCGTATGAAAAATATTCAAGCTATTTAAACGTGGCAAACGTCTGCCAAACAATAAAATGACAATTTAATTTCATGCCACAAAGAGAGAAAGAGAGAGAGAGGGAGAGATGTTGTTGTTGTTATTAGATACCCTGTATACCAAGAAGTGATTAAAAAAGGGTATTATTTGAGTAATATGAGAGTAATGAATTATTTTCAACATTTCATTTAACTTTTTGATGACAGAGTTTATAGTCGTAAAACTTGTATTTAAATTGAATAAATTTGTATTTTTATATATATATTTTACTATTACAATTAAACCAAAAATTCCTGTATATCATTAAACGGTTAAAAATATTCGAATATTGAATTATTTTTCAACATTTCATACGTCAATTTGATGGTAAAGTTTATACTTGCAAAAATTGAATTTAAATTGAATAAATTTGAATTTTTATATATATTTTTCTATTATAATTAAACCAAAATTTCATGTATACCATGAAGCGTTAAAAAAAGAATATTATTTGAGTAATATTCGAGTAATGAATTATTTTCAACATTTCATACGTCTATTTGATGGTAAAGTTTATACTTGCAAAAATTGAATTTAAATTGAATAAATTTGAATTTTTATATATATTTTTCTATTATAATTAAACCAAAATTTCATGTATACCATGAAGCGTTAAAAAAAGAGTATTATTTGAGTAATATTCGAATAATGAATTATTTTCAACATTTCATACGTCTATTTGATGGTTAGGTTTACACTCGCAATTCTTGTATTTAAATTAAATAAATTTTAATTTTTATATATATTTATTCATTACAATAAAAACCAAAAATGCCCTGAACCCTTGTTAACAGGTAACTCTTAGTCTAGCATACTCAACTAAGCCTTTCCTATTTTTTTTTGTTGATATTCTTGCCATTCACAGGGAGTTTTGGGCTATATAAATGTTAAGGCGGCAACGTCTCTGTCGATTAGCGTAAATTTAATTTTCTGTGACACACATTAAGCTGTTATCCCCCTCCGGATCTCAGCCCCTACCCCACCATACTCTGCTTAATTGCGCTCATTATTATTGGTGTAATACTTGCAGTATTTTGAGCCCGGTTAACAACCCCTTTGCCTCTATACTTTGGAATGTCTGACAACTGTTTGCATTTGGTTTTTATGTTTTGTTGCTTGACGAGTTCGCTTTAAATTGGCGTACAACATAAAATTGTTGTAAGTTGTAAATATAAATAGTATATATATTTTTGCTGCCGTTGGTTGTTTCATGTTTGGCGCCAAATAAAAATAACTTGGCGTGAAAATGGCTAAATGGTAGGCAGGATAAATGTTAAGGTAAAGGCTTGGTAAAATTCATAAAATTTATTTTTTGATGCCATTTTTTTATTTATTTTGAATTCAATCGAAATTATAATAATAAAAAAATGAAAATAGCTAAATTGTAGGCAGGATAAATTGTTAGGTAAAGGTTTGAAAAAATTCCCAATAATTAATGTGTTGATGCCATTTATTTATTTACTTAAAATTCAATCGAAATTATAATAACAAAAAAAATAAAATAGCTAAATTGCAGGCAGGATTAATTTTAAGGTAAAGTTTTGGGAAAATTCACAATTATTTAATTTTTTGGTGCAATTGTTTTATTTACTTAAAATTCAATCGAAATTATAATAACAAAAAATTTTGATATTTTTTTTTTATATTTTATTTTTCATTTTTAAATTGTTAGCACAACTGGAAATTGAATACTATGATAAGAAGTTGAAAGATTGAATCAATATTAGATAATCGCAAACTGTCAAATGTTCTTTATTCTTCAAATACTTTTACTAATACAAAATTTACAATTTAAGCAATTAAATATTCTCCATATATTCAAAATGCTCTGCAACTTGTATAAATATAAATTTCCATATATTCTTTAAATTACAATGTTTTTGAATTTGAAATCCTTTTGGCCACTTTGGCAACCGCTGCGCTGTACGTTGAACTTTTGACCACCAATTAATCAAGGGAAATTTAAACAAAATTCATTTGTGCAACATATGGCAACAACAAATAACAACAACAACAACAAACACAGACGACTTTTTGTGTGATTTGATTTCATTTTCAGAGTTAAGCTCCCCACACCCGCACGATTGCGAATGAATAATTCACTTTTAATTAGGTTTTCACACATTTTGAAACAAAACTTTGATGGTTTGCCAGTTCAGTTCAGTTCCGAGGGGGGTTTTGTGGCAATTATAAATAATTTTATGTAATTAGAGACAGTTGCCAGTCCAGTTACAGTTTGACATATGAGCTGGCACAGCTTCAACCCGCATCCTGAATGGCCATTTTCAAGTTTTAAGGCTCGCTTATCTTGTTGACTTGCGTGGCGAATCCTTCCTGCCTGCTGCTGGGCTTAACTTTGAGGTCCTTTTGTCCTTTTTGCTATCTGCTAAATTAGCCACAGAGGCTCATAAATTTGGCAATGACAACGTTCACATTGTTCTGTGCCTTTTTGGGGCACAATCTGGAGGTCACAGTCTGGCCGCAACTATTGGCAAGCTATTTTAATGCACTAAGCCAATTAGTGGGATAGTGGGATGCCTTGACTTGGTTTATTTGTGGCCAAGAACAACAACTTTAACCACTAATGTCATCAGGCACACGTGCGGCCTAAAGTGACAACAACTTGGCCTAAAGTAACAACAACAAAAAAAAAAGTTAATCAAGCTCGGTAAACGTGTCAAAACTTTTATAATATAGTCGCTCATATATCTAGCGAACGCGTTCGCATAAATCCTGGCCCACAACATGGCCAATAGCATAGAAGACAAAGGCTTCTTTCTCTCTCATGACCAAAGTTTAAATTACTGCACAGGCTGTGACAACAGTGCCATCCAAAAATAAGGGAACATGTGTGATGAATCTTCACCCAGACATCTCAGAGTTGGGGGTCATCATCCAGACGGGAATTACTTATGATGATGCATGGCCGCAGCTAGAGGTGGACAATACTATCCTAAATAAAGTGATAACTAGCTGTAACTTTGGCAAAACTTTCGTTTCTATAGAAAAAAAAATACTATAATATTTTAAAACAAAAAATAAGTTTAAAAACGATAATAACTCGATATATCCCGCTTAATATTATTTTTTGTTATAAAATATTATAGTATTTTTTCCTAAAGAAACACAAACACTTTTGGAATATTTTATGAAATTATTCAATATATTTAATTATTGTGATTTAGTAGTTAGATTCTTTGCTAAATGCAAACAACTGCAAAAAACTCAGAGCTGATTTTTATCCTTCGAACTAGATCATTAATCGAACCTTTAAATCTTTGACCCGCTAAGCCTAAAATTTAAAATAATATTTTTTAATAGATAAAGATGTCTTTTTACAAAAATATAATCTTCTACACAATCAATATAAAATATATTTGTATTTAAATTATATTTATATTTACATATATGCACAAAACTATCTAATACATAAAAAAACGATTTTTTTGGATCTCAGCCAAATATATATATTATTTTACCTATTTTTTTTTTAAATAAAAATTTTTATTAAAAATATATTATTTTACCTATTTTTTTTTAATAAAAAATTAAATTAAAAATGGCTTTAAAACTAAATAAACTAAAATAAATTTTGGCGAACTGTTTTAGGCTTAAACGCAACCCTAAATAGGTAAATTCGCCTTATATTTATATTTCTTGATTTACATCAAATTAATCGAAATCAAATCACAATATTAATTGAAAATTTGGCTTGAAAAAATTTGCAAAGCCTATTTTATTTTTTTTATTATTATTTATTATTTGCTAAAGCTTCAACTCTTACTACAATATTTCATTAAATTTCTATCTATTCAATTATAGCTTAGAAAAAAGGCAAACAATCTTAAAAATTGGATCTCAATATCGAAAAAGTAGGAATCAGAATTGGAAGAGCTCTGCAATTTGTACAATGTTTATAAGCTGCCTTACAAATATTTTTTTTGATCACTTTAAACTTTAAAATAAATTAAAAAAATTTAGTTTAGCAGTTTATTAGATTGCTAAGATATTCCTTCTCAATTTTTTGAATTTATTTGATATTTATGAATTCTTTCACTTTTACTCACGCTTTCTTCTCTAGAAAAAGAACAACAGCATAATGTTGTCTAATACAACTTTAATGGTCTTTGTTGTCGTTGTTTCTGTTCCTGCCCCTTTTGTCTGTCAGCGTGCCACTTCGCTTGCCTGTTCCTGCCCCTTTGCCGTGTCACCATGCCACTTTCCTGTGCCCCAAAAAGCATGCAACACAATAAGTCGACTGGGCTCTGAGCGGTCATTGTCGCTGAGTGACCACAACAAATTGAGCTTATCATTGACGGATTAACACTAACACAAGTGATAGAAGGAGTATCTCTATAAGGTGGAGGAGTTGCCACTTGTTTCATCTAAACGGGCGGACATAAATCTGCACGTAGTCAAACACGGTCCGAGAGCTTGACTACGTTGAAAATTAGCGGCGCCAGCAAAAGCATATTGATGAAGCGTTAAGACCACAGCTGACCCGAAGCTTTGGGTCCTGAATTGGGTTTGGGTTTGGGTCAAAGTCAGAGTCAGCATCAGAGTCAGAGAGTTACCCGTAAGTGGAAAATCAATGCCGACATCAGCGGGCTGGCAACATGACAAGTTGATCCCTTTAAGCCGCAAGTTATGCCAGCCACGCACACAACACAAGGTTGCCCAACAGGACTCCTGGCGGGGGGTAGCACCCCGTACGGGGGTTGACTTTTTTTGTTGCTGCTGTTGCTGTTGTTGTTGTTGCCTGCGTTTTTCTGTCACTTTGTGCAAATGTGTCCTTGCAAATCCTGTTAAAATTGCATTTGGAACATGTCAACATTGCGCTGGCAACCAACAAACAGAAAAAAAAAAACCGCAAAAAAAAACACCCACAATTTCGAACCCGTCGTCAACATGTTAGCTTTTTGCCTTTTTTTCTACTCTTTTACTATGATTTTTAATACCCATTAAAAAAAGCTAGAAGGGCATTTAAAGCTGTGCCAGAACATGGCAATTTCAATTATTTAAAATAGAATTTTAGTTGAGAGAAGTATTCGATTTATAGTCGAATATACCCGGTTACAAAAAAGCCTGTACACATTTAGATAGTTTATAAAAAAGACTGCATTTAAATTTAAATCAAGCAGTTCATTTTTAGTGCAAATCAAGCAGTTCAGGTGCAATCAGACAGACTTTGTCAGGCTTAACTTTGAGCTCCTTTGTGGGAGGCGGACAAAAGGTTTTTTACTATCTGCTAAATGAGTTTTATAGTCGAATATACCCGGTTACAAAACAGACTGTATACATTTAGATAATCCCAAAAAACATATGTATTGAAATTCAAGGACAATACTGATTAATAGAATATAAATATAATTTATATAATATATTTATTACACTCTTTTACCTATTTATATAATAGGTTCAGGGTATAAAAATATACGTATTTTTATTAAAAGGTTATTATTTTTTATATATTTTATTTTATTATTTTTTTTTAAATAGAGATTTTCAATTATGGTTACTTTAGGAAATTAAATCTATGAAAACTGAGGGCACAATTTCAGGACAATCCTGATCAGTAAAATATATATATACTTTATACAATTTATTACACTCTTTTAACTATTTATTTAATAGGTTCAGGGTATACAAATATAAGTATTATTATTAAGAGCATATTATTTTTTTTATTTTGTATTTTATTATATTTTTTAAATAGAGATTTCCAATCATGGCTTCTTTAGGAAATTAAATCTAAGATAACTCTCGTATTTAGAATTTCAAGAAATTTACCTACTAAAAGAAAAGTTCTTTCTTGGCTGCAGGGTATTTCTTAGTCGTTTAAAGCATTCACACTTCAATATTACACGATTTGCTTTGTTTCATGCAATTTTCGTACATTTATTTTTCTTGTAATTCATTTCCATTCATATTTACATGAATGTATCGGTGAATTTTACTTTTCGTTCATTTTTTGGCAACTGCACAATTTTTCTGGGATTTGCGTCGGATTCGGTTTTTGCCTTTTTTCTATTTTTTATTGTATTTTTACACCCTATTTTTTTTTATTTTTATTTTTATTCTGTTGAACTATGCTTATATTTTTTATGTGAGTCGCAGATGTTTGAGTTGGGCTTGAGGTTGAGCTGGCTGGTTCCTGTTTTCTGGTTAGAATTGGCTTTGACAGTCAACGCTTTGCACTTGTAATGCGGTTTCAATTAATTTGAAGGCGTGGCTGACTGGGGATTTTGGGAAGGAAGGAGAACATAGCTCAAAGCCAGGAAGCAGGTGCAGACAGTAGAGTGAGCTAGAGAATTGCAGGAGAAATTTTGAATGTTGCAATTGTGGGGTTGTTAAAGGAATTTTTACATAAGGAAGAGATTAAAAAGATTATACAAATATTTAAGAAACAGTCAAAGTAAGACCCCTAAGAGCTATTGAATATTTTTTTAACATTTGAAATGGGATATTTTGATATTTATTCAGTAAACAAAAAGAGCTACGCATATCCAAACTCAAAACTATATAAAAGTAGCTGCAAATGGTTTTTTATCGCTATTATTAAAACTTATAATTATTATTAAATATTAATACAGAGAATTTAAGCACAATTTTTAAAATTAGCTTGGCTGGTTGCTCTAGGCTTTAGTTCATAAGGATATGCAACAATATGTACGTACTATATCCTCTTATAAAAGCCATTAGTGTAAAATGATTTTTAATCTTTAAGTGACAACATAAAAATCTCCTGATAACTCTAATTAAAAGACTTTCTTTCGCATCCCTCAAAACAATATTTTTAATCCTTAAACGACAGCAAAAATATAATTGCCCTGAACTCTAATTAAAATATTTTTTTTCGCTTAAAAAATTATTGCTTTTTTTTAATTTTTTAATATATTTAATAAATTTATAAAATTGGCAAGGTTTTCAGTGACGTATCATTTGTTAAATTGTGAAAATCTAGCTGGATTGACGTCATTTTTGTAATTTGAAAAAATGAATTAAAAAAATATATTTATGCAAAATAATTATTACGATCCCTGAGTAAAATTCTAGAATAATAATAAACAAGCTGGTTTCAATGCCGTGAAGTTTTCAAAGTACTCAAATAACTAGGAATTATCTTGTACCCAAACTTTAAAAGCTATAATATATTTTCGAACTCAAATATATACGGACAAAATTATTATAGCCAGACTAATTAGGAATATATATTCTATATAACCTCTTTTTCTGATTACATCCATTTGCACTATATTATTTACCTATTTTTAATGTATAAAGAGTGTAAAAAGCATTTTCTTAATATTGAACTTTATTAAAATTAAAAATTTGCATTAAATTATTTAAAAATATTACTTATGAACCCCAAACACACTTGCTAAGTTCATTAATTTTGCAACAATTTTTTATAATTTTATTTTTAATTTTTTTGATATATGTACCCATTCCATAAAGACTTTAGACTAATTTAGAAACCGAAATCAACAATAAAAATTCAACCAATTTAAATATATAATTTGCGGCTACTTATTGTCAGCCATATATGTATGTATATATGTATATAACTAACATTAAAACTCAACTAAATTATAGAAAATTATTTGCCAAAAATATTAAAGGAGTGTGTCAAGAGTGTGGAAAAAACGTGAAACGCAGCAGCTGCCTTCTTGGCCACTACATAAATTAGCTGTCAGGCCAAAATGGCACACGGTTTATGGCCAACTTATGTGTGTGTATGTGTGTGTGTGTGTATATATAAACGTTAGCACACGCCCACGCCCCCCTGCCCCCGTCTTTTTTGTGCTTTGGTCATAAAAAACAAAGACAAGTATTTAATTTTGTAGCGAGAAGCTGACAAACTGAAAAACTCAAGCAAAAAGCAACGCTGAGCAATCAGAGCAGCAGATATACACTGGAAAAAAAAAAAAAATAGAAGACTGGGCAGGGAAGAGTGAAGAGTGGAGTGGAAGAACAGAAGACAGCAGCTAGTAGCACATAAATAAAATGAAAAATCTACTGCCAGAGCCAAATGCAGTGGGGGGACAGCAGTTGGCACTTGGTTACCTCTTGGTCTAGTGGAGTCCTTGCCTATGTACTGCCTGGCTACTACTTGGTATATATATATACTAGCTATATATACACATATATATATGCTCGTATTAGGCACATAATGTAGGGAACAACAGGGCGCATGCGTGTTGTGGCAGCTCCCTAGGCTGTCCCACTCTAGTACAGACTCTCCCTCTCTCTTCCTCTGACCGTCTACAGATTGGTAATAAACCAGGCAATGCCTGCAAATTATAAAGTGCAACTCTGTGCAGGAATTCTGGAAATGTAAATATAATGAGCAAAAAATTAGCCAAGACTCTGCGAGCGTCACATCCCAAACATGGTCAAAGCTAAATTTACTAGCCACCAATTAAAGACATGGCCAAAAGCTAAGGTAGGGGGGGGTAGGGGCGTTCAGTGACAGACACTTGGGCACCCATAAAACATGTCCAAAGACTTTTTTGTAGCCTCGTCTTCTTTTTTTTCTCCCAGGCGTTGCCAGTCTTTTTTTTTTTGCTACTAAATTGCAAGCAAATATTTTATTTAGTTAGTAAAAAATCACAAGGGCTCAAAAACGCAACTAACTTTTTAGTAGTGTTTTTTTTTTTTTTTGTAAATGTTTTTTGTTATCTTTTGTTGATTTTTAGTTACTTTTTGTTGTCACATGTGTGTTTGCAATTGTTGTTTTTTTGTTGCTTTATTAATATGCTGTGCTGTAACTATTTGAGCTGACTGTGGAGTTAACAATGTTGAGTTGTTGAATAATATTTGTTATTTATTTTAAGAAAAAATGTTTGATTGAAAAAAAAAAAATGAAAAAAAAATGAAAATAAAATTTTGAAGATTTAATTTCACAAAGCAGATATCTATATATATAAAAAATAAATTTAATAATATAATATGAATTTAATATAATAATAATTTTAGTTCTATTTTTTTCATTTGCAAATTATAAGAATTTTTTGTTTTATGTAGCTAATTATTAATTTTGAGAAAAATTATTTGGTCAAAAAATACCAAAATTTAAAAAAACAATATTTATTTAATAAAAAAATATATTTATATAATAAAAAAAAAAAAATATTTATATAATAAAAAAAATATATATATAATAAAAAATATTTATATAATAAAAAAAATATTTATATAATAAAAAAAAATATTTATACATATGAAAAAAATATTTATATAATAAAAAAAAATATTCATATAATAAAAAAAATATTTATATCATAAAAAAAGTATTTATATAATAAAAAAAAATATTTATATAATAAAAAAAAAAATTTTTATAATAAAACAAAATATTTTTATATAAAAAAAAAATATTTTTATAATAAAAAATAATATTTTTATAATAAAAAATAATATTTATATAATAAAAAATAATATTTATATAATAAAAAAATTGATAAATTTTTATATTTAAATTTTTAAATATATTTTTTATTGTTTTCACAAATTATATGAATTTATTGTATTATGTAGCTAGCATATCTTATTTTTATAGATTATCTCAATTTTTTGGGTATTAAAACTTAGTCTCAAAATAATACCTATAAAAAACTTTCGCTTATTACCAGCTTAACATTAACTAAATTACATGACTCAAAATGCTCTGTAAGTTAATAAATAAATGCTAAAATTTAACAAGTAATTAAACCTGTTTTTAACCTTTAAATTTATTTATTAATTAACACTGTTCTTAACTTTGATTGCGAGTCTATTATTAACCTTAAGAGACTTGGTAATATAGAAATTTCAATTGTATCTAAATCGGGATTTTGAATAAGACTGAGGATGTTTATTTTAATAACGTTGTAAAATTTTGTATAAATTCTTCATTTTTATGTTTTTAATATAATATTATGATTATATATATTTTATTGGTTAAAGCGTTGATGTAGTTTTGATTAACTTTTAACAGATGTTGCTGATTTATAATATACTCAAGAATTGGGATACTTTTAATTGCTACAAAACATAACCTAAAAAAAAATGTTCTTTTGCTAAAAAACCAAACCTAAAAAAAATTTTCTTTTGCTAAAAAAACCTAACCTAAAAAAAAATTTTCTTTTGCCAAAAAACCTAACCTCAAAAAGTTACATACCCAGGCAAGTTACAGTTCTTTCTATTGATCCCTCCAGCTGTTCCTTATCTGAAATAATATTTTCAACATCATGTTGTCCAAAAAATACCACAGTATTGTGCTTATATTAAGTGTCCGGAATACAAAAGCCAACAACTAGCAAAAAAAAAGTGACTTCAAGATACTGGCAGCCACTGCCCAGACTAACAACTACAACAACATGAACAACAACAACAACAACCAACTGGAGGCAAGCCAAAGGAAAAATGTTTCTCATACGGTTTATTTACACAGAGTGTCAATGGATGGGGCAAAGTAGTGTAGAGGGGGGACCAGTCCCAGGTGCTGGCAGACAAACAGGCGTACAATAACCAGCAGATAAACAGACAAACAGGCACAGAGAAGAGAAGCAACAACAAAAGCGACATGCAACCATTTTGGAATAATAATGCTGAAAAACAAACTGACTAAAGAGGTAAACATAACGTAAACATAAATGTTATCGAGCTGGGCTAGAGGACAGCGGCAACAGCTACAGCAGCCAGCTGTCAGAGAGAGTGAGCTGGCACTATAAAGCGCACACAGATAAACCGGTTGGCCGCCGTGGGCCAATCAGAGTGCAGCATAGCAAAGGCGTTGACTGAGCAGGCGACTGCGCAGCAACAGCAGCAGCAGCAGCACAGACCAGCTGGCCTGTGGCCTGACTGAACCGACAGCGAAAACATTTCCCAGTTGCCAGTTGGACTTTTGCAGCGCGTCGTGCGGGTGCTACCAAAAGAGAGAGAGCTAAGCTAAAGGCGTGTGTGCGTTTTACCGTTGTATTGCCGACGCCGCGCGCGTGTCGCAAATATTAAATACATACATACATATAAATATATGTATAATTTAATGAACTTGCATTTAGTGCCAATTAATAATTATAATTATCACTATAATTACAATTACAATTATAATTAGAATTGTTGTTTAAAGTGAAAGTGCACGCGTTATGTTGTCTAGTGCCAAAATTATAATAAATTAACAAAAAAAAAAACAACAGTGAACCACAAGTTGCAGATGGAAAGTAACGCATTTGTTAGCACCCATTTGCCATCACAAGCGCTTGTTGTATTATCGGAGGCAGCTTCCGGTTTGCATGAGGCACTGCGTGGACAACGTCCGTTTCCAGCGAGAGTAAGTACGAGCTTAATTCCAATCCAGTCTACCGGTCCGTGCCCCGGCCCCCTTCTGACCAATCAGTCGGACGACTGCGCCTACTTACGGCGCGGCGTTGCGGCTACGGCGACATATTTATGACAAATCATAAACTGGCAGCAGTGGCGGCGGCTCTGCGTCTCCTCGTTTTGTTTGGTGGCTCCGGCAGTTCAGTGGTTGGTAGCCATCGAGTAGCCAAAAACTCTGACCCACAGATGCTATAAATCAGCAGCACACCGAGCACAGAGAACAGCACACAAGACAATGCGCATTGTAAAACAACAAAACAATCCAGAGAATACACTGAGCAAAAATATATACATACATAAGTGCTTAGCTAAATTTAAATATATGTTAATGAATTTTGAACTGAGTTTTCTTAAATTTAAATTCAATTTTAATCAAGTCATCAGTTTTTAAATTTAAATACAAGAATTTTTCTTATTTCCCTTCTGAATCTGTATTAAGATTGAATCTGTTTTAGATTGAATCTATCTGGCGCCTTTTTTATTCAATTTGCATTTTATACTGATTCCGATTTAGAAAAATACCGATAAAAAAAATATAAAATCTCTTAACTACAAATTTTCAATACACTGTTAATATATTTATCAAAATAAATAGTTGAAAAAAAAAATATTTGAAAAAATATATAATTGAAAAGATAAATCAATTATACAAATTTCGATAAAAAAAAATATGTAAAATCTCTTAACTGCAAATTTTCAATACTTCTATTAATATATTTAACAAAATAAATATTTATTCACTTTTGCACTAGATCTAAAATATATAATTGTAAAGATAAATCAATGAAACTTTATAAATTTTCATTAAAAATTAAAAATTCTGCATTCGATAGATGACATTTCTAGTCATGGTTTATCATGTCAATATAAAAGATAATCAAAGTTCTGATGAATATAGATTAAAAATCACACTATTCCAGCTTCTAAGCCATAAGGACTCGTTTGGATCTAGTCCACTAAGGGAAAAATTATATAAATTCCACTTTATTGCTAATGGGAGAAAAAACTATATTAGAATATTTAAAATTGAACACCAGAAAATGCTATTTCCCAGCTATATATTACGAACTATAGCTTAACCAACTATTAGATTTTAATTTTTTTAGTATTTTTAATCTGGTTTTAAAAATAAATAGTCAGAAAGTTAGATATAAAATAAATTATTGGATTTTTAATATCTCATAATATCCCTCTTCCTTTTAAGTAAAATAAATGATAAGATTTTTAATATCCCATAATATTCCGCTCTCTTTTATGTAATTTAATTTTCTGCACTGAAATTTCACTTTATGCGAAAAAAACTAGGAAAAAGCTAGGAATAATTTTGACTAATAAATTATATTTATAAATTTGGGTGAGTTTTGAGTTATTTAATTTAGATTGTCTGTAGCATTAAGAATATAAATTTATATGCAAAAAAAAAATCACTTTAAGATTAACAGAAATATATTAAATATTAAAGTTTGTTAATTTGTGCTGTCAACTCTGCTAAGGTTTTGTAGCTTAATTGTTCCTCAATTGCAAACAATTCAAAAACAATTTATAAAAGAATATAAATATATAAAAATAGTCAAATTAAGTCAATATCAATTTCCAAATCAAAAACAATTTATAAAATAATATAAATATACAAAAATAGTAAAACCAAGTCAAAATCAATTTACAAATCGTGTAGTCTAGTATCGCAAATGATTCCCTATTCAAAAAAAGCATATTATATTTTATATATTAAAAACTTTCCTAAGTGTAGTCAACTACTTGAAGTCGAAGCTGAAGACAATCGAAAGTCGACAGTCGACAGTCAGTCAGATTCGGATTCAGATTCAGTTTTAAGTTTTCAGTTTTCAGTTTTTAGTTTTCAGAGTCGCATTCCTCGATCAACGAATGCGTTTGCAAACGCCCCATTGTGTGTAGATTTTTGCGACGAACAGATTTATGATAGCTACCAGGTTCAGCTCCCAGTTTCCAGCTATATTGGAGCTGTGATGATGGGCTTGGAGCTAAGCTTAGCTCGGAATCTTCGTTCTTCGTTCCCCCGCTGGCTGTCATCATTGTAAACATGAGCAATGATCTTGACGCTGATGCTACAAATGATGAAGAACTCGAACTGATGATGAGCAGGCGGCGGCGGCTTGCACGAATTGGAATAACTCTTGATTACCGGTTCTTGGCATTCGAATTGGAATTGGATTCGGAATTGGAATCGAACTTGTGCATAGCATTGAGTAGCGTTAAGATATGTTAAACATGACAACAATATGTCCTGGCCATGTAGATGCAAGCTGGGCGATACGTTGACAACAGCGAAATATATAGAGAAAGACAGTAAGACAGTTTAAGGATGTCACAGCTAAGAGAAAAATGGGAACAACTATAAAAAGTAAAAACCATATAAAGCTAAATAGAAAGTAAATATCAATTGAATAACGAGTAATACTTTGATTGGATTTCAAATACTCTAACCTACTTTTAATTTATTTGGAAAATATGAATTGCAAACTTTTTTAGCCGAAAAAACTTATAAAAAAATGTAAAAAATATAAATAAAAAACTCATTTAATGTGGTTAAAAATGACATACATTTAAATATATAAATATAATAATTTAAAAAAACGAAAGGTATTTGTGCGATACATTCAAAATTTTGACAAAGTGTTATTATCGAACAGAATATCAGAAGATTTCATACGGTGGAAAATTGTAGATTAATATATATTATATATAATGAAAAAATCGTTTCATCGCTAGAAGTGTTTGATTTCCGGAAAAGAGGGGAGTTAAGCTATTTCCATATAAAGAACATTTTAGTCCAGTTTATCTTCTAGTTATAGAAAAATTAATAACCCGCTAAAGCAGCTCAATGATTTCTGATTTAATTCCTTAAAAAGATTATAGTATATCAGCTGACAATAGAATACTTTTTAACCCTGTTTTGTGTCCATAATAAAATTTTAATCAATTTTTTTCGAAACCTACGCTGTTTTAACACTTATTTATACGTCTAAAAAGACGTCAACCCAGTTTCTTATTGATCCGTAAGCGTCAGCCTGAAGATCGCATTGAATAAACTAGCTCTTCGGCTCTTGGTGCAAAAAACTGTAGACTGATTGTTCCTAAATCTATCAAATATACTGTTATATATTCCTTTAATTGTTTAACATTGGTAAAGTTTACGCAAAATACTTATATTAATAACCACAGAAAAATTTCCCAAATCCACAATTTACCTACAAATATTCAGCTCTAAATCTAACTTTCTAAACAAATCTCTTTATTTATATTCCTGTGCACAGATCAACAATAAAAATTAATAAAAAAACAAACTCTAGCGAGCATATTAAATGCATTGTCAAATGGTTTAATGTGGAGCTGGTTCTACTACTTGAGCACAATTTAACCACTCGAACCACAACAATAAAAATGAATAAAAAAGGAAAAAAAAAATAACTAAAATAAATAAAAGACTATAATAATTTTGTAGCCACAACAAGAATGGTAAACTGACTGACTACACAAAAAATAAAAATATGGCAAACCCGAGAATAAAACCCCCGAGTTCCAGAGACCCAGACCCAAAAAAAAAATGCAGGCTTTAGGGCGAGTGTGCAAAATTATTAGCCAGGGCTGTAACAACATATGAAATGTAATTAATTTTTTTTTTCACATATTACAGTCATATATAGGTGTGTGTATGTGTGTGTATGTGTGTGTGTGTGTGTGTGTGTGCGCTTAATTTAATTTATAGCAATTTATCAAGAGGCAACGCCAACGAGGCGTGTGACTGTTGGTTTTACTCGTAGGGACAATTGGTTAAGGAATTCCTCTTTTAGCAGGGAGAAACAAGGAGCATAGACTTGGGTCAACCGGGGGGAATATGTCAGTATTTACGACTTTGAATTATTTGTAATTAGCAGAAAAGCTTGTTGTAGTGAGCGGATACTTATTTACTTGGAAGTAAACTTTATTTTTTTTTTTGTAATTGAAAATTTGAAAAAATAATTGAGGGAGTAAATAAGCAAGGAGAGTGAACTTGGGAGTTGGATTTATTAACCAACTACAAAAAGCAATTTTAATACATTTATTTGTTTTTTTTTTTAAGTATATTTATCGGTCTTTATTCCAGATTTTTTTATGTTTCTTTGGATGCCTTAAAACTTTACTATTTTTGTATTAAATCGCATCCATCTACATCAAATAGTTCACTCTGATATCTCCTAATTTTAGGCTTCTACTTTAATCTTCGCATATTTAATTGGTTGACTCTATGGCTCAAACTCCACCAAAACGTTTCTCAGATGATTTCAAATTAAAAAAAAAATTAAATTTTAAATTCTTTGGTAGCTAAAAGCTGGCAGATTTGAATCTTTGTCTAAGATTAGTAGCACTAATTTTCTTGGAACCTAAATAAACAATTTCATCTTCAATATTCTCTAATTAAATAATATAATATAGAATATTCGTTTCATTTGATTAATTTTGAATTATTTTTAAAACAAAGCTAATTTAGACATTTTCTCTGATTTCTATAAAATCATTAGGAATTAAAAACGAAAAATATTGTTTTTATTAATTTTCTTGGAGAAATTATTCTCAGTTTGTAGATATATATTATCATAAAAGCCTCTAGATTTTTCTATCTAAATTTTATTCATTTTCACGGAAAAATTGTTCTCAGTTTATAGATATATATTATCATAAAAGCCTCTCGATTTTTCTATCAAAGTTTTATTTATTTTCTTGGAAAAATTGTTCTCCTTCCTGTAGATATATTTTATCCTAAAAGCTTTTCGATTTTTCTAACTAAATTTTAGCCAATCCCAAGTACTGCTAAGTAGCCAACTAAATATCATAATTATCATTTCTATATCGATAAACCTAAGTAAAACGCCTCAACCTATGCAGCACATTTTGGGTCACAGTTTCCGGACTCTAAAGTACGGCCTATCAAGTCGAAAAGATGCAGTTTGAACCAATAAACATGTTATTCGAGAAAATCGCCAATTGCTTACCGTTTTTCTGGTTTCGGTTTATTTTTCTTTATTTTCTTTTTTTTTTGCCACTGCCACAAATTGAGATTTACTTGTTGAAAAGCTAGGAGAGTATGTTTTGTTGTCTGTGTTGTGTTTTATGGCCAAGTTAAGCGAAATTGGCAATTGTATGTAGACAATTGGCATTTGTAAAGTTGTTGTAATTAAGCTGTGATTGTTGTTGTTGTAATCGAGCAGCTGTGAGCAACCAAACAACAATAATATCAGACTCAGTGATAAATGCCAATAATTCAAGTGTCGAAAAAAAAGACAAACAAACAAGTACAAGCGCATTATGCAAATCTGCAACCCTCGAAGAGGATTTCAAATGCCTTTAATAGAAAAGCAAATAATGGAAGTGGCATGGAAACAGGGTGCTGCTCTTGCTGCCTGCCACCTGCTGCACATAAATCAAGGGGAAAATTTCTATAATCAAGTTTACATATTGCATTAAATACTCATTCAAAAATTTGCTGACAAATTTGCTAAAGTTGGCGTCCGAGAGTCACCCAGTGGTTGACCACTGCGAGTGACCCTCCGGGCCAGTCCACACATACTTTGATATGTGCCATCTGTGCACGTGGCATTTAATCAGTGCCACTCATTGGGGGGGGGTCTTGACTTGGCCAAAATGCAACTCATGCGGTTGGCAACATACACAGCCCTAAACCCTAAACCCCAAAACTGCAGTTTGTGCCTGGATATATTTGTCTAATGGCTTTTTGGGGGGCTGACTTGCATTTGTTTGTGCTTGGCAACAGCTTTAGAGCGTTGCCTCAGCTCATTAGCAACGTTCCAGATAATGTTGATGATGATGGGGCTTCTCTGATATGCCAACACTTGGATTTTCATATGGTTTGAGCTGTTAACTTTGTTGTGTCAACGTTTTGATAAGCGTTAATTTATTGGATTAATTGGTTTATTGCAGAAATTGCATTTAATTAATGATAAGCTATTAACTAATGCAGCTGCAAGTCAACTATAAATTTAGCATAAGCTGAACTTTATAAGGGTTTTTTTTTTAATTTGTAATTGAGTATTTAAAATTAAGGAGTATATAAAAAAAAATTATAATTCTTAATTTTTAAATCTAATTGCAGAAAATATTAAATTATAAAACGCAAATTGAGCTTCTTAGCATGAAATCATTTATAAATATTATTTAAATACAAATATCGCATTTATTCTATATTTATTTGAATTTAGCTAAACTTTAAATGGATGAAAATATATATTACAATATTTTGTGGAAAAAACTCCTTAATAAAATGAAATTTATTATGCTTATATCCACAACTTAAAAAAAAAAAAAAAACTTAAGATGTTGAGAAATAACAGTAAAATTTAATGTTATCCAAAAAAAAAAAAAAAAAAGCAAATATAATTTTGCAAAATTTAAAAATAGTTATATTTTTAAAAATAAGAAAAAAAAATAAAAAAAAATTTAAAAAAAATGAAAAAAAATGAAAAAAAAATGAAAAAAAATGAAAAAAATGAAATAAAATGAAAAAAAAAGAAAAAAAATAAAAAAAAAAATCTTAAAAATTGCAACTTAAATTTCGAAACTCAAGTTCCATTTTCAAAATTACTTTGCAAGAGCTAAGTAAGCGTGAAATATGAGCATAAAAATTCACAATATTGGTAATTTAAAAATTATGCCAGCTACATGACTTGGCGCAAAAATTAGTCAATAATGTTAGGTGAAATATATTAAAAAATATGGGGAGGATAACATATGGCAAAGAAGCTCAGGAGCAGATTAAGAATACGGCTAAGAACTTTAATTATTGAGCAAACAAATCAAATGCAAGTATAACAAAATAAACCCAAATATGAGATATTATATCTATGATATAACAAGTCAACCAAGGCTATACTCTTTTACAAGTTAAGCAGAACATCAATAGCTAAGCCGCCTTTAAAATATTCACAAAAATGTTTAATTTACGACAGATAAATGTTAAACGGCGCAAAATTGAGAGATTTTTAGAGTAACGGTATCACGACACACATAAACTGTGTCATATGAGCAAACAGAGAGGGGTAGAGTTTTTTTGGGGGTTGTGCACTACCAATGGGGTGTAAAATAACGAGCAAAAATTTACCAACTCACAAAAGACTTAACAAATGTTTTGGGCTGCGGGAGAGTTTATGAGGATGAGGACACATTGATGATAAAAACAGCAAAGGATAAACAGACAAAACCGTTTATAACAAATTGAGCCTGATGAGTGTTAAGCGTCTGGGCTACCCACTTATAGCCAAAATACACAAAACACAACCCAAAAGCGACGACATGTGTGACAAGTAACAAACTTGATCCACAGAAATGTTGCCAAAATGAATTTACATATAAATTTGTCTAGAAGTTTGGGAAAGTGTGCAAAAATGTTATGTTATGTGGATGGAAAGAAAAAAGCATTAATACTCTTTAATTTCTTTTGCACTATAGCTATATTATATTAAAATTTATAAATTTATCGGTTATATAAAAAACATTTAATGTTCTTCGTTATTTTCCTACAGAAAAATT
The DNA here is from genome assembly GCA_035043045.1 of Hirtodrosophila alboralis. Classification (NCBI taxonomy): domain Eukaryota; kingdom Metazoa; phylum Arthropoda; class Insecta; order Diptera; family Drosophilidae; genus Hirtodrosophila; species Hirtodrosophila alboralis. The sequence goes on from JAWNNH010000094.1 coordinate 393,315, forward strand.
AAATGATAAAATCAAAAAAAAAAAAAAAATATATATTAATTTTACTGATTTATTTTACATATTATAAATAAATAAAAACCTTTTACAAGCTGTGCTCATTAAAACTTTGTTACCAGACAAAACTCTAGTTTATTTAAAATTTTTTATATTCTCCGCAAAATCTACGAAAATCGATTAAGAAAAAAAAATATTTTTATTATTGAAATTCGAAATTTTTATGATCAATTTATTTAAGCAAATATTTTCCCTGCATAAAAGTAAATATTTTCCCTGCATACAAAAGCAGTGCAGCTGGCGGCTAAAGTGCACTGCTCTCTGGCCATTGAACTGCTTGCAATTAATATACTGCACTGCTTGATATAAAAGTGTATGCATATGCGTACGTAAATGTAATTGCGGATATGTCGGTTATGCCTATCTGGTCACACAGAATTCAGCTTTCCCTATTTGAAGGCATTTAATTATAATTAATATATATATAAATGTTTTATTTTATTATAAATATTAAAAATGCCTTAGTATTTTTAACTCTAAATAATTTTCCATCTCTATACTGTTAAATAATAATAAATTCCTATAAAAACTTAAGGTTTTTCCTTCCCAACTTGCTTTCTCCTTGCAGTTACCTGACGCCAAAGATCTTCACAACATGTCACTAGTCGGCAACTATAGCACCCAATTCCTGCACAATTTCCATCCGCATCTGCTGCAGACGCTCAATCATGGCATGCTGGCGGCGAATGGAGCAGCTGCCGCTGCTGCAGCGGCTGCAGCTCCAGGTGGTTACTTTGCCAGTGAACGTTCAGCTTTGGGCAAGCCGTCGGTGCTGTCGAATTTCTCACTGCCGTCGGCATTTTCACCACCCAAGTATATTGGAATATCTCTGGATCAGGTGAGTTCAATTGAAAATGAGCGAAAAAAAAGTTGATAACACTATGTAACAGGATTTTAAAACCCAAAAATGTGACAGTTATTTCTAAGTCGCACTTAATAATTTAAAAAATAAAATTGAGTTTATAAAAATGTGTTTTCCTAAAAGGGAATCAAATTTTATATTAGATATTTATTTCCCCAAAGTTTTTCAATATTTTTTTACCTTTTTTTTTTTAAATTAAATTATATATTTAATAATCTCTGTATTCATTAAAAAACCGCCTAGAAATCCATTAATTCATTAAGAATCGAAAAAATAAAAAATATAAAAAATATTCAATCAACAAATTGAATCCGAAGAGATAGAAACTTTCTATAAAATCAATTTTTTCATGCGATTTCTTTTATATAAATATGAAATATCAAAAATTTATTTTAACAAAATTTGTTGCATAGTGTAATCATGTGTAGATTGGCAGTTGTCATAATTGGAATTGAATTTTGAATTTCTTTTTTTTTGCAGAATCTTTTCAATGGCAACGAATCATTTCGTACGGATTCGGCCAGTCCCACGTGCACATCACACGAATCCATGGAGGGATCACAGGATTACGATGCCGTTGAAAAGGGTGAAAGTCCACGCAGCAATAATTCTCAGGATCCCAGGGATTTGAGACGTAAGTTGGGTTCGATTCAGTGTTTATTTTAGAAATTTGCATGTTGCCAAAAAATGTTTTTTGGCGATAAAGTGAAAAGTGTGTGCGGCATTTTTTTGGGCCGCCTTTTGCCTTTTTTTGATCAAAATCTTTTTGCCGTATTTGTTTCAATGCTACAATTTTAACGCTTCACTGGGTTAACTTTGACTGGCAGGCAAATACGGATAGAACAGATGAGACAAGCGATAGGACGTTCTACAAATTTTTTTATTAGTTTTTTCCAATACGGACATTTAAATCAATTTTCGGCAAATATTTACCTGGGGGTTGCATCTCTCTTTAAAGCTGCTCGCATTTGCCCAAAAGTAGGCTAAACAAATTGCCTACAAATGCGTTGCTAATTGGTGTCATAAGAGCCGCTGGCGTTAAGCCTTAAGCCTTATGGCCCAAAAGTCCGTAGCATATGATAAACATGATAAATTTGTATGCAAATGGCTGGGGGGAGGGCAGCGTAAGGGGTTGGGGGGGTCTGTGGCAATCAAAGTTTCCTTACGCAGTGGCGCAGCTGTTGGCAGGGTTCGCTAATGATAAATATGTAGAAAAATTTAACTGCTTAAATAGTTCGATTAATGCTAAATTTAAATCCTAAAAATCAGTATAAAAACTTTTAGCATAACATTAATTTGAATGTTAATAAGGATGCTAAGTAAATAAATAAATAAAAACTTAGTTAAGCCCCTAGAACGTTAGCTGATAAACTAATCGGGCATGCTCTGAAAAATATATAATAATTCCAATAATTCCGAAATTATGACAATAATCTGTTAAATACACTTTTTCTTCACACCAAGAATATTGGACATATTATTTTAATATTAATTGGGTTGACAAGTATTTAACTTAATAAGCACTTAGTTATGCCCCTAGAATGTTAGCTGATAAATTAATACTAATACTCTGAGAAATATAGTAATTCTAATAATTCCGAAATCATGACAGTAATCTGTTAAATACAAATAAAATACCAAGAATATTGGACATATTCCATTAACGTATTTATTTAGATAGCCTGTCTGTTATTAAGAACGTGCTGGGCTTCCTTTGTCTTTTTTTTTTTAATATTAAATTTGTATAAAATAATATTCTCAATTCAACATAATTCTTTCATTAAAAAAAACCTTGTATTTAACTAAAGTTCTTTGGCAATTTTTTTTGCAATTCAACATAATTCTTTCATAAAAAAAATCCTTGTTCTTTGGCAATTTTATTTGTGCTTAATATAAAAATATTGTTTATTATTATTTGCACTTGATTTTATTCACTTAAAAAGGGATACAAAAAAAAAAAAAAAAAAAAAAACACTAATTTAGAGAAACCTCTGTGCCTTATATACTGACCGCCAGGACCGCTTAAGACTTATACGCGCACAGCTGGGCAACAAACAGCCCTGAAAGTATGCAACACTTTTTGTGCAGTGCCTCCAAATTAAGAAAACCAATTAATTTAAAATATTTAGTAAACAAATTATTTATTATTACTGATTTAGCTTACTATTTTACAACGAATATTAAGCAATATATTTTTCCATCACGAATTTTAAGAATATATTCAAAAAATTAAACACAACTTTGTAGCCATTTCTAATACCCCTTTTTAACTACGCTCCTGTCTCTTATAACAACAAATTTTTGTTTATTTTTCATATTTACATATCTCATTAAGCCGGAAACCAGTTTTCCACACACACACACACACACACTCCCCGCTTTTCCCCTTTTATATCATGTTGTATATTTAACTTTTGGCTTATAACATTGGCTGACTAGCCAGAGCCCATAAATTAATTTAAATAACTAATACACATTTTATTAGCTGCATTTAAAACATCAATAATTCAACACTAACTATATAGATAAACGCAATTGTCCTGCATCCTTGAGCTGCTGCTGCTCCCCTAGTGAAAAGACACGCGCCGGCTGCCATTGAGCGCCAAAAGTCGAAAGGATATGAGGATATTTATATATATGTAAAAGGGTTACAAGGGTGCGCATAAAGTGTTTTAAATAGCGCACTGGCTTATTGAAATGTAGCAACTCCTGCCAGCCCCAAGCCACTTGCCACTTGCCACTTCACTACAAAGTCAAACCGCAGGACGCATCCTTTTGCGGCACGAGCCGGCTAATTACTCAGTCCTGGCAAAATTGTAGCAACTCTTCTTTGGTGGCACTTGAGCCAATTATAAGGCAGCCAAATCTACCCCTAACTACCCTTATTATCCTTATACGACACAACGACAAAAACTCATAATCTTTGCTCATTTATTGTTCATGTTTTTTTTGTGTTATTTGGTTTCCTTTTCAAAGGATGCGCAAGTGTTGCAAATCGCTTTGATTGCATTGTTGGTATTGTTATTATGAGCATTACTTATTATTATTATTATTGTTCAGATGATGTATTATATCCAATGCACACTTGGAATTTTTATATTAATTTCTCTAATATTAATGGCAATGGCATAAAACATCCAATAAAACTCATATTTCTTGCTATATACGATATGAGGAATGTTTCCTTTTTTGGGGTTATGCTATCGCTGGACACGTGACGGGGAGGAGTTTTTTTTGGTTTAGCTTAAAATCAAGATATTCTTATATACTTAGTTGTAAAAAATCATATGGAAATTTTAATTGTTACTCTTTCTAAGCTTAAGATGTAGTTATTAAACTATTTTCATTTTTAAATGTCTTTTTTAGTACGAAATAAAATATTATATAACAAAAAGTAATTTCCACACTCGAATTTAAGTTTAAATTTTAATATTTTCCAATTTAAAATATTATAACAAGGGATAATGTTATAATAATCTATTGTAATAAAAAGAAATCTCAGTACTCAAATCGGGTTTAACTAAAAAAATTATTTTCCAAATTTAAACCATTTATTTTCTAGTTGCCCTTTTACAGAAATAGCTAAGTTTAATTTTCTGAATTCGAAAATTCTAATCAGTTGTTTTTTGGGAAGGGTTGAAACATTCTTTTTTTGTTTTATTAGAGTCTGAAGGTTAGACTAAATCTAAGTTTAGAATATATAGTAAATAATTCAATTTTCCACCTTTAACGACTTTAACAAATCAAGTTATTTATATAAAGATATTAACAACCGATTAGAAGTTTTCAGATATCGTGCAATAAATTTTAAATAGATTTTAAGAGACAATTAACAACATTAAAAATTGGGACTTTAGAATTCAATTTAATAACTAACTTATGCTTTATATAGATATATTTTTAAATATGTTAAAGTTTCCATTTTGCTCATAATTGTATAAATATTTTATTTATATAAAGATATTACCAACCGATTAGAAGCATTTAAATCAAATATCTTGCAACAAATTTTAAATAGATTTTACGAGTCAAATAATTACCTTTAAAATTGGGACTTGTGAATTCAATTTAATAACTAACTTATGCTTTATATAAATATATTTTTTTAAATATTTTAAAGTCTCCATTATATTCATAATTATTTAGATATATTTTTTTAAATATTTTAAAGTTCCCATTATACTCATAATTATCTAGATATATTATTTAATTTAATACAAAACCCTAAATTTATTCCCGTACCCCCTAAAACATTTTATCACGCTGCACGTTGACTGTTTCTGTTGCTGTTATCCGCGGTTAACCAGCACATGCAACATATTATGTTGCAAGTATTTTAGACAACAACAGCAACAACTATTGCAACAATATTACAATTGTTTGGGCCATATTTATTGTAATATTTTAATTGCCGCCGCAGTCACGTGCAGAACTTTGAACTTGGCTTAAAAAGGTTGGCAAACAGTTTGTATTTATTGTGGTTTGTTGGCCACAATTTTTTTTCTGTGTACGTGCGTCTGACAGCTGAGCAGCTCCACAGCTCCACAGCTCGGACATACCACAAAACGGTTTTGGCCCCCCAAAAAAAAAATAACGAGGGCCAATTAATTTGGGCTAAGTACGTGTTAAAAATGTGTAGCATGCAATTAGAAAATGCTGCGAAAATTTATGGGGCAGCCCAGAGTGTGGCAGGGCGGCAGGAGGAGGCAGGAATTCCACAAATTGAAATCAATGCGCAGGGGGCGGCAAGGCGAAGTTGGAATTTGAATTTTTATTGCTTGATATTGCGGCGCTTTGATTGATGAATGCGGCATGCCTAATTCCAGATCTGCATAACGTTAGTAAAGCGCATACGGTGGCATCCTCATCCACGGCATCCAGCAGCTCCTCATCCTCTTGCTCCACCAGCTCAGCTGTGGCGGCCATTAGCTCGGCGGCGGTGGCAGCAGCGACCAGCAGCGCTGTTGTTTCCATGGCCACACATCTGGCGGCGCATCAGTCCTCACCGGCACACCATCATTCGCATCATCATGGCCATCATGTGGGCGGTGGAGCGGGGCCACCGCCGCCACCGACGCATCATCATATGTCGCATGCCCACCCACATCCGCTCTCCCATCATGCGGCGCATCACGCGGCTCTGGCCAGTCTCAGCATGGCCGGACTACGCGCTGTGCCGGGTGGTCTGAGCCTGGTCAGTGGCTTACAGGCAGCAGCCGCTGGCGGTGCCATACCCGAAATGTGTCCCATCTGTGGACTAAAGCTGAGCGCCGAGGAATGGCATACACACTTCCTGACCGAACTGGATCGCCTGTATAAGCTGAGCGCGGGCTTTGAGCGTGCCAATCTTCAGGCGACTTATATGTTTGCACCACCCTGTCCCGCCCAGGAGAATGCCATACGCACCAGCCACAATCGCTGGGAGGTAAGCTGGGATAAAGGATTACCCCCAAGTCCTTTGAGTTAACTCGATTTCCCTTTTAGACCTTTCAGCGTATACGGAACAATCGTCAGAACCGTCTCCGGCTGAAGGTGCGAAAACGCAAATACGGTGAAATGTACATGATGGAGAGTCTCTACTGTAGCAGTTGTCCCATATGCAAGCGCAAATATGCCCTGGAAACTGGAAAATTGCCACCAGAGGTGCCTTAAATACCCTATAAACCCTATTAACTAACCCTAAGCCTAACTCCATTTCCTCCTCTCTCAGGAGGATCCTAAAATGCAGGATGAGATCGAAACGGTGGATGTGGAAAGCTGCAACGATGATGTGCCCGATTCCGGATCGGAATTATCTGCTGCCACATCGGCGGTAGGTGCAGTCAATCTACCAGCCTCCAGCATGCACAATACGAATGCACAGCCGGGAAAATTGGATGGCATACTCTATCGCACAGCATGTGTTATTAATCAGAAGGATGCGCATGCAGATGAACAGGATGTGAGCACCAATGTGACAGCGGCAACCAGCAGTGGCGTTAGCTGGTCTGGTGAAACAACGTCCAACACCCAGGCACATATCAGTGGTGAGTCTACTGCCCCCCATTCATGGGAGTACTAATTGGTCTAACGCGCTCCGTTCTTCAGTTAAAAATGTCAGTGAGCTGTCATCTACCACACATCACTACTACAACGCGGATTCCTGCGGTGTGGGCGTAACCGAACATGGCAGTAACAGCATCAACAACAACAACAACAACAGTGGCAACAGCAAGGAGCTAATGATGGAGACGGCATCCTGTCAAAACGATAGCGACGAGGATGTCATTGTGGATGATGATGAAACCGTGAAAATGACGAGCAAATCGCACAGTTACAAGCGTAGACAGGAGGAGAATGTGGGCAGCAGTCGGTAGGCAAAAAATTAAACCAATTAACCAAGTCAACTACTAAATCTCGCACTTTATAGAAGCCTGGAGAATATCTCACCTATTGAGGAACGTCCACGCTCTGAGCCACAGGTCAGCAGTACCGAGCCGGGACCCATGGATATCTCACATAACAACAATAATAATAATGCAACAACAACAACAGTTACCAAATATGCCGAACCCATGGAGAACAGCCTGTCGCAGCTATCGTCAATGGGAGTGCCGGGATTAACGCAATTGGACACAAAGGTGGGAATTAGTTCGGATTTAAAACCGGACGATGAAAACAAATGTTTCATTTGTAAGGTAATTTCTCAGTTTGCTTTAGTTCTCTTTCCTGTTTACGCTCTCTCTACCCAACTCTCTCTCGTATTTCTATTGTCTTTACTGCACCATTTTGCATGTCACAATTTTTCTTTATTCACCTTAATCGTAATCGCTCTAAGCTATACTCTCTTTTGTGTATCTACTCTCTCAAGACAGGCATAAAGGATCTCAACACTGATGCGTTTTTGCGCGGTCGCAATTTCTATTTTCACCAGAGCTGCGCCAATGTTATGAGCAGCTACAGACTCAACAAGGAACTGCTCAGTCAGGCCCAAGCTCAGAGAGAGGCTGCAGCGAATACGGCAACGTCGCCAGCTCAGTCACCGCAGCAGAGCGTTGCCACCCAGGCCATGGAATAATAATAAAGCGAAATGAGCAATCAATGCGCGAATTTATTACAGTTAATTATCTCAATTATTGTGGTAGCTATTGTGAATCGAGTAAAGCAAACAAACAAACAAAAAAAAAAGCATGTCAAGTGTCTGCCCAAAAGACGGCAATATTTAATTTTAATCTGTTTTGTTTCTCTTCGTTTTCATTGTATTTGTTTGCTCTGTAAATTTGCGTATTCAATTTCAATTGTTTTCGTTCTCGAAATTAACAACAAAAATTAATTTCAACGTATCGATATTTGTTGCCTTTTGGCTGTTCATTGAACAGCTGTATATTATTATTATTTTATTGTGGTTGTAGTATGCAAAATTCTTGAATGTGCTATAATTGTTAAATATAAAAAATGAAATTAGATATCATAACTAAGCCAATTAGTTGTACATTTTAAACGTAAAAATATTTATGAAAGATCTAATAAAAACATAAAATACTAACAAATACACGCCTTCCAATCATTTAAATGTACTCGATTTAATCTAAAGTATGTAGGGTAACTCTGATCAAATTAAAAGCTTTTCAGCCAGCTGTTAGCAACGAAAGCTTTTCATGCCGAAGTGGGAGTCTACGGCACCTTCAGCCGCGTCGCTGAACTCTGCAGCATTTGCATTAAAAAAAGCTTCCATAAATACCATAACAATACCCCGCCCACACCATATGTGTCGCATTCAATTCAAAAAAAAAAAGAAAAAGCTTTTGGCACAAGCTTCCAGCTCAATTGAGCAATGGAAAATTACTGTTGATAGCGGTGTAGCAAAAACGCAATAACAATAACAGCACAAACAACAATAACACTGTGCGACAAAAAAAAAAGACAAAAGTGGAATATTTTGGAACTGTATTTGAGACTGAAGTAGACTGTACTACGTTGTAGTACTAATCGAGTATAGTATTATTTCATACTTGAAATATTCAGATGACTCCCAAAATCTGGAGTTACGGTCACCAAAATTTCGGATGCAAAATGCAAAAAAAGAAAAAATTTATTAGTCTGGAGTTTTGAATTTAAAGTCAAATTTTTTGGTTTTTTTCGGCCTTACAACGAAAATAACTTTCAAATTATGTTTTGAATAATAATTTTATACTAAAATTAATGCCCACAATCGATTAAAAATAAAATTTTGAGATTTGAAATTTTTCAAAAAAATTTCAAATTTTGATAGGGGTAGGTATGCAAAAACGTGCAAAAAATCGAAAAAATTTATTTTCTAAAATTTAAATGCCAAAGTAATCTAGAGGGCAAACCATAATAATAATAAAGACATTCGACATGAAAATCGGTTCAATTTTGAGCAAGTTATGAGAGTTTCTTGTCTGGAATTTGGAGTTTAAAGTCAAATTTTTGGGGTTTTTTCGGACTTAAAACGAAAATAACTCTCATATTATGTTTTGAATAATAGTTTTATACCAATATTAATAACCACAATCGATTAACCATAAATCGGTTGTCATAAGTAAGTTCTGGCCAACTATATGAGCCCTTTAAAAAAAAAAAACATCAAAAAATCTGTAACAATTTAACAAAAGTCCGTTTTAACAAAAAATAAATAAAAATAAAAAAAAAATTATTTTAAAAAAATTTTTCTCTCATAAGGAACCCTAAGATCACCCAAAAAAAATTATTTTAACTACTGAAAATTGTTCACCCGAAAATGTGTGCCTAGGAAAGCTTTTTTTTTTGGTCCTAACTACAGTTTACTATACTCAAGTAGGACTACAACGTACTTAAAATATAAAAATTTGTTGCACAGTGTAATTATGTGTATATGTGTGTATGTGGACAAGTGCTCGTAGGAGCATCAGACGCGCTATTAATAAACATCAGCATGTATGTAGAGACAAATGTTTTGGCAAATAAATACACTTATTACGCCGAAAAGCTAAACAGATAAGTAATCCAGCTAAGCTTCCAAGACAAAGTCAAAAAAAATAAGCACAAATCAACTGAGAGAGTTAAGCACCCGCGCTCTCTCACTCTCGCTCTCTCCTTCTTTCTCTTGCACTCTCTGTTCATTCTTCGCTGGGGGGCCAGACTGAAAGCTTATCAATGGCCTGACTTGGCAAAAAATGTATAAATAGCGGGTAGACGCTGCCTGCAAACTCTCAGTGAACAACAGACAGCGATCAAGTGTGAAAGTCTCAAAAAATAAATAAAAAGTCTCAAGTTCTTATAAATAATTTAATAATCAGAAAAATGTTTTCCAAACTGAGCACACGCGGTATTGCCAGCCGCCTGGGTAGCATTGCCCAGAAGACACAACCCAAAGAATCAGCCGCTGCCGCCGCAAGCACAGAGAGCAGCCGCTCTGAGGCGGTATTTGCACGTGAACAAAAATACGGCGCACACAACTATCATCCGTTGCCCGTGGCGCTGAGTCGTGGCGAGGGGGTGCACGTGTGGGATGTGGAGGGCAAACGCTACTTTGATTATCTCAGCGCCTATTCGGCGGTCAATCAGGGCCACTGTCATCCCAAAATAATCAATGCGCTCACGGAGCAGGCAAAGAAGCTGGCGCTGACGTCACGGTAAGTCAAATCATTTGAAATATCTTGTTAATTGGACGTGCCCCCCTTTAGAGCTTTCTAGAAAGCTTTTAAAGCTTTATTTTTAAATATATATTTTTATGAATTTGTCTTATTTTCTGATAGTATTATTACTAAGCATAATTCATAATAAAAAATAAAAAAATTCCGCTATTAATGATAACAGTTAAGCTGTTGTCAACCGAAACTAGAAAAAAAAAATTAATAGAATAGAAAAATTTGGTTGCTAACTCATTTTATTACGGCGTTAACAGTTTATGGCTTAGGCACAGCAAAAAATCGCTTCCGCCGTAAATAAGCAATTATATAGGCCACTAATTGAAGGGTAAGGTTGTTATATATATTAAAAATGTTTTAATCTTTAAGGGTATTACTGAAAAAATTTTAAGAATCTAAAGTGCTCTGGGTGAGCATCTTTCAAAAATAAATTATTAATTTATTTTTCCGAATTTATAATATAAAATTTAAACGATTTTATGGAATTTTTTATTTTAATAGGCAATTATATAGGTCACTAATTTAATCCTTCAATTGTTATATATTAAAAATGTTTTAATCTTACATTTTAAGGGTATTACTGATAAAAATATTAAGTATATAAAGTGCTCTGGATTATCATCTTTTGAAAATACTTTTTTTTATTTATTTTTACAAATTTATAATATAAAATTTAAACGTTTTTATGGAATTTTTTATTTTAATATGCAATTTTTAATTTTATAATCCGTTGGATCACTGCGAGGTGATTCGAAACAGTAAAAACTGTAAATATTTTGGTTCAGGCATGATTATATATTTTTTGATTTTTTTTAAGGTCTATTGATTGGTTGATATTTTGTTCATTCAGATTTTATATACTTATTATAATCTCAGATTCAGCTTAAGTGTCAAACGACGACAAAATTAATTGCGAATTATAAAAAATATAAATTTCAATTTTAAAATGATTTCGATTACAAATATATAAATTTGTTACCAACGCCTATTTAAAAATCAATCGATAATAATTTAGACTTGATGTTAAAATAGATAAGAAATCTCTTGAAGTTAAATACCTAAACTGTAATCTAGTAATCTACAGTGTAGATTCTACAATATTACAAAATTAAAAAGTAATTTAATATAGCATGTTATTATGATTAAAAATGTGATTATTGCGTATATTGACATTAATCCCGTGATTTGCCTTATCTACACCACAAAAACCGTGCTCCTATTAAAAGTTCAAAAAGTCTCGTTATCAGCTTTAAAAAAATGTATGCCACATGCTAAAATTAGCAAAAAAACACACTTGAACTGCAATATATAGCAAATGATTAATCAAAAGTCATATCAATTTTATTGTTCTGTCGCCTTTTGAATAGCAATTGAGCTAAACAATTAAATTTGACAACCAGAATTAAAACAAAGAAATCCAATTAAAACCAGTAAACAATTTTTTTTAAATCACTTAATAATTTGAATTATTTATAAGGTGAATTATATTTCCATTGATATAGTTAAATAGAGCAATCTTTTTGCTGTTATCAGTATTTAAATGTGACAAATATTAGTTTAGCTATTAGTTAGCTATTACTAAGTTTATGTCATGCTACATTTGACATTCAGATTAATTATTATAAAGGGGGAATTATTTGATTTCCTGGTTATTAAGATCCCGATGAGATTTCTAAGACCTTTGTAGGAGACAAGGAAGTATTTAGGTATTCTAAGACCTTTGAGGGAGACAAGGAAGTATTTAGGTATTCTAAGACCTTTGTAGGAGCCAGAAATCTCATTGGAATCTTAATTTCCTCACTTGCCTCCTGCAACTCATCAAATATCCTGCAATTTCTTCTTTATACTTTAATCCCTTTCTTCCTAATAAAATAAAAGATTCAACATTACCATTCTCTCTCTATAGATTCCATTATTATTATATATATCATTCTCTATTATTATATACCATTCTCTTCTCCTTATAGCGCCTTTTACTCCGATGTTTTGGGCGAATACGAGGAATATATTACAAATTTCTTTGGTTATGATAAGGTATTGCCCATGAACACGGGCGTAGAGGGTGGTGAGACGGCCTGTAAGCTGGCACGTAAGTGGGGCTACCTGGAGAAGCAAATACCCAAGAATAAGGCTAAGATCATCTTTGCCCGTAACAATTTCTGGGGGCGTACGTTGTCTGCGGTTTCCGCATCAAATGATCCTAGTAGTTACGAAGGATTTGGACCATTTATGCCCGGCTTTGAGCTAATTGAATATAATAATGTTGCGTCACTGGCACAGGCTCTGCAGGATCCGACAGTGTGCGCCTTCATGGTGGAGCCCATTCAGGGTGAGGCGGGCGTTGTTGTGCCCGACGAGGGTTACCTGAGAAAGGTCCGAGAGCTGTGCACCAAGCACAATGTCCTCTGGATAGCAGATGAGGTGCAAACGGGTCTGGCACGCACTGGACGCATGTTGGCCGTGGACTATGAGGAGGTGCAGCCCGATATACTTATTCTGGGCAAGGCACTTTCCGGCGGCATGTATCCAGTATCCGCCGTACTGTGCAATGATGAGGTAATGCTGTGCATCAAGCCCGGAGAGCATGGTTCTACCTATGGTGGCAATCCACTTGGTTGCCGTGTGGCAATGACAGCACTGGAGATACTAAAGGAGGAGCAGCTGGCCGAGAATGCCTACGAGATGGGACAATTGCTGCGCAATGAGCTCTCCAAGCTGCCCAAGGACATTGTCTCCGTAGTGAGGGGCAAGGGTCTGCTCAATGCCATTGTTATCAATTCTAGTAAGAAATTTAAGTTTATTTTTAATTAATTTCTAAGCTAATTTTGTGGTTTTTAATCTATTCTAGAACACGATGCTTGGGATGTTTGCATGAAGCTCAAGGATAATGGTTTACTGGCCAAGCCCACACATGGCGATATCATACGCTTTGCTCCGCCTTTGGTTATCAATGAGGCACAAATGCTGGAGAGCATTGATATCATTAAGAAGACAATTTTATCTATGTAAAAATTCAATTGTAAAACGTTTTTCCAATCGAATAGCATTTACTTAGTTTGTTAACATTACAAAAAGTCTGATAATAGAATATATATTACGTTATATAGAAATCTACTATATATACTATAATGCACAAGAAAATTCCGTAATTTGATTAAATAAACAATTATTTCCCTAACATAACTTGGTTATTCCCCTTTATAAAACTCTATTGTATTATATTAAATTTCTTTTTTATAGTGCATTAAATACTCTGCTTAAATGTGATTTCATAATGCTAATAACTAAACTACCCTATACTCTACCACCTCCTAAAAATTTCTCTTTCTCCACTTTTCACTGCTTTCTCCGTTGACTCTTTTTCTTGACTTGGACTTGACTGTGTCAACCGAATCGTTTGCATTCCTTATTTTTTAATTAAAATATAAAAAAACGAAGACCACATTGGCTGGGAACGTGCCGCGGTCGTTAGGCAATAAACTTGGACACCGCGCATCCTGCAGGACAATTACAAGGCGGAAAATGTCGCAACATTTTCGCCTTATCTTGTGACTTTGGTACTTTAAAGAGAATAAGGCGCAACATGCATAAAAAACGAATTATCGCTGAATGGAGCGGGAGCTGGAGCTGGGACCGGGTTGTTACAGGGATGTTATACCAAAGACGGCGCCCGAGCAGGGACTGCAAAAATGTAGCCGCATTGTAACGCTTATCGGGCGGGTGTACAGTGTCCTGACAAAACATATTTCCGCCTTTTAGAACCTTTCGCCAAATCGTTCTAGAAAATCTTTATTTTTAATTTTAACGCTTTATTTAATTATGTGAAGCGCCTGCTGAGGACAGAGAGAGAGGGGGAGAGAGAGCTAGACAACTTCAAGTTCAAAAGTTTTGGCTGCTAATAAAATGCTTAAGGAGTCTAACGTTCCTGTGTGTCCTGTCTGGCAATAAAACCCACAAAAAATGGGCTAAAAATTGCATTTTTTTTTTCTTTCTCTACTTTCTTCTTTTTTTTAATAAAGACATCAACAGATGGGTGGCGATAAAATGCCAAAGATTATGTACAAAAAGGCAAAAGGACACAACAACGGACAAAAACGGCAGCCAAGCGGCGTGTGGTTTTTGACACCCCCACAAAAAAAATCAAGAGTCCTTTTTTCCTTTTTCTATTCACATTCAAAGTAGCTCATAAGACGTTGGATTAACCCAACACTTGAACTGGCCAGGTCAACTGAAATTTGGATGACCAACCCCATTGCAGACTCTTCTATCGTTTTTATAACCTTAAAGATAAGATTTTTTATATTCACACTTAGTTACGAACTGGTTTTTTAATGTGCAAACTTTTAATTAGCTAGCTGAATCTAGATATTTTATAAATTATTATTGTATTTCTATTTTACCTCGAACTACAGTTTGTTTTGTTAAATGTTGACTCTTATTTGGCATATCGCTTTCAATTGCTTTTCAATTGATGCCAACAAATTGTAACAACAATAAAAATCAAATACAGCACGATAAAAATCACAATTCTTAACGTTTCCCCCTAAAGACAGCTTTTACACCTTGTTGACAGAAGAAAACAGAATGGAAATACAAATTGAAAAATGATAAACTATAACATGCTCTGTAGAATGTTGTTTAAATTAAATTTTAGAGTTAGTTATTTAATAAATAATAATAATTTGTTTAATATATAATAATAATAATAAAAAAAATGGAAAAAAAAAAAATTTATTAAATACGAGTGTATTTATTTTGTAACTAAAATATATATTTTTGGCTATAAAAACCAAAATAGGAAATTAAAAAATTAAAACCTCAGTAATATAATAAAATATGTCAAGCAAAAACCTAAATAAAAATAAGGCCATATTCAAATTTACCAAAAAATAAATTTGGTAAGACTATCAAGTCTGATTTAAAGTGATTTCGAATATAAAAAAGTGAACATGTGATTTGAAAAGTACACTAAGAAAAAAGAAATTTTTTTAAGTATAGAAACACTTTCGATAAAAAAAATAAAATAAAATTCTACAAACAGAGTAAAAATCTCTACAAAGAAGTGAAAATTTCCACAGTACGAATATATTTTTTATGATATGAATAAACGAAAAAAATTATGGGTTTATAATCGGAAGTATGGGTTATCTACAATATGAAATCCAGGTGTTTTATGAAATGAATATAAAATTCATTAACCTGCAGAAAATTTTCTATGCTCAATATAACCAAAGTAAAGTAATTTTTTTATTCAAATTTAAAAAAATAACGGTTTTTTTTTTTTTATGGACATAAAATTATAGATTTTTCCATGTTTTGTAGAAAAAGTTTCCTCGAGTTATCGAAATAATTAAATAAAATAAATAAAACAGAAAATTTTATCTGCCAGAGTTACAACATTTTCTTCACTTTGTGGTAATTAAATCTACAGGGCATACAAAAATTTCTATGGCGCTATTTCTATCCTGTTTTTCCAACCACTGACGTCAGTTTTCCACAATTGGATGTACACTTTTTTTTGAGTGTAATAAGCAAAATCAAAAGGAAGCAAAATCAAAATGAAAAATAAACAAACTAATTATTAACATAAGTTAACTTTTAAAAAAGCTACAAGCTAATTTTAATTTATTTTAGTCGTGGGAGACCGTTAAAATCAAATTCAAATGATTTTTGATAAGGAAATATATTACAGAAAGTTGGCAGATACAACCCCACATTCACCTCTTCGTTATAGGGTATATTCCTATGGGCGTTATGCTACTTGTCACCTGTTGTGCGTGCTTTACTTGGCTTTTTGCTGGCCTAATGTAAATCTTTAAAATCAATATGCAAGTGACAAGCAGCTGGAACTTGAGGATAAACAACGCGACCCCAGTCAGGACACAGTATGTATGTCAGGTATCTGGGCAGGACAAATTTGAAATGAGGAATGAGAAGGTTAAAAGTTAACTTGATGGTTTGTCAGCCAGTTTTTTTTAGCTTGAAGCAACAGACAGCATGGCAAATTGAAATGGTTTAGATTACATTCAAATTGTCACTGAAATTTTTTATTTTGCCACTAAACAGGCCGTTGAATTAAGTAACTTAAAATTAAGTTTAAAAAATTGTAAAAATTCTTTTAAATTTAAGGTAAAAAAGTGCATATAAAAAATATTCAAATAATATATAATGGAAGTATTTGTTAATGTTATAAGTGTAGGAATAATTTGAGGAAAAATTGTGTAAAATAATTTTTAAATTATGTATAACTTATGGGAAATATTATTAAAATAAATATAAATATTTTAAGTCTTTATATAATTTTATGATAGAGTAAATGTTTTTAAAGAAAAATCAAATATATTTTCTTTAGAAATGTGAGAGTAATCAGCTACTAAACACGTAATTCATAATATAATTATAATTTATTCCAAATTATTAACCAAACCCTGTAATTTATTAAAAGGTCGATATAATAACCATCAACTAATTTAGATCCTGTAAATATATAAAATTATATCGTCAACATATAAAAATCAACATTTTAATAGGAAATTGTGCAGATTTTGATTTTTTTTATATTTTTTTTTTTTGGCCTAAATGCTCGTAAATTTATTAGAGCTTAGCCGAGTTCGCTGTAAACGTTTCATAATAAGCCCAAAGGATCACATGTGTGAACAGCCAATTTTCCTTGATTAAAGGGATTTGCAAACGCAAAAAAAATTTAAGCAAAAAAATATAATAAAAAAAACGAAGCAGCAGTGAAAGTCAAATGATAAAATAAAGAGCAATGCAAAAGTAGCTTATTACAAGCCCAAAAGAGGGTGCAAAGTAGACAAAAGACGGCGACAAGGACAACGTTTTTTCGGGGTAAAAAAATGCGCAGAAAGTACCGTAAAAATGTAGTGTGAGAGTTTTTGTAATATTTTTATGCTTACGACTTGATGGCGCACTTTGTGTTAATAATCTGAAGGCAAGTGCAGCCATAAATGTGTTTTTTTTTTTTTTGTGATAATTATATAGAGATTGGGCTTAGAGACTATTTAAACTGTTGTCTTTTTGTGGCTAGCCACTGAAACTTTTGGGATTTTTTTTTTGCTTTTTTCTAGCCATGTTTGGCGCATGAAAATTCAATTGGCAGAAAAAGCGTAGAACAATTAAAAAATGGCACAAGTTGACTGGAATGGCGTTGAAAGTTTGAAAACCTTGTGTTGCATATTAAATAGAATGTTTTTTTTTTTTTTTTTTTTTGTGGAAAAATCAGAGACAGAACTGTGGCACGTAGCGGTTAGATGCTCGTTTTTGCAACACATTTTTAAATGGCAACAGCGAGTGAGGCACGTGCATTAAACAGCCCAAAAGGCGCAACTGCAACAACAACAAAAAATAACAAACAAAACGAAACAACAACAAAATGAACAATATGCATGGAGTAATTTACAAAACTCGTCGAAAGTCCGGACAGTTGACTTCTACGGGTTTGCGTCGGCCCGGCCAACGCGCAATTAGGCAATTGACCATGAGTGTGTGTGTGCGTGTGTGTATGTATGTGTGTGTGCGTGTGTGAGTGTTTGTGTGTGTGTGTGTGTGTGTAATTGACAAAAAATGACATGCAATTGTGGATGTCATTCGTCCATGCGGCAGAAAATAAACCAAAATTGATTTTCATGTAATGAGTTCAAAAAGGGCCGTATGAATGTCCTGTATGTCCTGTCACCTTCTATTTATTATCCTTTCTTTTTTTTGCAGCATGCTGACTGCATATTAAAATGTGCGTGATGCCATGTGACGAGCTCTGAAGTATTTTTTTTTTTTTTAATATATATTATTGTTGCCGTCTATAAGGGCTGTCAATTTTTATGAAGTTAAATTGTCTGGCATGCGGGGGGGCAGCAGCAGCAGCAGCAGGGCAGCAGGTTGCTAGCTGTGGCATTGTGTACACAAAAAAAAAAAGGTGTTGCATGTAATGAAGCGCATAATTTTAATTGGCTTTTGGTTGAATTTAATGTGCACACGTTAAAAATTAAAGCAATTTTGGCATTTAAAATAATATTAAAAGCATAACCCACTTGCACTCTATTACAAATAATCCATTATAATTATTCAAATGTACATAGTTCGCATTTTATATATTTTTCGTTTTCAATTTAAATTGCGCGCCTAGATAGTTAACCTGTTTGCATTATACAACACTGCTTTATCGTATTGTTTCACTGCTGCGATAACAAAATTAACACAGCGTTGCCCATAAGTTCCAAAAATACTCTAGCAGGAAATT
Source organism: Hirtodrosophila alboralis (assembly GCA_035043045.1). Classification (NCBI taxonomy): domain Eukaryota; kingdom Metazoa; phylum Arthropoda; class Insecta; order Diptera; family Drosophilidae; genus Hirtodrosophila; species Hirtodrosophila alboralis. The sequence continues at coordinate 412,117 of JAWNNH010000094.1, forward strand.
ATAAGCGCTTACGATTATAAGCTGCTGAAGCGCTTACTTTAGCTTTATTAAGAGACGCTTACAATGCGCTGAGTGAGCCGAAATCAATAAAAACAACAAAATAAAACAAAAAAAATTAAAAATATAAATAAAATATTTATTAGAGTTTAAAAAAAAAACTATTTAAATTAAGCGTATTTATAGCGCTTTTTTGTAAGGCTCTCATAAGCGCTTCTATACTGATTCTTAAGCGCTTATAAAGTACATTTTAAGCGAACAGAATTACCGAAGGATTTATTTTCCTCTTTGATACGTAGGATATCTATTTTTATATTTAATGTTATATGTTCTTGCTTAAAATTGGTCGTTTTATGATTAGTGAAACACACAGAAAATGTAGCAAATGTCAACACATCATAAAGAAAAATATCGCATAAAAATTATCAAAATATCGATATCATTCGATTTGACATCAACATATCTGGTCGCAGCAAAAAAGAAAGACATTTTATTTTGACGCGTTGTGCAAACTTCACGTTTCGTCGGTTGTTTGCAAATCCTTAAAGAAAATGTCGCAACAGCAAGCAACAAGCAGCAACGATGGCGGCGGCAGCAGCAACTCCGAGCAAAACGCTGCCAACGCCATCATAAATCTAGACAACAGCGACGATGAGGACGACGATATACAATTTGTTGGCATTGTGCGCTCTGGTGCACCCATAATCGATCTCTGCGTGTCACCATCCACCTCAGCGGCTGCGGCTGCTGCTGCCGCTGCAGCAGCATCGACTGCCACTCCAAACGTTGCACCTGCACCTGAATCACTCAAAGCGGCCAATACAACGGACACGGGTAAAATGTAACCAACAAATGTGAATGTGGCAATTGCAATGAAATTTTTGTTTACAGCGGCCGCGTTGACTGCATCTGATGTTACGGCTGCTGGAGGTGCTGCTGCTACTGCTGACACGCCCGCTACTTCTACGCCAGAGTGTCCCATTTGTCTGCAAACCTGCATACATCCCGCAATTCTACCCTGCGGTCACATTTTTTGCTTCTTGTGCGTTAAGGTGCGTATCTGGCCATACCGGAAGCATTTGCAATCGATTTGCGCATGCAAAACGCGTCGCAATGTCTCAATGAATTTTTTTGTATTTTTTTTGTTTTATTTAACACACCCGAAACGCGTGCGCCCAACGCGTCACGACGCACGCTCGCAGCGAGTTCAAGGCTGCTAAGCTATTTAACCCTTATGGGTGCTTAATTCTCCCTGAACGCGTGCGCCAGCTTGAATAATTCATTTCAATTGCCTTCCGCATAGCGATATCGAATTGAGCGATTAATTAAAGTCGTTGGCCTTAGATTGAGTTTCTATAGTCTATAATCAGTTTGTTTAGTTTATGTTGGAAAAATTGTAACCAGTTTTTCAATGCATTCAAGGTAGATTCTAACACGTTTTTTCCTAACAAAATTGTATTTTCTTTTTTCTATATAAACTGTTTCCTGAAACTAAATAATTGTAATTAGTATTCGGTCTGAATAAGTTAAAAAAAAATTTATTCAAAGCTTCATCTCTTTTTTATACCAAATATAATTGAATGCCCCTTTATATCAGTTAATAATTCTTTATATATTTATGTTTAATTTCAGGGCGTGGCATACAAAAATCGTCGTTGTGCCATGTGCCGTCGCGAAATACCCGCCGAATTTTTAGATCATCCACAGCTGGTAAATGGCATTGATGACATTTGTGCCACACGTGCCACAGAGGATGGCTATCAATGGTATTACGAGGGACGTAATGGTAAGTGTTTGAAGATTTTTGGTGGCGGTATCTTTAGGCCCCAATATACATAGTATATAGCCGGTGATCATAAGACATAATCCAAATCACAAACACACACAAAACCCTAGGCGGCTGGTGGGCCTATGAGGAGCGTACCAATGAAGACATCGAGATGGGTTATTTGGCCTACCAGGCACATACAGATCGTCCAGCTTCTCCAGCTGTTACCAGAAGCAGACAGAAGATGCTGTCAGATGCAGTACGTCGTCATGTTAACCGGAATGAACATGATGACATTCAAATCATGCATCCCTTTGATGCGGTAACGTTTAATGGTTTTGCTATAATATATAATAATGACAGCGGCTCCGACTGTGATATGGACTGTTATCCCGATGCAAATGATCCCAGTCAATTGCAGCAGCTCATCTGTGGCCGGCTGTATATCATTGATCTGGTCAAAATGACGCAGTCATTACAGGGGCGGCCCACAAAAAACCGCAAAATATTGCGACGTAAAGCTTCAAATCCGCCGACCAACTATTTAGGCGTGGCCGGCATAAGGCGCAACTAATCACACAACAAAACCCACATACATTTTATAATCCACAACATCATTAATATTCCCATAGCTAATCCTAAACAAACATGTGATAAACCAAAAAAAAATGAAGCCAAAACAAACAAAAAATCAAAAATCCAAAAACAAAAAATCAAAAATAATCAAAAATCAAATGTGCACAGGTTGGTGGCAATATGACGATCGTACTAGCCAGGACATTGAGGAGGCCTTCAAAAAGGGTGACAAATCCTGCACCATACTCGTCGCCGGCTATGTGTACATTGTCGATCTGGAGCAGCAGGTGCAACAGCGTCAGAACGAACCATCACGTTGTCGTCGCGTCAAACGTGATCTGGCCACCATACCCAAGAAGGGCGTGGCGGGACTACGTATCGAGGGCAATCAGGTAACCAGTGACACGGTCTTTAGTCGTCCCAGCAATCCAACACCAAATGCTGCCACTTCTACAATCGGATCCACCAGCTTTATATCAACAATTGCAGCGCGAGATGCTGCCATACGCATTGCAAGCGATATCATTGGATCCACGTTGGCGCATGCGGACGAATTGACGCGGGGATTGGCGGCCAGCAATATAAGTGACAGCGCCAACGATTTGAGCGGTGAGCAAACCTACTCCAATTCACAGCAACAACAACAACAATCCAACATAGCAGGTGCAGAACAGCAAAATAGTCTTCTAGGATCGCGTTCGCTTGCCTCCTCACACTCGAATTCCATACAGGATCTGATGTTGAGCGCCACAGAGGATTTGCTGGACACGACACAACAGGTCATAGAAACCAATCAACATACCATAGATCTCTTCGAGCAGGCCTTGAATGATTTCCAGGCGCTCACCATGCGCAACTTTGTCGACTCAAGTGACGAGGATGACGATGATGATGATATCAACAATAGCATTGTAACCGAGGAGACGGAGGCAAGCGATACGCGCGATGAACAGAAAGGTCCTTTGGGTTTCTAATTACTAAACAATACAATATTAAGATACATATTAGCTTAAACTACAAGCTAAAAGCTCGAAACGCGATTGAAGTTCCTTTTTTTAGAAATGTCATCATTTCGGAATGTTAACTAGAGAAATGCCGCGCGTACCTGAGAATATCTATAAAAAAATACTATATAGGGCTACATGCGTGAACAAAAGGAGAGAGAAACCTACAGGGTAACATACATAAATATAAACAGAGACATACTTAATTGCAGCATCCTTAAAACTGTATATACCTTACATAAAAAATACTGAGTTATTGTTAGAAACAATATATATTGTGATTTGGAAATTGTAATATCAACAGATCCTAAAAAAATGTAATGTAAACTAATATGTTTTTGAAAAAATTAATGACAGGCATCAAAGGAACTTTTAAAATATAAAACATTTTTTTTTTAGTTTAAAATCTAACAAATGGGGGGCTTTAATTGTTCTTGAATTAATTAATGTAAAATGTATTAAAAAATGAGTTGTAATACACACAGAAATGTACAAGAACTCTTTAAAAGAAATAATATCCAAAAAAAAGTTTAAGAATTAGCTTGAAAAAAAACATATTCAATTGGTATCGATAAAAAAGCTTTTGAATCTCGCATTTGAATTGTTGCTATTATGTTTAGTAGACATCTGTACATAACATAAATTAAAGTATATAGAAATCTATATAGCCACAACTGTAACATTCTAAATAATCCCCCCCGCAACCGAGCCAATTAAAAAAACCACCAAGATGCGTAGCGTGAGAAAGGACAATACATATATATTTGATTGGGTTTGAGATCAATGAGTAAACTTCTACCTAATTTGGATAGCTTCATAAGCCTGATACTCCAAAAAGAACACCCAGTATTTATAATAAGTCGACTTTAAGTGCGTTTAAACATTTCTGTGAAAATTTAATATATAAGTTATTATTATAAACAATTTTGGTTAGTCACAATTTAGTTTTTAAGAGAAATCATCAGCTGAATTTTAGTGTTTAATTGTTCTTAATACAGCTAAATTGTGTCTAACCCTCAATGCAATTGAAAATACCCTATATTACTATATATATATATATATATATATGTACTTATGTATATTTTGTGACTACTATTTTATAGATTCGATTTGTACCCCGCCATTACTTCTAACTGTGAAATGCCTATTCGTAGCTACCCTTATATCAACGATATTCCTAAAGCTCTACTGACTTCACAAGCGAGAGAGAGCTGTCCATCCTCTTCCTCCCCCCCCCGGTAATATTAAAAACAAAACAAAAATTAAAAATTTTAATTAATTATTTCTCATACATTTGGCACTGATCATTATTTTCATTTGATCGGAAAGTAAATATATAGACCAAGGCTAAGTTCATGGCTCTCTCTCTCATTTCTGTTTTTTCGACTCTACTTTAGTTTCGACTTTCTCCCGTAACACTATTTTCACGTCTTCCCAATTTGAGCTGATAATTCATATATTAATAATCTAAACATTTAATTCATGGCACTTTTCACATCAACTCATAATATAAACATATATGAAATAACTTGTGCCAAGCGCAAGTATTAACAATTTTGATTTTTTGTTAAACCCAAAATTAGATTTAAGATTTTAATGTATGTACATTAACAGCACGACTTTCACATTTTTTTTTGGAACATATATTAATTTTTTTCATTCAAACATTTAGTATTTAAAACTCAGTTTAAAACTCAGTAAAGAGGCATATTTTTTAGATATAAATACTCGTAGTTATATCTAATTAAAGAGCAAGAAAGAAACGTTGATTTATTAAATTTAAAAACTCTTCAACTATTATTGTACTTATTTAAGTTTGTCAATAAACATTCACAATCAAAAACAAAAGCTGATACCAAGCTAAGTATATATTTTGCTTTTATTTCTTATCTGTTTAAGCGTTTTTAATTGCAGGAAGAGTGAAAGTAAGCTAAGAAAATAAATAAAAAATTATCTTTCTACGTGAAATATAAAATCTGGTCAGCTGAAGATTCAGATTTGTTATTCTGGTTGAGATTTATGCATTGCCTGAAACAGAATGGAATATCTGAGCCAAGTTTGATTGGGATAGTTCTAAACCATTCGAACTTTTATAGAGTCATTCGGTAATTATTGTATTCTGATTATAAATTATATTGTGATCATGTATAGATATTATAAGACATTCTTCTGTACGTCCCTAAACTGTTTAAATGTTATCTATAACACAATAAGCAACCAAGAATCAAAAATCACTTGCTTTCTATGTTCAAGTAATCAAGTTTTTTACCTGTACTTGAATTGAATTGAAATCCATCCTCACTTTATTCTTTGTTTAACGATGGATTGGTTAAGGTAATTATTGTATTCTGATTATAAATTATTTTGTGATCATACATCGATATTATAATACAATCTTTTATCAATAACATAATTAACTATAATTTTCTCGAATCACTTGCTTTCTATGTTCAAGTAATCAAGTTTCTACCTGTACTTGAATTGAATTGAAATTCATTCTCACTTTATTCTTTGTTTAACGATGGATTGCTTAAGGATGCCCTCGGACCCTCGGATTCTACAAATACTAAACTATTGAGTCATGCGCAATGGACCAAAAGAAAACGCATGCATGTGGCATATTAATTTACTGGACCTCATTTTGTTGTAGATTCTCATTGTTGTTGTTGTTAGTGAACAAACAGGCTTAAAAAAAGGGGCTGCTTGGCTCTAACAATGTTGGAGTGAAAGAGTGAAAGATTGAAACTGTAAGAAAGAGATGGAGCAAGGGATTTGCGATCGGAGCTGTCACATAAATATATATATATGTTTGTATGTGTTGAGATTCGAGTTCTTTGGGTGTCTCGTCCGCATGAGTCATCGTTTGTTTACATAGAAATTATGCTACCTGCAGCATTTTTTTTTAATATAGCCAACCTGTTTTTTTTCCCTTTTATTTTTTTTTAAAGAAGAGCAAACGTCAACAGGTCTTGTATAACAAGTTGTTGCTGCGTCTTATCAGCAAGTTACAAGTTGCAAGTTAACAACAATAAACAATTGCTGATTCTAATCTGGATACTTAAATAACAATGTGTCGGTAAATACGTAAACGCTACCAAATATGACATTAATCTATTTTTAACGCTTACCCCGATATTTAAACAGAAAGACTTTGCGTCTTAGAATTAGAATAAAATAAAATTAAGAACAACTTTTTATGGGGGTACGTACAAATGTATAAAGATTAAAAATTTAGAGAACAGTGAAAAATAAATAGTGAAATATGTTTATTTTAAATATAATGATAATTACAGGGTCTGTAAATGTTGTGAGGAATAAATGTTAAAGTCTCTTTTAAGAGTTATTGAATAACTTTTCAATTATCTATCATAGAAAACAATTATTCGAGACTTAAAAAAAATGGATCTAAGTACCCAAACCTATCATGGGTACTCATGTAAGTACACATAGCATGGGTACCCCTATCATGTGGACCTATGGAAGTACTTAATTTTTGGGATAAAAGAAGGAGAATATAGTCTTTAAATTTGTCAAATATTATATTTTTTTTATTATTTTCGAAAATATTCAAGATGAGTTTTTTAAAAAATAAAAGACGTTTATTTATTTTTTTCACAAATAATTGTTATGAAATACTTTTATACTAAAAAGTCTTCAATAACCTTTATAAAAAAGATTTATTCTTAAAAATCTTTAGTAACTTTTATTGAAGACTAAAAAAATTAAAACTCAGTTTTATGTGTTACGAAATCTTTTTTTTTTTTACATTATATCAAAATCAATTAATCTCAAACTATGTAAAAATAATTAATAATTATTAATTATTCAGCGTTTTTTGTGCTAAATTTTGAATTTAATTTTTTTAATTGGTTAAGCAATCATTTATGAAAAAGAAAAAAATCGCAATTAAAAATGTTAAAAATTAAGGGAAAAACAAAGAAATATTTACTTGAAAGCCTTTATTGTGTATTATTCGATGGATTTGAAATTTTTACAGCATTATAAGAGGGCTCACAAATATCTCAAGCAAACTCAGTAAGTGCTAGTTTTTATAATATTATTGAACTAACTAACTAAAATTTAAGATCATTATTATATCTTGTATTTATTACATAATAATATTAGTTTACGCACAATTGTAATCACAGGTATACAAGTAAGCAAAATAAGGATCAAAATGCGCTTTAAAGTTCTAACAAAAGTCGAAAAGCTTTTCAAGTTACTTGTAACGGGCAAAGAGCTTTGAGAGTTCGTTGCATTCGAGTAAGCTTTGGTTTTAACTTTGGCCAACAACAACATGGGTGTTAAGTATTGGTGGTGATTGCTGCCCGTCGCGACGTCGCTTTGCTCACTGGCCATGAGTTGACTCTCAGTTCCAGTTGCGTGCTCCCGTCTCTCCGTCTCTCAGTCTCTCACACACACACACAGAGGCACATGCGCAGTTCAACCTGCGCTCCAAACTGGTTTTGAGGGAGGAATTGGCCCGCTTGAGTTCTGTGGCTGTTGGTACACATACCGATTGGTGATGCTCTCGGCCAGACAGGCTGAGCGTGCGCCAGTTTTATTTTATTTTTGGTTAGTTGATTTGTATCTACCTTTGGTGCGGACGGTTGGTCGGTTGGTCGGAACGTTATCTAAAGCGCAACTAAAAGGCAAGCCAGTCTTTTGTATTTGCAAAATTCCTATTAATATTTATTAAGAATTAACGCAAAATACACAAGAAATGTAAGTGAATGCATTACAAGTGAATATAATATGCAAAATGCCAAGAAAAATGTGCAAAGCCACAGTGAAAAGTGCAAATAAAAATTTATTGATTTTCTTCTACCGAGTCGAGTTAAGTAGAGGAAGCAGCAACAACAACAACAGCAACAACACAAAAGTATAAGCTGCGCTGTAAGGTTTCCAAATGAATGAGAAAGAGAGAGACTGTTCGTGTATGTGTATAAGTGTATATGTGTATATGTGAGCGAGTGTACGTTGCGTTGGTGTTTGTGGCAAAATTTCATTGTAGTTGCTTGTTGTTGTTATGTTCTAGCTTTAGCCAAGTTAAAAGCACAGCACCAAAGTAAAATAACAGCAAAAGTTGAAGCAGAAGAAGTGAAATACCAAATACATATTATATATATAAAAGTATGTATGTATATACATTTATACAAGCTTGTGTGTGTGTTGATTCTTTTGTGCAATTCGCCATTTAAAGGCATACCAAAATATTATCGCTGCATTTGAAAGTGAAATGTGCATAATTGATAAATTTAGTTGAATATATACATATAAACTTACACATGTATTGTGTTTAGTGCACTTGAAATTTGTTTGATAGGCTATCGCTGAGGAGGGCTCTCGTTATGTTTTATCACGCGCTTCCGCGATGGCTTAAAGCTTTACTCTCCCTCTCTCTTTTGCATGCGTTGACGTTTTGCGTGGGTCGTCGACGTCTACGTCGATGCCGCCGCCATCGTCTGTTGTAATTTTTAGTGTTTTGTGCTTTTTTTTGCGCTGACTGCTAAGCGTAACGTGAGGGGGCGACAATGACGCCAATGCGACTGTATATGCCTGCAGCCCTCCATCAATGTTTGCACGCACACAAATAAAGAAATATAAATATGTATGTACACTTGTACGTAAGTATGTATGTACGTAGTCTACTAACACAAGTGGGTGTATGTACGTACATACATATGTACTATATGCACGCATCCTGCGAGTTGGCGTCCGAGTGCTTATTGATTTTATGTTTTTCATTGATAAAAACCGCACATGTCAACGACTGTGTGTGGTCAATTTGTATATGGTTAGTTACAGTTATATTTTATTCACACATTTTCGCAAACTTCACAGCACAACCGTCACGCCCAGTATGTCGTAGGGCGTCAGGAGATTATAAACCAATATCAAACTAACGGACAATGCAGCCATTTAGCGACAGTATAAGCAAAAGTCGCGATGATTTGGTTAATGTCGTCGCCTCTAGGCAGCAGCAACAACAACAACTGTATTACAGCAAGCGTAGACATCATGGAAGCAGTCCAAATTTATCGCTGGATCAAACCGATAATTTACGCAGAAGGTGAGTATTGATCATGCCATTAAAAGTGTGGTCAAAATATATAGTTATTGGTCAAGGTCATGTTTTGGCATGGGGGTGAAATTATATTTTACTTGTTTTTTTGATCTATCCAATGCGTACATATTGAAAATACTTGTATAGATTGATATATAAAACTTGCAAAACTTAAATTTTAGAGGAACATTTATATAAACAAACATATTAATTATAAGATGTAACAATGATTTTTTGGTTATCAGCAAGATTTTTCATCTTTGTGAATTTGGTTTTCTACCGAATAGATCTAATTACGTCCCTGTGCGTACATAGATATTTATAAAAAATATATACATACCTACATCTTTATCGCTTTGAAAGAGAACACGTGCAAAAAGCGACTGGTTGTGAAATGATAAACAATAGCAAACTCAGACAAACAAAGAAAACTTAAAACTTCCTTGTCATGCCTATAAAAATGTGTGCAAGTATGAATGCATTTATGTACATAGATCTTTATGTATGTATGTGCATACACCTATTTACACTGGCTCACAGATGTACACGCACACACACTGGCTCACCTGTCAGATATCGGAAACAGGTTTCAAAACTAAGGCGGACCAGCCGTATGCTGCCCCATGCAAAAAACTCAAAGTTGGTCACTCTAACAACAACAACAACAAAACTTGATAACAATGAACGTGGAGAGCGATAGAGAGAGAGCGAGAGGGAGAGAGAGAGAAAAAGAGAACGCAAAGCTGTGCTGATAATAAGAAGCGAGCGCTTGTTTTGGGGGCTATGCTCCAACGCTTACACTCGCAATTTAGTCTGCGAAAATCAATCGTATATGCTGGTTGTCGCGACGGGAGAGCGTGTCAATTAAATTGTGAGCCTGCCTTAAGGTGTCTTTGTGTGCAGTATATTGTGTGTCTGTGTGTGTGCTTGTGTGCAGACAACAATAACAAAAACGCTGCTTATCGCCAAATCAGTTGCTAACTTGTGTGTGTAAGCAAACAGCGGCGGCGCAGTTTTTGTACATTTTGCGCAAAAATTTATGAAATTATTATGTACTTAAATTTGGGCTCCACCAACACTCAAAACGAAAGTGTTACGCAGTCGCTTCTTGGTCTTGTAATTAACGCAGCAACACCATAATAGCACTAACATTTACCTTGACGTCATTTTTTTTTTAGACGACAAAAACACCAAAAAAATAAAAAATATATAAGTTTCGTTGTTGTTGTTATTGTTTGGTAGGTTGTTTTGGTGACTGGCCGTGCTTGGCACGAAACCAATGAACGTTTTTAATCAAAAGTTGTTGTTTTCGTTGGGTTTATACAGTGCGTAAAAAACGTCTGGCGGCGACCGCAAAAAGACGCGAGCTTCGAAATTTGCATTAATGCAGCAGCAACACTTCATTGTCGTAGTCGTCGCATTAATGAATGAGTTTGTAAATAATAAAAAAAGAAAAAGTGCGGAAACAATAACAAAACTAATTGCATAAACAAACACAATTAACCGTGAAAATTAGCGCGAAAGAACCGAGAAAAACATCACAATGGTTTATTACATACCAATTTTTGGACGAACCGAACCGCCGGATAAGATAATTACAACTGAGAAAAGGTAAACTAATAAGGATAATGATAAGCGATCGCTAATTGCGTCTATCGATAAGCCTAATTACTTGTGGTGTTGCCAGATCCGCTTAGTTTGTCAATTGATCTCTTGCCAACTTCAACATAATATAATGGTGAGTCCAGAACTCTGACTCACCGCACCACTTTACCGTTATGTGCTGCAATTGCAAAAATAAAGTAAATACAAGAATATACCGAACTAGCCAAATTTCCGCGTTCTATGAACTGCTGCGCGTCACTAACCACAGCAACCACAAAGGTCAAAACGTGCTACTGCAGCAATTAATAAATGCGTTTAAATTTCATAATTAAAAGGTTTTTGACATTAGTTGTGTCGGCGTCAACGTCGGCGTCGACGGCTTGTGAAAAAAATCGCAACACGGTCCAATAAGCGTCAAAGGTGCGAACGGGATGTCTATACTTACATAGTCTGGGAACAAAATCTGCACAGAACAGATGATTTTTATTTGTGTAGGTGTCCATTCATATGTGTGTGTATGTAAGTGTATACTTATCGGTGGGCAACAGGTGATTTTGCTTGTTCGCGCACGTCGATTCGATTTGACAGGCTGCCAGACTTTCTACACCTTGTTATTGTTATTGTTGTGATAAATGTTTTTCACCTGAAAAAATTTAGCGGCAACTGCTGTTGGACTCTCTATTAATGTTCATGCGATTCTCTCTCTCTCTCTCTCTCGCTTTGCGAATGGTGCTTATTTATCTTATCGCGTGCAAAAAAACAACAAAAACAAAAAAAAAACAAATTCCAAGCACAGCGCTAGCTTCAATAAGGCAGAAAAGTTAACTCTGTGTGTGTGTATATATATGGGTGTGTGTATATGTGTATATATACATCCGTACGGTTAAGTTTGTATGTAGAACTTAAAAGTGATCAGTTTTCGCTTCTTCGACTATTTATTTACAAACTTTTAGTTATCTTGTTAGGACCAGAAATATATATGTATGTACTTACATATATGTACTACATGTAAATGTGTTTGTATCCAATGCACAGGTTTTTTGTACACACATACATATACATATGTACTGAAGTGATAAGCATTCTCTCATGTTTAAATATAGCTATCCCTAAATAACACGGAATTGATTTATAATAGCGGTAAACTACCCCCTAGCAAAAGCATATATTACCGTCGCAATAGGTAAAATTAGAAAAAAAATTAAATCAGGAAAAAATCTTATTTTTGATAATTATTTACTCCCAAAATTTAATACATTATTTCTTAAAATTTGAATAACTATATAAGTTTTTATGTTAGAGCCCAGCTCCCTCGATCAAAAAATAATTTGTAAACTAGTGTAATCATTTAAAAAAATTATTTTTTTTTTTATCAAAACTTTCCTGCAACATTTGTTTTGTATATATTCGGCAATATAGAATCTAGATAGAATCTACATATTCGTCAATATAGAATCTAGATATTCTTTCTGATCTGTTCATTATAAAAACAAAATTGAACGAGATAATTTGGAAAATTTTTGGGAACATAAAATCCGCAGAAAGATTGTTTATTTTATGATTGTTACATCTTATGGTTAGTATTTTTGTTTCTGACTTCTTATGGTTAGTATTTTAAGATTAAAAAAAACTGGACTATCGCCAGATCTTCGCTCTCCCCCTTTAGGAAAAATTTCAAATTATCCAATTAAGAACGCCCCACAAAGAACGCAGGGACTTAAGATCAAAATATATTCAATATTTTGTAATATACTGTTGATCTATTCTATTCATTTTTTAACTATCAAATAATAATAAAAGGGTTTATTTAAAACTAAGAATAAACGCTATTACCAAATTCTGTCCTAAAGTAAACTTTAATGTATGAAGAATCAATCCCAATCAGTCGAATTAGGCGCCTTCCTTATCAATGGGAAAGTTAAAACTAAATAATCAATCATATATGACGCAGCTGGAATTTCCAACAACAATTCAAACTTGGTATTTTCCTTTAGTAATTCCAAAGAAAAAAATTCAGATTAAGGTTCCATCTCATCAAAAGCAAAATTTCCATAAGCCAGTCTCTTTTTAAATTAGGGACGCTATTATGATTTTTTTTTTAACATTTTCAATAGCCCCAGAAATGGGAGCAAACTCTGGCGAAGAAGTCGCCTATCCAGCTGAAATGCAGTCAGCATTGATCGATGGGAATATCCGAAGGTGATGGAGACATCTCCGTCTCTGGAAGCAGCCCATTCAATGTTGCAACAACCTCATCAAAAGGGGCAAGCTTTAAAAGATCAAACCCAACACAAGAATCGTATTGGTATATATTTAATATATATATTATTGGTATATATATAAATATGTATAAATATAAAGTACATATGGAGTTTACCTTGCCAAAACTTTAATATCTTTTTTTCTCTCTATTTTCATCTTTAGTATGGCCTGTCTGCAGGATGAATTCGGACACCTAGGACTTGCCACCACAGATCTGCCTTTTAAATCAGCGGACATTGATGCAACTGCACCGCAGCATCACAATAATTATACGGAGATCACAGACAGCAGCGCGGAGAATACGTGCCAACAGCGATGGCCACCACATGCCGGTGGTGGCGGGGGTTTGGCTAGCGCCTTTGGCCATCCGGATAAGCCAATTGGCTGGATGTACGGCTTGTTGGGCTGCATGAAGCCCGTCTTGTCGTTTATAGGCAAGGCGGGTGTCATCGAGGTGAAGAGTCAGCGCACCGAAGACTGGGAAATACCATTCGAGTCCATTACGGATCTGGAATGGTTGGGCAGCGGTGCCCAAGGCGCCGTCTTCAGCGGAAAATTAAAGAATGAAATTGTGGCGGTTAAAAAGGTCAAGGAACTGAAGGAAACGGACATTAAGCACCTACGCAAACTAGATCATGAGAACATTATCAAATTTAAGTGAGTTTCACAATTAATTCAACTATTTAATCATGTGATAAACACAAGTTTTTTATTATAATTTACAGAGGCGTTTGCACGCAATCACCAGTATTTTGCATCATCATGGAGTTCTGTCCGTATGGTCCGCTGCAAAATATACTCAAGGAGGAGCAGGTTATGTTGCCGTCCCGTTTGGTCTCCTGGTCCAAACAAATTGCATTGGGCATGCAATATTTGCACTCACACAAGATCATACACAGAGATCTAAAGAGTCCCAAGTAAGTAAATTTAAACAACAGATTTAAGAGTTGTATAACTTAAATATTCTCTTGAATTCCACAGCATACTGATTAGTACAAACGAAGTGGTTAAGATTAGCGACTTTGGCACAAGTCGTGAATGGAATGAGATTAGCACCAAGATGAGCTTTGCGGGCACTGTCGCTTGGATGGCGCCGGAGGTTATACGCAATGAGCCCTGCTCTGAGAAGGTTGATATTTGGTCATATGGCGTAGTACTTTGGGAAATGCTCACCTGTGAGATACCCTACAAGGATGTCGACTCTTCGGCCATCATTTGGGGTGTTGGCAATAACTCGCTCAAACTGCTGGTGCCCAGCACCTGTCCCGAGGGCTTCAAGCTACTTGTCAAGCTCTGTTGGAAGAGTAAACCACGCAATCGTCCCTCGTTTCGGCAAATACTCAGTCATCTGGATATTGCTGGGCCCGAATTGTTACGTAAAACTGAAAAGCAATATTTTGAGACACAAAAGTCTTGGAAAGAGGAGGTTCGCTGCCATCTCAAGGAGATCACACAGAATGGCACCAGTATACACAAATACGAGCAGGATTTAATTAAGCGACGCACAGCTGAATGGCGTCATGCACAGGACATTCGCATGGTCTACGAAGACAAACTGCAGAAGACGAATCAATTATTTTTTGAGCTTAGCGAATGCATGATGCAGCTGCAGGAGAAGGAAAAAGAAATTGCCGAGTAAGTTAAGAACTCGAATTCTTCTTGAATCTTTTTTAATAATATAAATATTTAATAGGCGTGAGCGTAAATTGCCTGGATCTGGCTACAAGCCCACAAGGCGTTTGGGCAACACCCTGCGAAAAATGCAACATTATCGACGTCGACTGAATGGGCCTCCAACACCACAAATTCAACAAGAGCAATCATCAACTCCTGGACCTGAGACGACGCCAGAAGTAAGATGTTACACAGGGTCTATAAAGTTTATAGTATTGCTTTTTGCTCAAAAGCTAAAACTCCAAATTCTCCTACGACTTTTGTGGTACTTAAACCAACCCAACCCTAAAAAAAATATCAATCTTTCCACATTTACTCATAAAATTGCCGTCGGAGGATTATGCAGTACTATTTTTTTCATTTTACTGTGCATTTAGAAACAGTTTTTACACACTTAACACAAAAAAAACTAAATTCCATGATTTTATACCTTGCAGAGTCCCGTAAAATGCTTGCTGTACGCGCAGCTAGATGGGAATTGTCAGCCCAAATCATACTGTGCTATGAGTAGCGGTTTCGCCATTGGAGGTAACATGGCCAGCAAAAATAAGAAGACTGGCCGACATCGACGCAATGGCTCCGGTTCCTTTGCCGCGCCGCCCAAGTACAGTCCAACACGTGATCGTCGCTATCAGAGCGAGCCGGAGAATCGCAAGGTGCAACTGGTCGAGCAGCAAACGCAAACCGATGCCATGGATGTCAGCGAGACGGATATAAGTCCCAGTGCTGAGCATCCGAATGATGTGCCACCTCCAAATCATCGCCAGCTGCCGCTGCAGCTGCAACGTGTGCAACAGTTGGCCGCAGTCATGGCACAGGCCAAGGTTCAAGAAAGTACTCCAGCCAAAAGTAGTTCGTCAGCTAATGCAGTTAGTCCATCGAATGGTAATTCGCTGAGCAATAGCGAGCTGACATATCAGGATGCATGCTCAAGTCCCGATCAGCTCATTGACGATGTGATGAACAGCAATGAGCGCTTAGACATAACTGACTGCTGCAGCGACAATGAAAATCTCGAGCGTTTAGGGCGCAAAGTCATCGAATTCATCAACGAGAATCGCCTATCCATACAATCAAATACCACTGAAAATGGTAACGGCGGCAGCGGAGGAGGCAGTGCACACACCACAACGGTGCCGGAGTCTCGTGATGTATGTGCTAACAACAGTCCCTCCCTGAGTCGATGCAGCAGCACGCAGAGCAGGAGGCAATCGAGACAGCAGATGCCGCAGAATGTAGCCAGTCTTATTGTCAGTAATGCAAATGGAGAGGTTTCGCATTCGGAGCATCTGGGCGAGGACAGTTGGTCAGATGAAGAGGGTGAGGATACTGATTACAATTACGCGCTGCGTAGAAGAAGGTAAGTCGAAAAACCTAACTAAAATTTTACCATTTGATTAAATTTTAATTCGATTTAATTATGATAGCATTGGTCGCTTGCCCATTGGACGTGGCATGCGTCCGAGACGCAGCTATAAAGCGCCACTATCCCAAAAGATTGCCATACAAAAGCGCAATGTGGTCATCGTATCCGATGAGGAGAATACCTCCGAATATAGTCACTCGCCGTCGAGTCAACACTCAACACTAGAAAGCAATACAGATGTGCCGGCGGTTTTAAAACCAACTAATAGCTCCAGCGAGTCGGATTCAAGTGACTCTAGCGAGGAGGAAGAGGAGGAGGAGAATAAGACAAAACCGAAAGCAACGGCTTCAGTTGCGCCAGTTTCAGTGTTACCCATTGGCGCCATACGCAGCAGCGATATTATATCCATACCGACCTATGAAGCTGATGGCGCCGTTAATATGGTTTAAGCTCCTACAAAAAATTAACCGATTACAAAACTATCTTTATATACTCAAAAAAGCCCCCAAAAACTGAATGGTATTATCTATGTATATCGTACGTCAAATTCTTATGTATGTATGTACTTATTCATGTCCGATCTGTGTGCATCGTCTCTTTAATTAATATAATGGTTAATATAATAGTTTGAAGCGTTGAGCGCTTCAATTATTGTTAAGCCATAACCTCAAAAACACCATGTTCACTTTAGGAGTTAGGGGCAATCTTAACTATCAAAATTTGATTTGCAAATTTATTATTTTGTTTAATTCTATAAGCTGCCTTTGTAATATATTTAAAAAATGCCGTAATTGTACATTTAATTTTAGTCATTAGGTAGTTCTCATTATTAAGATCTTAACCGCAACACGCTCCCAACAAAACAAAAAATCAACAAAAAAAAATAGGATTCGCCTCAGGCAATATATAGGAAAGAAATATATATATATATATATATATATATATTTATGTACATGTAACGCAAAATAGTCAGGGATATTTTTTATATAACGAAATTTGCTAAGAAATCGATAAGAATGTTTTTTAAAGAAGCGCATCATATAATTTTGTAGTTCGCTTTAGGATAACTCAGCGTCTGGAGTATTCTATACCGTAAATTGTACTTAATTCTTCGATATGCACAAAATTCAAAGCTTCAGTGCCTTACAGAAAAACATTTGAGAAACGACAAAATAAATATTACTGAAAATCTGAAAAAATTATTGACCGCGGCTATGACGTGGAGCATGTGCGCTTTTACTTCCCATTTCCCAAAAAAACAGAATTATGGAACATTTGCTATAAATCCCAATAATTCCCCAGTTCCCCCATATAGTGAAATTAAAAGCGCACATCACGCTGCAAAAGAAAAAAAATTATATATATATATAATATTAAAATGGAATTACAAATTTAATATTCATATTTCTATATACACTAAGTAATATATATACACCATATATTTACACACTATTTGGATGTTTAGCTATTGTAAGATGCGTCGCATACAAAAATTTCTCTACATTATGTAAATGTACTCCATATTAAGTTTAAATTAAACGACTCATACGAATTAGCTGTAATAATAATAAAAAACAAAACCCAAAAAGTAATAATTGAGATTGTTTTACTCCATTTATTCCTCCAGTGCTGCAATTAAATACCCTAAAAGAAATCTAATTTCTTTTGTAGATTTATTAAACAATGCTCAAGTGGAATTTTATATCCTTTTTTTTCTCGTATTTCATATATGTAATAAATTTTTTAAATAAAATGTAAAAAGGATCTTTATTTGATCTTCACTTACGAAAAATTTTAACTCCACAAAATTTATAACAAATTATTTATGCTCCACGACCCAGAAACTTTTCAAATTGCCGACATGGCTCATCCAGTCGAGTATGTAGCATTCTTAAAGCTCTAAATTCCCGTGAATCTATCATATAGTGAACTACTTTCGATTGACTGTCGAATGATAATAGACCGGCAGTGCCATTGCTCAGATCCAAATGTCTAAATCGATCTATGTTGCAGGTGCAGCCATCGAATACGTAGAACATTTGAGGTTTATTCAAATTTGAATTCTTCTTGACCTCTGGCTGCTTGAATATCACATAGTTGCCCCACGGGGTCATAGTTAGCACACGATTGGTTGCCTTAAATGCAGAATTCAGCAAACGGTGAAGACTCTCCATAGTGCCGCTCTCGGAGCCAGCGACGGCCAGACTTTGTGGATCTTTAGTGTAGACGGGATAGTTAATGTCACTTAATGTAGTATATGCAGTTTTATTAAATTGTTGTGCAGACGGCGGTAAATCAGCGGTTTGGTAGCTCGTTTTGGGAGTTATATTACTTATTTTAATGAATTGGCTTTTACATGGGCTCTGCTTTTCGGACTCAACTTTAAGCTGACCAATTTTAATAGGACATGGTTTGGAATCTGAATTGCACTCCTTAAATACCGTGGCTGAATTGTCGCTTGGTTTCTTGGAACCATTCAAATCTTTTCTTGCAGCTGTGGCTGAATTGTCGGCTAGCATTTTGGAATCAGGCAGATCTTTTCTTGGAGTTGACGTTGGTGCGAGTCCTCCAAAAAGACGAGCTCCCTTTCGAATAACACGCAATTTATCTGTTATTCCATTAGACCTTATTTGATCTTGTTTTCTTATCGTTTTAGTAGTATTCCTGTTTTTACCGGGTTCAGTTACATTATAAAGAGGCAGAGTTCTTAATTTTTCTTTGGTTTTCATAGGTTCCAACTGTTTCTTTATTTTAGTTGCAGTTTTTGTTGCAATATTTTCATTTAAATTTCGTTTGGTAGCCAATATAGTCGTCTTATTGATGATCTTGCTCTTTGGGGACTTAGACCGATTGGCTGTTTGCCGTACATTATTGTAATTTGACAATTTGTTGGGTCTAGCAGTTTTCATTTCCTCCATGTCACTGTCCACGCTTTCGAATTCATCCCCATGCCATTTATTAGTATTTTTAAAATCGAGCAACTCAAAATTCTTCAGATCAAATGATTCTTCAGTTTCAGTAAAGACATTCAATTCATAATCGCTTATTTTTGCCAGAAGCTGCTCACAATTGTTAAGATCTTCGGGAAAGTCAATGGTTTCGTTTAGAGATTGGACATCGCAATCAGCATCCATAGACATCGGCTTCAAGGCATAGCCTTGGGGACACTCAGCTATATGCTTAATGGACAACACATGAATGACGAAAGTCGAATGTCGATTGGACTCCATGAGCAGCTGATGAAACACGCTGAGCATAGTAAGCAAATCGCGAAACATGCGCACCGTGGCCCATTTTGCGCCCAGAGTTCCATCCTCTTTCGATTGAGGACCCACCACTGTGTGTCGATAGGGATCGAGCAAGTAATAAAAATTATCCTTATACCACAGTGCATACATTTGTTTGTTTATCTGGAACAGCGCATTGCCATAGTGCATCAGGACTTGGCGTATCTGACGCTCAAAATCGTTGTCCTAAAAGGAAGCAATTATAGGAAACTGTTTTCATTTTAATTCAATAATTTCTTACCTGATAGGAAACACTACATCGCCAGTTTCCAGTACACACTTCCGTCAGCAACTTCATCTCCACAACAAACTGTCCAAGGCGCAACTGTGTGGGAAATTTGTCTAAATCAATTGGCAAACGATCCTTCAGATTTGCGCCCCAGTAGCTGCGGCAGAGTTCGACACCATAGCAGATAAGCCGATCAAACATGTTCGTATTCCATGAGGCGGGATGTTCAATTTTGGACGCTAATATGACAGCCACGCCCACAATAAGACTGCTGCAATTGCGCAGCGTCTCATCAGGATTCAACGAGAGATGTAAAGTGCTCTTAAGATAGGCATAGTTCCTATTGATGATTTTATATTCAAGATTATTATCCCGAAGAAAAACACGTCCATCGGGAGTAACCAGGCGCACCACCACTATTTCACGAATGGTGAACTCATCCTTTGGACTGATTCCACTTAAATTACTTATCAGATGAACGGCATTATCAATGGTCTGTACGCAAACCAACATAGCAACTCCGCGCTTAACACTCATCAAATCAACACGTCGATGACCCTTTACATCCATTATGTAGTACATCTTGCGCCTACGCCAGATGAGCAGATATCCTACCTTGCTCCACAAAAGCCCATAATCAGCAGTGCGAAAAAAACCTTGTAATACCGGTTTTAGGTTCTTGATAATATGAGGGAGTTGTTCTTTGCACGCTTTCTTTG
Organism: Hirtodrosophila alboralis; assembly: GCA_035043045.1. Taxonomy (NCBI): domain Eukaryota; kingdom Metazoa; phylum Arthropoda; class Insecta; order Diptera; family Drosophilidae; genus Hirtodrosophila; species Hirtodrosophila alboralis. The sequence continues at coordinate 432,671 of JAWNNH010000094.1, forward strand.
TATCGCTCAGGTAAGGCGGCTTCAATTCCAAAGTAAAATTGTGTCCTTCCAACTTGAAATTGCGCTTGATGCTTTGTTCTACTTTGCTATAAATATTTGAAAGATTCGGGTCACCCTCATATTGATCCTCCTCCGAAGTGTTATTAAACAAATCTTCACCCTCTAGCAGTAACTTGTCAATATTTTCAGCGTTCCATTCTTCCTCAGGCAGCACATAAATCAGACCAAAAGCCTTAAGATATGTGGCAAAATCTTGAGCAAAAGTTAAATCATTCATCTCCTGCTCGAGACGTAAGCCGATTTTATTTTTCCTATCTTTTCGGTTCAGGGATTCGTGTTTGTAGGGCTCATGTAAAACCGTGGAAAAGTTATCGCAAACGTTGTGGTGTATATTTTTGCAACTGGACGAAAGAAATTTGGGTTAGGGGGATGAGAGCCTGTTTTATATTTTGTATACACCTGTAATCCAATCCGCCTATGCTGTAGTTGGAACGCTTGCGACTTCCTGGACAATTGAGATAGTTTCGCCTATTTCTGACGTTTGACATGGTAGCAAAATTTTTAAACCAATATGCATAGATTTTTTTTTTGTTTTCGTGAAAACTTTTAAATTTAACTTTGTAAATTCAATAATTTTCATTAATTTATATGTAAATATTTTGAATTGATACACAAAGCAACGTACAAAATTTGCACTTTTTGTGATTTTATTATTCACCCAAGGCGGAAGATGTGTTGAATGATAAGAGGTATAGTATAAAAATAACGTTAAATTTTAACTCCTTTTATAGAAAATGGTGGCCATAGTTCGAAACCAGTTGCAATTAAATTAATTTATTCGTGTGCTTATTTTATTATTATTTGCGCCTCTAGTGAAGGTAAAGTGTATTAAGCCAATCAAATAAAATGATCGATAACAGCTATCGAATTTAATACAATAGCAGGGTTGTTAATCTACCAAGTAAGATAAATAAATGCTTGCAAAATTAGATATACGATTTAATTTATTTTATTATCTGCGACGAGGTTATAATTAGATTACTTAATTAATGGGACCAGGAGCAATGCTTGGGCGTGGGTATTACAAGTCGGCACCAATATGTGTATGCATGTGTGTGTGTTTGTGTGTGTGTTTGTGGGTGAGTGTGGTTATTACAGTCTAACTGCTGCCGACGAATCAACATTCCATGGCAAGCGAATTTGAGTTTTCGTTGAGCGCCTTAACACCATTCTCCATGGGCATGGCCAGACTGTTGTCATCCATCGTCGCCTCTTGCTGAGTCAACGCCAATGAAGTTGATGGACCTTCATCGTGCATCATCTGTGCGTCATGTCCATGTCCATTCTCATGACCATTGCCGTTTGTGGAATTGTGTCCATCGTCCCAGTTAATTTTGAAACGCGTAACCCGCGGTTTGCTGGCTAAAATATTGCGCGTCAATTTGTCAAACAGCGGCTTGGGCGGAGGGTTCTCACGCATCTCCTGATCGGCATAGTCGTTGTTCACATAGTAGCCAACACGAACAAATTCCTGGCCGCGATAAGAGCAGGTCAAGAGCACAATAGTTACGCCGACGGCATCTGGTTCAGGAATTTTGCTAACATCTGGGGGATCGGCCTGGAAGACGAATATGTGACGACCCTCGGGTACAGGGCCAACGTAGATAGTGTCCAGCACTTGGTCATAATCCTCGGACTCAGCGGAACCCACATAGATCATTTTCCATTCGAGATCCTCCTTCAGCTCCTCTATACACTCGAATGTTAATTCAAATTGAAACGGATTGAAGAAACTGCTGGGATTGTCCAGCACTACAACGTTAGTAATGTGCACCTTAGCCATGCTGACTGTACGATCAGGGGCTTAAGACTTCTTTGAGCATAAAATGACGCTGTGCGGCGCGCGTTTTTATAGTTTTTGCGTGCGCAGTCGAAATTGCTCGAATTGTTTGCAAAAACAACAAATATAATAATAATTGCAAATATATATATACGATCACGTCCTTTACAGTTAATTGGCTTAAAATCCTTTAGTGCTTAGACTTTTTTTGGTTTATAATATTTTTCACCGCTAATAAATTTGCTCAACAACGAATGACAGCAGCTGATAGAACGCTTTCCCGCCAATTCCAGCTGTCCATACACGTTCAGTCTGCACGGTGCAGCTCTGCTTGTCTAGTGTATGGGAACGTCAAAAATACTAAAAAGTGTATATTTACAGATTAGTGTTATATTTTTGTGTCAGGTTATTCCGTAACTGATTTAAATTTCGCGGCCATTGAAAAAAAATTATATTTTTTTTTGCTTAATATAGCGATAACATATTGTTTTTCATATATTGGCAGTATTATCTTACAATATAATTAAATAAACAGAAAAATAGTAAAGATTTCCATATGGAAGTATTTGGTTTTGTTTCCGGTAGAGGCAGATTTAGAAGGACAGATCTGTCTGGAAAAGGCAGAGTTTTGGCAGCAGTGATACATATCGCGAACATCAGTGTATTTAATCGATACATTTTTTGTCAACTCGATGAAATAAAAAAAATACTATCGGTTACAGGGCGAACGAAAGGCCAATTTGGAGGGTGTTTGCAACAACAAAATAGTAAAAATAAATAAATAACAAGTGTAAAATATGATACATCTAACGGGTCAAAACTACAATGCGCGTGATATAATTAAAAACATATTCTCGCCCCTAATTGGCGTCCTGAGCAGCAACTTGGCCGATGAGATTTGTCATCGCAACAACTTGTCCTTCGTGGAGCTCTTGCAACCATTTGCCAAGTTGCCCAATGACGGTGAGTAAACAATATAACTTGACTTAACTGGTATGTCCTTTTAATTATCGGTTAATTATCTACCTTACAGCCCAGTTTCGAGATGTATCAGGGACAAGTGTTTCAGTATGCGGGTTGCGTCTTAACTTTTGCGATGTAGACTGGCGTCCGCCGCAAACTATGCTGGCGCGGAAAATGCTAAATGAATCAGTAACCAATGCACACAATGAGAAAACAAAGTTGGCTACAATTGGTAAGCAAATGTTAGATAATTATCTCTTAATTACTACACGCAAATTTTACAGCTGGCATTGATCTAGAAGTGCCCACAGCGGAGCCTTGGTTTGAGCAATGGCGTGAAACCTTTTTGACTGTACAATTTCCGGCAGAGCATGAGTTTACTCGTCATTTGTTAAGCTGTCTTCTGGTGCTGTCCAGCGCAGATCCCCACATTGTTGAAACCGCTCATAAGCTGACCCAGCGCGTTCATCAAATGCAAAGTATAACGCCACAAAAGCTGCCCAAGTGGTTTCAGCCCACAGAAGTGCTCAACAGTTATGTGGTACTGCATGAGGCTAGTCAGGGTGATCTCTCCAAGGCGCAGCAGGGCTTTGAACTGCTCAAGTCTACATTTGGTGATAATAAATGCTTTCTGGTATCAGTCAACTCACTGGATGCGAGTTCCACTAGCGATATACAGGATTACTGGACCACCTACATTAAGCGACAGCCCAAAGCGGATCCAACGACATCTAGTGAGCTAAGTGCGCCCAAATCACCACAAGAAGCCGTCTCAGTGATAAGCATGCCAGCGATGCAAATGTCACAACTAATAGAGGGCGCCGCTGCCCAGGAGAATGAACTAACCATGTTGCATCCGCTCAGTCCGATGCAGGAGAGCGCCACAGAAGCCATCAACTCAAAGTTTAGCATCAGCAGCGAAAGCATTGCCTCACAGACCATCAATCCGAATGTCTGGGCCAACGAACTGGACGCAGATGCACCACATGGCTGCTGTCTGGCTGCACGCGATGTAGACAATTTGCGTCACTTTGTGCAGGATTATGCTGTGCGCGCTTTGATACCCTACATTGAGCATCTGGTGGCAATACTTAGCGAGGGAGTCACCAATAAGAAGGGTGTCAGCAAATCCCTGCTGAGCGCCACAAAACGTTGGTTCGTTACCAGTAAACCGGGTGCTGGTGCTAACAATCAAAATGCGGTAATGTAAGTATATATTCTTGAGTCGAGTCGTCCAATTCCTATTAAAATTGCATGCACATTTCAAACAGATATACAAACGAATCCGCAGAGCTGCAAACTCGCAAACTGGGTGATCTGTACTTTATGTTTGGTCACTACAACCTGGCCTTTCAGTCGTATCACCAGGCCAAACGTGACTTTAATGCAGACTCCGCTTGGCAGTATTATGCGGGAGCCTTAGAAATGGCTGCACTTTCAGCTTTTATGCTGGGCACAGCGCATCGAAAGACCTACGACTATATGGAGGATGCCATTGTGTGCTATTTGACTGTGTGCAAGTAAGTAAATCTATCTATAAACCTTTGGGTTATTTAATTTATGTTTCTCTCTAATTTCGTACAGACAACAACAATTTGCTACACGCGCCACACTGCTGAGCATGGAATGCCTTAAGACGGCGCGTCTGTATAGCGAGGTGGCCAAGCAGTTAATACGCATGACAAGCGAGGAGTCAGATCTGCGTTCCGCTCTATTACTTGAACAGGCAGCATATTGTTTCCTGGTAACACAGCCGCCCATGCATCGCAAGTATGCGTTTCACATTGTGCTTGCCGGGAATCGATATTCGCGTGCGGGGCAACGAAAACATGCCTATCGTTGCTATCGTCAGGCATATCAGGTGTTCCAGCAGCGTCAGTGGAGCCTTGCCGAGGATCACATACAGTACACAGTGGCCAAGCAGGCGTATATGTTAAAACAGCTTGAGGAAGCAAGTATGTCGTTTGCCCATTTACTGCGTCCAGGCAGCCTACAGAGCGCTCAGCAGCAGGGCAGCTTTTTTAAGGAGTATATACAAACACAGAATGTGAGTTTAAATTTTTAAATTTGCTTGTTTAACTTAAATACAAACATATATCTGTTTATAGGAGCTCCTCAAGCGCAGTCCAGAACTGAGTCTGCTGCCACACGCTTTGCCTCAAGTAGTTCAGTCCTCCGTGCGTGTGTTGACATTAGTGCAGCCGCCAAGTGCACAGCCTCCACAAGTGCCAGCCAGCAATATAGACATCAACTCCAACTTGACAGCGGATGAGTCGATTTGGAATAAGATTGAGGAAATGCTAGTCATCACAGCAGCCTCAAATAAGCCATTTGTCTTTAAGCCTTCGCGTTATTTGTACACCAAGCAGCAACCAGCAACGGAATGTCCGCTGGCCGTGCAGGGTGAGCCTATTGAGCTGGCCGTGACTTTATCCAATAGTGTGCGCTGTGCTATTGCCTTGTCGGACATTGATTTGCTCTGGCGGTTAACACTTGACAATGAAGAGGTCCTCTCTAATCACTGTGTATACGAACAGTCGGCGGACAGCGCCAGCAAAGCGGCTGTTAGTGCGGCTATTAAGACAAGCTGCCTGGCAACCTTGGATCTGCCGGAACAGGCTGAGAAGTTACTGCATTTCAGGTTAACACCCAAGCTAACGGGGCGACTAAATATTCTAGGCGTGGTTTGTCGCGTGGCAGCGAAGGCTGAGCCAGCAGCCAGTTTATTGGGCATCCTGCAGTTTGAAACGCAACGAATTAAACCCGCTGCGGCCAAACAATCCTCGCAGACGCTGCTGGACAACAGGCTAAGCATCAAGTTGGTGCCGCAGGTGCCGGCCTTAAGCGTTAGCTTTAGTCCTGTTCCCACAGAGCTACTCGCTGGCGAAATTGTGCCCGTTTCTATAACCTTGCGCAATTTAGGCATTGCGCCTATCGAGGATATCTATCTAGGCTGCGATAATCCACGTTGGCTGACGCTTCTTGAGAATAAGCACACAGATATACCAATAACCATACTAAGCTGTAAGTATATTATAGATATAATTATATTTTTTAATTATATTCTATTTTGCAGCATTGCGTGATCTCTCAAATGATAAACTTGTCAAGGATAAGGAAATAAGACGTCAGCGTGTTTTTCGCTTGCTGCAACGTCCCGGACAGGCTGCATTGGATGCACAACAGGGACACACCATATCCATGTGGCTACAGGCACCTTACACCGCTGGCACCTTTACACTACGACTGCTTTTTTATTATGCATTACCGGGTGGTGTCAATGCACACATTAAATATCGCCTGGTGCGACACATTTGGCAAGTGCAGGTGCAGAGCTGCCTGCAGGCCGAAGCCACCTGTGTGGTCAGCAATTCAGTGAGTCGCGAATTGGGACTAGATGTTAGTCTACGAAATGTGCACGTACATCCAACTGAGGTATACATCAATGCCTTGTCCTTGTACTCCAAAGAATACTTATTGAATCCACACATTTTGCACAGTAAGTCGGTTTAAAGAAATATTTAAATTGTAGATAATGTTTATACCTCTTTATTTTTAATAGTCCTAAACAACATGGAAGTGTGCGCTGGTCAAGCCGGTGCCCATTGCCTCAAGTCGACCAAATGCTGTAGTTTTCAATGCCGCCTGCAGTCCAAGGATGTGGAACAGTTCCAAAATATGCCGACACTCAAATCTCTATTGCAAACCCGGCTATCACGCTTAGATATTATGCCGGCACAGCATGTTCATCAGCTTGAACAGCATGCACCCCAAATACAAGAACCCCACAGTTTTCTGACCAACGAAGAAACTGTTTTCTTCAATACCAATATAACTGCAGAGGAGTTTAACGCCAGCATTGCAGTCTATGTGCCACATGCCACCATCGCACTCAACTGGAGTGCTCTCGTGCAAAAAGATGATGTACAGCGCGTGGCCAGCGGCTTGCACTTTATAAAACTGTATAATCTTTACGAAACGGGCATCTGTCCAGGACCTGGCGACGCTTTGTTCAAACGCCGATTGTCTTCAGATGAGGCACTACATAAACGCGAATTTCAATTGCCCGAAGATTCAGGCAACGAAGCAGCCAGCGAGCCACTGGGCGATGATGATGAGGCCGACTTTTGGGAGCCCAATGAACACTATGTGTCCCAGCGTTGTCTTCTCGAGGATGAGTCGTTTGTGCTATCAGCCAGAGCTTAAAGTTATTTATAGTTCTTGTATTTTTATTTCCATTTCTATTTTAACTATTTGTGTATTATTATTTAATGGTAAACTTCTGGGCATTCCAAATGTTGTCTTTTTCATGTGATTAAAAATATATATCTACATAGCTAATAAATTGACTGTTAATCTATGTGTAAAAAAAAAAGCAATGGAAGTATAATCTAACAAGCATATAGGGATTAGTCGGAATGAATTACCTTATTGAATTAGTTTTTGTATAAGCAGCATTTTAGTTTTTACAGCAAATTGAATATTATTTTGACTCGGCTTTCATATAATAAATATTTACCAGGCTCCAGACCATATCATATTAATCAAATTAATAATTAAATAGTTCCAAAAGCTTTTGTGCATTAAGATTAGGACGTGAGCATAACAAAATGCTTGTGGGCCCATGTTAATGTTAGTTTATTAGTTGATTGATTCAAAAATGAATAATTGTACATGCTAATAAATTGCTTAACATTGTAACATTAAAGTATTGTTAATTGCTTTTTGGTATATGTAAATCTTAAACTGCTGACTAGAGAACACGACGAGACGACGAGGACAACGACAGCAATGATGCGGTTGGTTTTCTTCATTGGTTGTGGATGTGTTGGCAGCGCAACGTACATTTCTTGTGGTGGCAGGATATATTGATTACAATATGGTTTTTTAAGCACGCTTCTTGCTCATGTAGACGCGTCCGCACATATATAAAACATGCGTACAGGCATAAATGTTTCCAAGAGCGCTGCCCAGCAGTGCTCCAATTACATTTGGTATGGGATACACCTGCCAGTCACGGCCCCAATCTAAAGGGGCCACCACACTGCCGGCCCAAGCGCCAAGAATGCCACCCAGGGCATTGTACTTAAACAGATGCAGCGCCGTATCCTCGCATTTAGTTACGAAGTCAGGCTTCTCACAAAAACACACCTGTAAAGCACCACCTCCGCCCAGTAGAAAAACTGTGGGCGAAACTGTTAGCAGTGTCATCAGTAGCGATAACACAAACGTCTGCTCGTAGTTAGCCAAAACTGGTGCTCCTAGAATGATGCAGATGAAAGCGTAGAGCATGGTGCACAGAAATTGCAGCGTAAGGCCACCGAGCAGTTCACGCGGCGTAAAATAGGCAGCCTTTTTTTGACGTTGCTTGACCGTTAACACGCCATCCTCAATGCGCCCAAAGAAGCGGGCCAATATGACTTTGAGAAGTTCGCCAATGAAAACAATTGGCACAATCAGGGAATCCCAGAAGCTACCCAGATGCGCCCAATTGCGGCGGTACTGCATGTAGGTCATACATATCAGTATTGTGGCCAGGCTGAGCGACACGTGGAAGAGCTGATGCTTGGTCTTTTGCTGATCGAAACGCGAAACCATATTGCCCACAAAATGTGCAAAAAATGCAATTACTTTTAACAATTTTTTCTAGATACGGATGTAGAGTTGTTTCGAATCATTCAGACAGTACGAATGAACTAATTTTTGTACTGAATGAATGAACTAAATCGTTAATTATCGTTCCTTTTAGTCGCTTGACTCAAATTGTCAATCGATTTTTCGAACATAGTTCTTTGGAGAGCGGTATAACTTTTTGAATTTAAATCAGAGATTTCCAAGCCCATTGCTAGATTCTAGAGTCAACAAAATTTTAATAAAATTAACAATTTACAAAATGATTTGGATAGACAAGTGACGGAAAATGGCTAACTACCCCTTTGATTAAAATATAAAAACAAAAACTAATGGTACTAAACTAATTCAGTGAGCTAAACTCCATGAGGCATTTCTATTCGATGTGTTTAAAATTCAAAACTATTGAAAGAATAGAATTGCGGGGTTCCTGAAACTGAAAATATTAACTTTTATTTAAAAACATATAATTATATCTAATTTTTTATAATTATTGATATTAAAGACTTCAGTTTAAAAGTAATAACATTTAGTTATGTATGAAAAATAAATTAAAAATATTAAAATATTGTATCTTGTATTTAAAAATGTTTTTTTTTACATGTATTTATATATACGTCACTTTTATCATTTATTTTCATATGAACTCACAAAAACACTACAATCGATATTTATTTTTATATTATTAATATTATCGATACTTTTGCAACTATTGTGTAGCGCTACACTGTCATTTCATCAGCGCTATCACATAATCACTTTACACTTTCAATTAATTATTTGCTGCGGCTCTTGTTTTTGAATAAATTGATATTCAATTGCATTCAGAAATTATTGTTAAAATGCTTGCCCGTGCGATACGTGCGCGCTCCATGCTGCGGGGCCTTTCCACAATGACTGCCTGCACACTCAACCGTCGTACACAAAATTCCATGCTTGAATATTTCAACGAGGTGCGTCTACTGCGTTACAAGGGAGCAGCATCTCTGGTTCAGACACAGCGATACTTTAGCAAGAAGCGTGGCGATGAGGACGATGTGATGGCTGAGGCGGAGCCTGAACTGTTGACGGATCATCGCGATTCCCAGCAGCTGCCGGCAACTGTTGCCGTCCCAGATGTGTGGCCCCATGTGCCAATGCTGGCGATGCGACGAAATCCTTTGTTTCCGCGTTTCATGAAGATTGTCGAGGTTGGCTGCTTAATAAACTGTTCAAAAGCCAACATTTTGTTTAAACGCATTTTGCTTTCATAGGTTTCCAATCCGGTTATTATGGATCTACTGCGTCGCAAGGTGAAGTTAAATCAGCCGTACGTAGGTGTATTCCTCAAGAAATCAGATGGCGAGGAGGAACTTGTACATAAGCTGGACGATGTGTATGATGTAGGCACCTTTGCCCAAATTCAGGAACTCCAGGATCTAGGTGACAAGCTTCGAATGGTTGTTGTGGCTCATCGTCGCATCAAAATCACTGGCCAAGTAGTTGAGGATGTGAAGCAGCCTTCCAAGCCAGGTAAGCGTCAGATATTAACACTGCCCAAATATTGTGACAATTGCGTCGTCTCTTAACTCCCAGTGAAAATGACAACCTTGCATTATCCAATATTTAATATAAAATTACGCATCCCAGCTGAAGATCAAACGACTGCGACCGATACAACTGCAACAAAATCGGTCAGTCGAAGGAAATCTCGTGGACGCCGGGGACATACCCACCAAAAACTGCAGGAAGCGGCCAGCGCTGAGGAGCTTGTGCAGAGCCAGACGCTTGAAGAGCCGCTAGCTAGTGGTCGTGTAGAGCAGAAAGCAACACCTAAGCCATCAAAATCTACGGAATCTGATACGACAGCAACAGCTGCTGATTCTGCTGAAACGGACGCGGACACAGAATCAACTACAGACACATCTGGACCTCCAGTGCTTATTGTCAAGGTAGTAAACGTCAAGCAGCAGGCGTACAAACAAACCGAAGAGGTTAAAGCTTTAACACAGGAGATTATCAAAACATTGCGCGATATTATCACCATGAATCCTCTGTACAGGTAAGTTGTACCATTTTCAAGACAGATCTTTCCTTTTAAAATTAAAAAAAATATATTGGCAATATAAGATTGTTAAAACCAATAAGGCATCGTTGTTATAATCCTGAAATTTTTAATAGCGGACTATACTATATAAAAACGAAGCTTTTTCCTGTAGTTAGGCTAAGAAATGTTAAGATCATTTAATTCAAAATTTATTATTATAAAATATAAAGTTTCTTGCATGATTAGCGTACTAATTATACTAGCTCATATTAATTAAGAAAAACGATTTTGTATAATTGTAGAGAGAGCCTACAGCAAATGCTGCATCAAAATCAACGAGTGGTTGATAATCCCATATATTTGTGTGACTTGGGTGCCTCATTATCCGCGGGTGAACCAGCGGAGCTGCAAAAAATCCTGGAGGAAACGGATGTGAGTGTTTTGTATTCATATACCTTTATTTATTAAAAAGCTACTTATTTTATACAGATACCTGAAAGGCTGCTGCTCGCATTGGCGTTGCTCAAAAAGGAATTGGAGTTGTCACGATTGCAGCAAAAGATTGGACGCGAAGTGGAAGAGAAAGTGAAGCAACAACATCGCAAATACATACTCCAGGAGCAGCTAAAAGTCATCAAAAAGGAGTTGGGCATTGAAAAGGACGACAAGGATGCAATTGGCGAAAAATATCGCGATAAACTCAAGGACAAGACCGTACCGGAGAGTATCATGACTGTCATTGACGAGGAACTGACCAAGCTGAGCTTCTTGGAGAGCCATAGCTCAGAATTTAAGTATGTCGCATATTTAAAAAACATAATTTATATGTTATATTTATAATTTATCTGTAACCTATTCAGCGTTACACGCAACTATTTAGACTGGCTTACATCGTTGCCTTGGGGCGTCATTAGTTCCGAGAATCTATGCCTTGATAAGGCCACTGAAATCCTAAACAACGATCATTACGGCATGGAGGACATTAAGAAGCGTATCTTGGAATTTATAGCTGTTAGCTCGCTAAAGGGTTCTACCCAAGGCAAAATATTATGCTTTCATGGTCCGCCCGGAGTTGGAAAGACAAGCATAGCCAAGTCTATAGCACGAGCTCTAAATCGCGAGTATTTCCGGTTTAGTGTTGGCGGCATGACTGATGTGGCAGAGATTAAGGGTCATCGCCGCACCTACGTGGGCGCCATGCCCGGTAAACTTATTCAGTGCCTGAAGAAGACTAAAACGGAGAATCCTTTGGTGCTCATCGATGAAGTGGACAAGATTGGAAAGTAAGTAAACTGGAGTAAATACTAGAAGATTTGTATATTAATTATTAATTTTATTTTGATATAAACAGAGGCTATCAGGGTGATCCTAGCTCCGCACTGTTGGAACTGCTGGATCCCGAGCAAAATGCCAATTTTCTTGATCACTATTTGGATGTGCCCGTTGACTTGTCACGTGTGCTATTCATTTGTACAGCAAATGTGATTGATACGATACCCGAACCATTGCGTGATCGCATGGAACTTATCGAAATGTCCGGCTATGTGGCCGAGGAGAAGGTGGCCATTGCACGCCAGTACCTGATACCACAAGCCATGAACGACTGTGGTCTAACGGAAAAGCACGTCAATATAAACGAGGATGCGTTGAACATGCTCATACGTAGCTATTGTCGCGAGTCTGGCGTTCGTAATCTTCAGAAGCAGATTGAGAAGGTCATACGGAAGGTTGCCTTCCGCCTTGTCAAGAAGGAAGGCGATGAATTCCCAGTTAATGCCGAAAATTTGACAACGTTCCTGGGTAAACAAGTATTTAGTTCCGATCGCATGTACAACATCACGCCAGCCGGTGTGGTTATGGGCTTAGCTTGGACAGCAATGGGCGGTTCATCGTTGTACATTGAAACTTCTAAGCGTCACATACGCGCCGAGAAACCCGAATCCAATGCAGGCTCGTTACACATAACTGGTAATCTGGGCGATGTGATGAAGGAATCCGCACAAATTGCTCTAACCGTTGCGCGAAACTTCCTGCACTCGTATGAGCCAACGAATAAGTTCTTGGAACAAGAGTAAGTGTCCTATTAGGTGTCTAATGTAACTACTTTACTTATCTATCTACTTTCCCTGACAGACACATTCACCTGCATGTGCCTGAAGGCGCAACGCCCAAAGATGGACCCAGTGCTGGCGTAACCATAATTACGGCTTTAATTTCACTAGCCAGTGGAAAGTCAGTGCGTCCAGATGTGGCCATGACGGGTGAGGTCTCCCTTAAGGGCAAGGTTCTGACTGTTGGCGGCATTAAGGAGAAGACGATTGCCGTAAGTTTTATGTGAAAAAGGTTTAAGACAATATCACTTAATTTTCATTGCTTTGTAGGCTCGTCGTAGTGGTGTAACATGCCTCATTTTGCCCGCTGACAATAAAAAGGACTTTGATGAGTTGCCCAGCTTCATCACCGAAGGCTTGGATGTGCACTTTGCCAGCAACTACGAAGATGTTTATAAAATTGCATTTTCGGATCCAGACCTTATTACTAAAACAAGCGACAGCAGTGCTACCAAATCGGCACCCCGTGAAAAGATTCCTAGCGCTGCCACGGCTAAGTCTGGCACCACATAGTTATAGTCACTGAGTTTATATTAAGTAATGGGTTGGGCTTTGGGGACACAAATCGAGTTCACATATACTTTGTTAGAAATGACTAACTTTGTCAAGCTCTGTATATTTAGGTCTGTATATTAAGAACAAGGCATTTGTTGATCTAATGCCTAGTAAATTGAATGTAAATGACGATAAAAATATATATATTGTATGTTATATATCCGCATTAGATATGATCCAGTCCAGATAGCGATCCACGCGTGTATATATACCAGGACGCCTTGGTTCGCCGCAGCGCACACCCCAGGAAACAATACCAATGCTCACCCAGCGTTGATTGGGCAACTGTACCACTAGCGGTCCACCGCTATCACCCTGACAGCTGTCCTGCCCGCCTTCTGGCATCCCAGCGCAAATTACTGTGTCCGGAATGTTATCCACCATAGCAGACTGGCAATCGGATTGCTTCCACACCGGTAAATTGGCCTACAAATATAAATCAAACTTTAAATATTATTTGCCACGCACGTAAAGTGTGTTAGCCTTACCTCCATGAGTATTTTGGAATGCGGTCCACTAAACTTTTGGGTGCCCCAACCCATGACAATGGCATTGCGTCCCGTCCAGTCCTCATTCAGTGGCGGCATGCATACCGGCCATATATAGCTGTTGAATAACGTTGGCCGATCAATCCGTATAAGTCCGATATCATTTACATAGGTCAAGGGATCGTAGTCTAAATGCACAACCATGCTACCAATGCGAAAGTCCCGAGCTCGCGTCTCATTTAATTGCTGTTTCAATTGGCCATGATTTAATATTTGTTAATTTTTAAATTTCTCACATATTTACATGAGTGTTGTACTCGCCCAGTCGTACAAAAATGTCCTCTTTGCTGAGCTTGTAGATGCAATGGGCTGCTGTAAGCACATGGCGATCTGTAATGAGCACACCTCCGCACCAAACGTGTGGTCGACCCTCTTGCAGCAACGCCGCCATCCAGGGCCATTCATCGGACTCCGCTGGACGTCCACCAGATATCCTAGGAAATTGACGTGTTGTAATTCCGCAGCCTCGTTGCTCCGGTCGATTGATAATTCGCGGTGAATCTGTATCTGAGCTGCTCGAGATCTGAGGACTAAAGCGAGAACTAGTCGACTGTTCCGTACAGCAAATGCCTATGGCGCTATTTAATGGAATGAAGTTCTTGGTGAATTTACAACTGTCTAGATTCTGGACTATAGGAATTTACCTCTTCTCAATGATGCACAACTGGGAGACAACTCGCCAAACGTCGTTTTTCAAGTCCGGCATTCGGCAGTAGATGATGTGGCGACAACGTCCCGAGTCACCTAAGGGAGTGCGACAGGGACCATAGTCCTTATTTTCCTAAAGACGAAAGGCTAACGTAAGTTATCGGAATAGTCTTATCTTATATATAAATTTACTTTTAACTCTGTCATATTTTATCATATAACTAAACCCATGTTAAACAAGATACAGAAATGGAATACCTTTCAAAAATCTCTTTTTTTGTATAGGAAGGATTTCCTATTTAAGTTTTAAAAAATGGGGATCCTATTTTGTTCAAATTTAAAATAATTCATACCAAAACAACCCTTAAAAGTTATTTTTTAAGATTATATTTTTAATTTTAACGGATCCATATCCTTTTTCCGATGTTTGACTTATATACTTACTAATAATGGTGAACTGCCGCCAGTTGTTGCTTGTCTCTTGCTCAGACGATGACGTGTTAGAAAATTTGATACGCTGTCATTATCATTATTATTGTGAGCATTAGTTTGAGTATATAGCTTGTTCTCTGCGGCACCCCATTGGAATTCATCATTGTCGTTTAATTCAAGAAGATCTTAAGTACAGAAGCATTCAATATCTAAAACTGATTAGAAATCCCATATCTATACATACCAGTGTATTCAGTGGAGTAACTTTTGGATTGCACCAGCCTTCCGCTGAGGCTTAGTAGTGCTAAAAATATTAGCTGCAAGCACTTCATCATTGCTTCGCAAACTAAACTTGAAAATTAATTTTTTCCCACTTTTGCAAATATATGGTTATTATATTATCGCGTGCCGCTTCCGTTGCCAGCTATCGAGGTTTTGTTTTCTGTAGGGCTCTGTATAAGCTGATGCGGCTGAGCTATAGATCGTTAATCCGTTGTTCTCTCTCCAAGCTCAGTTTATAATATGCACAACGGTTCACCTTGCTTGTGAACTTGTTTTGAGACGTTGACACTTTTGGATTTTCCTTTGTAAATAATATATAATGATATATGTACATATAATAATTGCAAGACGCGTACAGCGCTCAGACACGAATCGGACAATACATGCTGATATCGAAAACTTGAGCTCCGGAGAGCATTTAAGCTTTTAGAGTGTAGTTGCCTCCTTATATATATATTACTATAAACACAGAAATGTTTATAATATTTTGGTACTGTACAGTGCGTCTTATCTGTGAAGTGAAGCACCAACATGCCGGTCCCTTTTAATGCTTATGAGCTATGTAGCATTAGACCCAATTTTAAATTTATTTTGCCAACTAACCCATATTCGAATATGATACTCATAGTTGTAGTGCTGTTGATCATCAACTTTTGTTTTTTTTTTTTTAACTGACATTACTGCCCATAAAGTCAGAAGACGTGTCGTGCATTGCTAATGATGCGGTTCAGCGGGTTTTGATTCCATAGAAGTTGTTGCAACTATTACCAAATACAATAAAAACAGCTAACTAAATTCAACGAGTGCATTTAATTGCCCATTCCAAGGCATATCGTTAGCTATACATCAAATAAACAGATTATATTCTCAAACCGGAATAAGTGAAAAACTGTTATTAAAAAGAAGCTTCAATCAGCTTTGAATATAAATATCTGAAAATTCACAAGATAAATATTATACTATGCAACAGAATCTCTAAAGTCAAATAATCACTTTTAAAACATTGTTACAATTTATTGCTGATATTTGTTAACTAAATACAACAGTATTTTGTGCATCCTGCACATATCGTAATTTAATACACACAAAACTTAAACTAAAAATTTGGATAACAAAATAACCATCTACAGGCTTTAGTTTCAGAGTTCTTATAAAAATTGATTTTTTTTCTTTAGCTATTTTCTTGGTTTTTTGAATTTTTTGATTTTTTTTTTGTATAGATAGTATTACAAGTAGTTCTCAAAAGGGTCTCACAAAAATATAAATAGAGCGTGTCGTGTGGAAACCTATGTACGGTTTAGCGGTGTAAATAACTAAATATATCTAAGTATATAAGTAAATATGTATATAAAATCAGTACACATTTATATGCTTATATATATATATATATATATGTATATATGTATATTGAACCTTTGGTTTTCGAAAACATTCACTACTACACACACAGCTAATAGTACACATTTATATGTTGGGATCTCAATACGTTGTTTTTATATCGTACAGTTATAATTAGGTGGATTTTGACAGGCCTATATCATTGTGTCTCTGGCTCTGCTCAATTTTAAGTTTATTTGAATTATGTAATGTTTACATAAATTGATTGTTTTGTGCATGAAGCCTTGATTGAATGATGAAGTACATGTGTGAAATGAGATTTTTGTTTTCTATTTTTCTCATTTTGTCGTTTCTAAGTTTATGCTTTGGACAACAGTCAAATCGTTATATTCATTATTTTAGGATCACATTTAGGTTTACAAAATCATATAATAAAGTCAATATATAATTATATATTGATTATGCAAATATATATTTATCCAGTGTGGGACAGATAAGGAGCTGTGCGAGGGAAGACAGAAAATTTGTGCTTTGTCCACTTTTGAGCAAAGGAAATTCAAGTTGTATTAAAGCCTGGTCTTAAGCGTATTTTTTATTTCTGGAGTTAGACTAGAAAAACGAAAAACTAATTGGAAAATATAGTTATTTTGCTTTTCATTTAAAATGTTATTAAAATCATTGAAATAATCACGGTCTTCTGAAGAAAAGATATTTGGTAATTTTTCTTTTCAGTTTTTCCTTACTTTCTCCTTTTTCACCGTGAAAAACAAACTTGGAAAATTTGCTTAGATTAATTGGAGGATGGTTTTATAAAATTACTTATACTTGATTTTATCTGCACAAAATTTTCAATTGGCAGGCAAAAAAATTAATAGTCAAAATATTTCGTTCTTTTAAAGGGAACTCTTTTTTGATTTTTGCTTATCATACGACAAAAGGGTGTCTGGTCATACAAATACTATTTCAATGATCTCAATTTTGTTTACTAAGCTTACAAATTGCATGTTTTTGATTATAATCCTTAGGCTTCTGCATTCAATTTAAAATTTTTAGTCAACTAGTCGAACGCCCGCCTCTACATCCTCGGCCATGGTGACGCCTTTGCCCTTTTTCTTGCCCTCCGCCGATGGCTTCTTCTTGCTAAGCACCAGAGTTTCGGGCTCATCCTGGGATTGTTGCCGTTTGCCACCAGTTGCGCCGGCTCCTCCATTGCTGCGTAGCTTGAAACGTGTCGTGGCTGCGGCCGCATTATTGTTGGCGCAATTGCAGATAGCATCAAAGATGCGGACTACAAAGCCGCGAGCGCGATTCACAACTTTGCCGTTCTTAAAATCTGGTATGGCGAAACCTAAAGAGATTAGTGCCAATGCAATAAATTTTAAAATAAAAAATTTTCGGTGATAGACTTACGGAAAAGTGCAACGAAAATACTTGCATGCAATCGAGGAAAAATCAAGAAAATTATCACAAAGCAAATTATTTATTTAATTGATGCCACTTTTAATTGGCAGCTGTCACAGTGCGTTGCCACGCCCTCCCCTAAAAAAGCTTATAAAGCGAACCATGCAACCCTCATCCAAAGCATTCTCGTGTTATTATGCGACTTAACAAATCATCTTCAGCCCCACTGCTTGGCTATTGGTTCAGGTCCAGGTGTAGGTCCTGCCAGCTGCTGCTCGGATTGCTGCTACTCTTGCCGGGTCTCTGCGTTGGCGTGAATATGCAACAGTTTATACAATCGCTGGACATGATGCGCAATGGATGTTTGCCCAAATTCAAAGTGCCACAGGACATTCTAGATCGCGTACGTGATGGCTATTTCGAAACGGAACCAACTCCAGACTTGCTGGTGAGCGCATACGTCATATGGTTTATCTTTGTATTGTGATTCATTCATTTCCCGTAGTGCTACACGAAATGCGTGGCCCAGCTGGCAGGCACCTTGACCAAAAAGGGAGAGTTCAGTGTCTCCAAGGCCTTCGCTCAGATGCCCATTATTCTGCCACCTGAACTGCAGGGACCAGCAAAAGCTTCGCTAACACATTGCAAGGATGTGCGTAAGTACACAATTTACTTTCTAATATTACATTTTCAAATTAATTGATAAATGTGAATGTCAACGGTTAAAAATTGTTTAAATTAATAAGATATTTAACAGTTTTTCTTGTCCTTGCGCTCATACACAAAATTGCTTATAAAATCAAAAATCAAATTATTTTAAAAAAATAACGAAAAGTTAATTTATACATTATAAACGCTCCAATTATTATTGAACTGATTGTTAAAAGATTTGTCCATGTTAATAAATTAAATGATTTGTAATGCATTTTATCGTTAAATTGGCATTAAATGAAATACACATAATATAGAATCGGAAATAGGAGTCGTAATTTGGCTTTAATCGATTTTGGTAAGCTAGTAAACAATAACATAAATAATTACAATCTAATTATGAGTTTGGCCGAGGTGTCTAAGAAAGCTATTTAGTCATATATCAAATCATAGGGACGATTACTCTAATATTCAGGCTAATATGCTTCAATTTTAAAAATATTTCCACCTAACTTTCTAATTCAAAGTTGAAAAAATTTAAGTAATATTCTATTTTTTCGCTATAATAGGAAGAATTGGTCAAAAACTAGGTGATTGTAGGATTGTATTAAAACCTTTTCTAATTTTTCACAAACATTTTCTACTATAAATCATTTTAACAACCAAAAGTAGCTTTTCTTTCTTGAATAACAATTTCCTTTCTTGATTTTATTAAAAATATATCTGTCAAGCTTAATTGATTTATAAAATGATGTAGCAATTTTGAATTTATGTCTAAAGAAATTAAATTAAACTTTTTGCCACTTAGTTATTAATTAACATAATACATTTTGCAGCATTCTAAGATTTTTCCGTCTGATATTTAATATATTTATTAAATATATATTATGACGTAGTTAAACATTATTTTTATAATGTATTTTATTTTTACAAAATTCGCTTAACCGTTGACATCCTCTGACAAGATAAACCCCCTTTGTTTATAAGAATTTTTACATTTTTTTTATAGAAAAAACCTACAAAGACTCATGCGAGAAGGTATACTACACAAGCAAATGCATGGCAGATTTTGATCGGGAACACTTTAAATTTCCATAGCAAGAAAAGAATTAACAAATTTTTTGGTACTTGGGTTCTACTTACTCTGTCGTTTCTCCTTGCCCTGCAAAAAGAAGCGTGTGTGTGAAATGCATTGTATAAATTGTTCGATTTTACGGATAATAAATGATTAGCCAACCTGTTGCGATTTTTGTGCATCAAGCGTACGTTTATTGGCCTCCGTTTCGGCGCGTTGGACCACCTCATCAATGAATTGATGCAGGTCGGCCATGTTATTGGGATTCTGTTTAAAGTGGTCGATGCGCGCCTCCAGAGTTTCCGTTTCAATCATGTCAACACTGTCCGGAGAGGCTGGCTCTGGTTCCGCAAATCTTGCGTGCATTTTTAATTTATTTTTATAAATATTATTGTGTAAAAAAAGCTGTGCAAATGTTTTTTCTGATTAACTTTGTCTTTGTCTCATACACTGTGATTTGGTATGTACAAGGAGTTTGCTTTGTGCTAGTTATTGGTAAAAATCAATAGACGCCACTACACATTCCTCGCACATGCGTGTTGCATGCGTGCCGACTGATGGGGTGGGGATTTAATTGTAAGTACTTGGATATATGGTTTAATTCGGTTTATTTATGTTGTACAAACTTTCTGCTTAAAAAACTAAGGGGTAAAGCACAAGGCTATTCCAGATGTGATAAATCATCCAGCTCGGGCGGCGCGCGCACTATTTCCGTTTCTATGATCAACGATGTACTGGCATCCACCATAATGCTCTGAAATGCGTATAAACAGCAGATTAGAGTAGAGGATTTAGGGAGTTGGCAGGTATCCAGGACTGCTACACACATTATCATTGTTGCGCGCTGTTAGCAAACTATTTGCACTGCCTGTTGACGATGAATTCGAATTCGAT
The DNA here is from genome assembly GCA_035043045.1 of Hirtodrosophila alboralis. Classification (NCBI taxonomy): domain Eukaryota; kingdom Metazoa; phylum Arthropoda; class Insecta; order Diptera; family Drosophilidae; genus Hirtodrosophila; species Hirtodrosophila alboralis. The sequence goes on from JAWNNH010000094.1 coordinate 453,066, forward strand.
GCATTGGCGCCATTTGCCGACGAGGATGACAGCACCACACTGTGCGGTGAGCTGCCCCGTCGCACCACTTTGGCCTGTGACTGCTGTGGGGAGTTCTGTGTGACAATGACAAACTTTTGCGGTGGCTGATTCGCTTGTATCGCGCGTATTTGCGGCAGGGCGGCTACCACAGGGCTGCTGAAGAAAATAAATTAAATGAATACAATAATAATCATTATCAAAGAATATAAAGCACCTTCTGGCTTGTGATCAATTTATTTTTTAAAAATATATAACTTACCCTTGTCTTTGTGAGCTGGGCATGGAGACGCGTCCTATTGTCGTAGCCGTTTGAGCGGCGCTTGTTATGGGTGCCGTGCTGATGCTGCTCGAGGATAACGTAACAGTGCTGCTAGCAGGTGCATTGCGCACTTTGACAACAGCCTGACATAGCGAGGGACCCAGAAAACCAAAATCATTCTTATATTCCTCAACAATGTCTGGTGCAGCGCGCATTTGTTTTAGTATGGGCGGACAGCATTTTTGCAGCATGGCGCGTATATGACCGGCGGCGGTTTTATCTGTATTGCTCATTGAGGTACCTAGCAGATGTGGCTCAATGCGTTCCGAGATGAATTTTAAGCGTGGTATAATAAACACTTTAATCACCTCGCCGCCAAGCTCTGCGAGGCCCGCAATTGATCCATAGAGAGATGATAAATGGGTTTTGTCGTTTTGCAGAGCCTTGCTAAAGATTCTGTAAATGAATAGGAATTTCAGGGCAAGTTAATTATATAATCGTATAAACTAAATGTTACAAAAATTAATTTAAAAAAAATAAATTAGCATATATAATTTTCGTACCGTGTTACACGAGTTTGCAGATTATTTGTGAGTGTGTTGAATGTTTTACAAATTTGTGCCATGAGACGTGAGGCAAAATCGCGCAATGCCCAATGATTGTCCAGTTCCGGTCGCATACAAAGCTGCTTGGATACAATGCAGGTCATCACAGAAGGTATCAGTTCGTGTAGCTAAAATAAGGAAAAAATATATAAATTAAAGGACAATTATAATTGCGGCTGCAACTTACGTATTTCTCTAGAAACAGTGAGGGATTATCGAGAAGAGCGCGTACCATGCGCATCAAATAAATCAAAAGCGCTAAATTATTTTGGACAACGTTAACTTTGACGCCTTCGGCTATAAAGGTGCACATGCGGGGCAACATTTCGTGCAAACCCGGATCAGAGCCCAGAGATTGTAGCGCTTCTGCACGACGTGGCTCATCAGATCCGACACAGGCTTCGGTGATCTCTTTATAGTACAGCTGCTGCTCTACAGACAACTCGTGGGTGGCCAGTTGCTTAACATGTATCGTCTCGACATTCTTTAGTTTATGGATTTTGCCCGTAGTCGGTTTACCGGCGGCATCTTTGTTGAGACCCTGATCAAGTTTGATGACGGGATTTACAGAGTCCATGAATTGTGAGTCCTTAGAGAGAGGCGGCGGATTTTCCGGTACAGTGGGCTGGATGCCCTCCACAACAAACCAGTGGGAGCGAAGGGTAAGATCAAGTGGTATCTTAATCGAACTATTGGCGGTTATCTCACTTAAATCGATCTCCTTATCCTCAGTAAAGTGCAACTCACGACCACCGCCAGAGGCAAACCGAAAGGGTATAAAATCCTTGGCTACAAATCCATATTGGGGCTCAATGTTTCGCACCTTGAGCGCCATGTCGATGTCTCTCACCGTCAGCTTTTGGCGCTTGGCATGGTTCATAAATTTAGCGCTATCCTGCACAATGCGTTTTAGCTTTATGGAAACATCTTCAGCCAGCTCCTTGGCGGCATCGTCTGATAGAGAGCCGACGCCAATGCTTTCGGCAATTACTTTCATTGATTCCGCTGATATGCTGGAACCGTAGAGCATACTGCTTCCGCTGCTACTATTTTTTGACGATTTGTTACTCATTTTAATAAATAAACAAAGATTTTTCGCCCCAAAGGCCGAATTCAGAGATGTGATACTATTGCTGTCGCTTATCGAATTTTCCGATAGTAATGCACTCATCGATTGCTATCATAATCAGTGCTGGTAAGCGTACATAATGTAAATTGAACTACTCGATAGATTGAATGCACACGATATATCGATATGTCTTATCATCCCTAATTCGCAGTTTCTTTTCTTTATTTATGTTCGTACTTTGTGGCTTTTTTGTTTTATTATTGAAATTATAGAAAATATTATGCAAATTATTGCCAAAGTTATGCCATAAACAATTATAATCCAATACAAGTGTATAATATGATCAGCAATTAAATGCAAGTGCACTGAAGCATGTCGCGTCGCGCCTTTCGAACAAAGCAGCAGCAGCAGTGAAAATTCAACGCGAGACTGCAGAGTGAAAACGGCGCCATTTTAAGAAACAAAACAAAGCCACAAGCAAAAGCAGAAAGCAAAACTTGAATGCAATGCAATTAAAGGCGCAAAACGCATTTGCATATGCTCAACTAACAATTTCGTTATCTCTGTGCATAATCAATTAACACTAAAACGAAAATACTAAACGTAAGTGTGTTTCTATGTGTGTGTGTGTGTGTGTGCGCGTGAATAAATGTCGCCACCTAACCGTCCCCCCCGTCTCTCTGCTCTGTTGCTGCACTCTTACTATGTCTATTTGTCTGTCGCGTTGTGGTTTGACCTACTTTGATTGTCAAAAATTCTGAACATACTGTAATTAATGTGACCAGATTATATATATATACTTTTGTTATATTGCCATCACAGCGCCGCCCTCGAGTCGAAATATGAGCAGTGGCCAAAATGAGGCATCCGCAGCAGCAGCAAAAAAGGAAAAGGAACTTGAAACGCAGCAACGTACACAAGAATCCGGCAGTGAAAATGAGGCAAGTATGAATTTAATATTAAGTTCACACGTGACCAATTAATAAGCGCAAGGTATACCAAGCTGAGGTGAGATCTGTGAAAATAATTGCAGCAGAAAAGAACCCTCTATACCTTTGTACCGACGCAATCATCCCTTAAGGTACTCATGATCCACACAACTTTAAACAACAGTTGTTCTTATATGGTTCATTGCAATACGTCCTATTGCATTATATATTTACTTTTGTTCCTGTTTGGCTAGAGGGATCCAGGGGCGGCACCCTGAGGGGTCTGCTTGGTCTTTTTGTATTTTGAATGCAGATCCTTGATCTACAGAGTATGACAATAACAAGAATTTTAAAATATAAAAAAAATCATTGCATTGCATGGCATTGTTGTAAACTTTTTTTTTTAGATTAAATATTTTTTTTTTTATTGGGGGTGCACTTTAATGCAAAAAAAAACTGGTTTTTTGCTGGACATTCACACCTAAATTCTAGAATATTTAATCAGAAATTCTGTAAAACTTCTCTTAGTAATATTCTCCATTGAATGTTTCCTCTTGTAAAGTAAATTTCTAGGGTACAAAAAAATACTTAATAAATATTTATTAAAAATATATGTTTTCTCAAAATTAAAATAGCAGACCTCTGTTAAATTATCTCATATTAAATTAGTCTATATAGCAATTTTAAAGTTACAACTTTTCAATTCAAAAAGCGTAATTAAATTCGCGTATGTTCCATATCCCTATGTGTGGAATATACACGTATAAATTGGTATAAAGTTGAAAATTATATAAATAAATATTAAATCAACTGAGTCACGAGTGAACTAAAATTAATAATTAATTAATTACAAAATGAATTTGTATTAACTTTTAATTTATTTTTGTAGGAAACTGACTCCATTACGGATCAATCGAGTCAATCGAAGTCAACGAAATCAGCAACACAATTTAGCGTGCAACGTTCGGATACTGATGGACTACGAATGAGAATATCAGCTATAAGAAACCCGCCCACAACAACAACAGCACCAACAGCAATTTCTACAAATTCAACAACTAAAAAGGAAACATTAACTAAAATAGACGCAACTGAAAATTCACGAAAAAAGCTAACAAAAGTGCGTAAAATGAGTGAAACGCATGAAACAAGCGGCTGTTCCAAGGCCGAGGACAAGAATAAGGAAAAAGATAAAGAAAAAGTTAAAGAGAAAGAGAAAGTCTTGTCAACTGTAAACACAACCAAAAAGATTAAAGTCAAACGCAAGAAAATTGCGCAAAAGAACAGCAACAATCTTAATAATAATAATAATAATAACAATAATAATATTAATAATATTATTAGTAAAACAAAGCGCATGTCTGCAACAGCTTTCAGTTCAGACTCTGAAGATGATTTGCCATTAAAAGTGCATTTGCAACGTGCACCACGTTTGCTGCTCACAGCCATTGGCAGTGCTCATGGTGCTCAGGGCGGTGACAACATGGGCATCTCTAGCAGCGACAACGAGGAGCTGCCCGATTTGGTAAAGGCAGCCATAAAACGTGTAGAAAGTGATACCGAAGACAACAGCAGCGTCACAGCGGCAGCAGCTGCAAAATCGAAGCAACAACAATTGCCACAATATCAGTCAACGTTGCTGCAGGATTTTATGGAGAAGACACAAATGTTAAATCACACTGGTAATGCCAGCAGCAGTCTAATCAAATCAACGACGCAACAAAACGCAGCGGCAACTGAGAACAGCAACAATATGCAACAGCAGCAGCAACGTAAGCGACGCGGTCGTCCTAAAAAATTACAGCCAACTGCTGCAACTACTGGAGCTGCTGCTGTGGCAGCTGTTGTTGCTGTTGCTGTTGCAGTGCCCACCATAAATGAGTCTGCCGACTCGGGCGTCATTAGCACAACGCCCTCACCCAAAATGCAACAGGTGGCAACGAGTGATAATGCCAAGCCTAAAATTGATATGGCATATTTAGATAAGCGCATGTATGCAACAGAGCGTGTGTTGTATCCACCGCCGCGCAGTAAGCGACGTCAGGGCAACAAACAAAAGGCCACTAAAGAGGATCTACAAATCGATCCACTTTGGCGTAAAATCGATGTTAATAAAAAGTTTCGTTTGCGTAGCGTTAGCGGCTATAAAAGCGATGGCGGCGGTATCGGCGGCAGCGGCGGTGGCGGTGGCACAAATACAATTTGCAGCAAAATCTTGGCAGCCAAAAGCGGTTACGTTTCGGATTATGGCAGCGTGCGGCATCAGCGTCACAATCACAATTCTGGCTACAAATCCGATGCCAGCTGCAAGAGCCGCTACAGCAGTCGCAGCTGCACAAGTCGCCGCATGAGTCGAGCCAAAAGTTGCGGCTATCGCAGCGACTGCAAGGAATCATCGGGCAAATCGAGTAAATCTCTGCGTCGACGTCGACGCGCCTCAATGCTAAAAAGCAGCCACGAGCAGGCAACAAGTGCCCTAAACGATGAACACGATCAGGATATACTGCAGCTAGCCGGACTCTCGTTGGGCCAGAGCAGCGAGGAGAGCAATGAGTATATTAGCAAGCCCAGTTTAAAGTGTTTGCCCAGCACCAGCGCCAGTAAAAAATATGGTGAAATCAATCGATTTGTGGCAACAGGTCAATATTTTAGTGGATCAGCTAAGACAGCAACAGGAGCAACTGGGAGTAGTGCAAGCACAAACTCAGCTCACAATTATATACAGGGTGTGTATTATATTTTTGCTTAAAATTCATTTTTAATGAAGTTTTAAATTTTTAATATAACTCTATTCTTTTTGTTTTAAACTATGCTTAACTTTTATTTACTCTACCTTCCAGGTAAAATGCTGTTGCAACGCAAACCCTCTATAGGCCAGGAGACAATTGTGCCGAGCAAAAGTGCCTGCAAGATCAAGAGTCGACGCTCCTCTGCTGCGAGCATGTGCAGCAGTTATGTATCCGGAGCATCACGAGTGCGTCGTCGTCATCGTCGCAAGAGTTTCAGTCATGCCAAGTCGCTGAACATTGACTCAAAGCTGCTGACGGAGATTGAAATAATAGCGAGCACATTTAATGCGCGTTGTCGCATACAAGACGATCGATTGACAGTGAGCAGTGGCAAGGAAAAGCTGCTCGCAGAGGCCAACAAGTTGCAGGCGACGCTGACAGCGCCAATTGCAACGACGCTGCCACTGCTTAACGGCAGCAGTAGTGCAACAACAGCAGCAGCAGCTGCAACCGTTGCAACTAAGCCAATGAAGCGAGCACTCAAGAAGCGCAAGCTTAACGAGCCTTTAATAGACTTTGCCATGCTCTCAGCGAGTGCAGGCAATGTAAATGGCATTAGCAACAACAACAGCAGCAGTGGCAGCAATGGGACTAAGCGACGTCATAAGAAATCGAACAGCAATAGCGGTGGTAGCAACAGTTCCAGTCCCGATGATCACAAATTACCGCTGAAAAAGCGACATTATTTGGTCACAACTGGCGCTGAGGTGGCCACGGCGTTTGCCAGCAATGGTAAGCTGAATGCCGAAGCTTGGGCAGCTGCTGCAGCGGCGGCCAAGACCAGTGCAAATAGCAAAGCCCAAGCGCAGTTTAATGCCAAGAAGCTAACGCCCAAGAAGCGACATTTGCTGGTCAGTCAAGAGGCTACGGGCGGAGCTGTTACGCCTGCTGGCAATGCCTCGCCTTTACGTATTGTCGTTGACAATAATTCTATAAGCGGTGGCAAGCTGCTGGACATAAGTCCCAGTTCACTGTGTTCCCTCAAGCAGCAGCGACGTCAGGGCGGCAAATCAAAGAATTCAACTATTGCTGTAAGTTCTGGTGCCACCGCTGCACGTGAATTGCCGCAACTGATGCAGTCACCCGCTGGCAGCAGTAGTTGCCCGCCGCCAGGCATCTTTGAACCCTCCGTCGAGCTGGAAATACAAATACCTATAGCCAAGCTTAATGAGTCTGTTATAACCAAATCAGAGGTGGAATCGCCCTTGCTGGCCTCACTGGACATGAAAGAGGATGCCAATAAAAAGGAGCAGTGCCAGCGTGTCCTCGAAACGTTGCTACACAAAACTGGCGGCAATTTGTTACTAAAACGCAAACGCAAGAAAATAAATCGCACCGGTTTTCCCACAGTGCGACGCAAGAAGCGCAAAGTGAGCGTCGAGCAACAGCAGCCACAGCTGGATCAACAGCAGCTGCAACAATTGCACACGCGTGAGACACGCAGCAGCAGCAGTTTAACCGCAGCTGCCACATTGGACTGTGAACGTGTGCCGCAAACCGGCGAAGCTAGAGAAACATTTGTGGCACGCAGCAATCAGCGCACGCCACGTTTATCTGTGGTGGCCCTGGAGCGTTTGCAGCGACCACAAACTCCTGCCAACAGCAGCAGCGGCAATGGCAGAGGCAGACCACGTGGCCGGGGCAGGCCAAAGCTGCAGCAGTCAGTGCAGCCTGTGGCGCAGCTGACGGAGTTGCAACCAGTGAAAAAACGTGGACGCGCCTCGAAGCATGCCGAGGTGATCCTACCCAAAGCAGAGCGTAAACTGGAATCTAGCATTAAACTACCTGCAGGCATTGATCCTAATACAAACTTTAGCTGTCAAATACGCATAAAGCGACGCAAAAACATACAACATCAGAATTCTGCTGCAACCAAGCATCAGCAGCAGCAACAGCAGCTGCAGCAACTGCCTCCAACTACGCCCAAAACTAATGATGAGCAAATGCAAATCGATGCCGAAGCAAATGCCAAACGGCGTCAGCAGCCCGTGGCTGCCAATGAGCACGAACCATTGCCTGCCAATGAATCCACGGCCAATCAATCCGCTGAATATGCCAGTTGTAGTGATACCAGTGAGGATAAATGCAGCACCGCCTCGCAGCGTAAGCGTACACGGCTAAAGAAAAACTATTTGGTAGCCGGACTCTTTTCCAACTATTATAAACAATTGCCAGGTGCAATAGTCAAGCAGCAGCCGCCGACAAGCAAAAGAATCGCCGATGGGGAACAACAACAGCAACAGTTGCTGCTGGGCAGCGCTTTATTGCCAGCACCGATCTATTGCGAGCGTTATTTCAGACGCAATCTGAATGATTTTGAGCTACCCTATGATATTTGGTGGGCCTATAGTCATGACAAGCTGCCCACGCGACATGTGGTGCCATCGTGGAATTATCGTAAAATACGCACAAATGTCTATGCGGAATCAGTGCGTCCCAATCTCGCTGGCTTTGATCATCCCAACTGTAATTGTAAGCCACAAGCGAATGGCGCTTGCACGGACAATTGCTTGAATCGCATGGTCTATACGGAGTGCGCGCCCAGCAATTGCCCAGCGGGTGACAAGTGTCGCAATCAAAAGATACAGCGACATGAGGTCGCTCCGGGCGTGGAGCGTTTTATGACTACGGACAAAGGTTGGGGCGTTCGCACCAAGCTGCCCATTGCCAAGGGCACCTATATACTTGAGTATGTTGGTGAGGTGGTTACGGAGCGTGAGTTTAAGCAGCGCATGGCTAGCATTTATCTAAATGATACGCATCATTATTGTCTCCATTTGGATGGCGGATTAGTTATTGATGGCCAGCGCATGGGCAGCGATTGTCGCTTTGTGAATCATTCATGTGAGCCCAACTGTGAGATGCAAAAGTGGAGCGTTAATGGTTTGTCGCGCATGGTGCTGTTTGCCAAGCGGGCCATTGAGGAGGGCGAAGAGCTTACCTATGATTACAATTTTTCGTTATTTAATCCTTCGGAGGGTCAGCCCTGTCGCTGCAATATGCCGCAATGTCGTGGCGTCATTGGCGGTAAATCGCAGCGCATTAAACCTCTACCAGCAGAGCAAAAATCTGCTGCTGGTGCGGATGGGACAGGAGCCGCCACCGGTGCTAAAGATGCAGGCAGCAATCAGCATGGCCGACAGCGCAAGCACAAAGCTAAGAAACATCCGCAGCGGCAACAGCAAACGGCCAAGGAGGCGGAGGTTGTGGCACGTTCGTTGCAGCAACTGTCCGAGAAGGAGAAGAAGCTGGTCAAACAGTGCAACATATTTCTGGTGCGCAACTTTGAGAAAGTAAGTTGCATTATTTTGTATTTATTTAGGAATTCGTTAATTATTTTAATTTTATTTATTTTATTCTAATTTAATCTCTAAGTATCCATTATCTAAATGTAAATCAACTCTACATTTATTTTTAATTTTATTGTCACAGATTCGTCGCTGCAAGGCCAAACGTGCAGCTGCTGCAAAGGCGCAGGCTCCTCCTACTGCTTGTGGTGATGCGGATGTACCTGGACGTCGTCCATCCACGCCCTCGTCCAGTTCATTGCTAGCCGCACAAATTTCGGCGCTGTGCTCGCCGCGTAACATGAAAACGCGTGGCTTGACCCAGGCAGTGCAGGATCCGGAGCTGGAAAAGATGGCCAAAATGGCGGTGGTGCTGCGTGACATTTGCACTGCACTGGAGTCTGTAAAAATGTTTGAGCTGCTCTCGTCGGTGGGCAGCAACAATAACAAGAAAAAGAAGCAGCTAAAGACGGCACGTCTCGATTTTAAAGCAATCCAAGCCCAGGTGGAGCAAGGACATTATAAATCACCCCAGGAATACGATGAACAAATGCAGCAGCTTTTCACAGGAGCGCGTCAGTTGCATGGCGATGATGATGCCAAGTTCAAGGCGTTGGAAATGCTCCTGGCTAACTATGAACAGCAAAAAGCGGCCAGTTACGCCCAGTTGCTGGAAATCCTTGGTAAACCAGAAGCATTGCATAACTTTAAGCCAAAGGAAGAGCAGCTGGCTAATGCGATACGGAATGCAACAGATGTTGTGACAGTTGCAACAGCTGCTGTTGATGCTGCAACGCTGCAACTGCCCCCCACCGATGAGGAGGATGTTATACGATGCATTTGTGGACTGTACAAGGATGAAGGGCTCATGATTCAGTGCGCCAAGTGCATGGTTTGGCAGCACACCGAATGCACCAAGGCTGACATCGATGCAGAGAATTATCAGTGCGAACGGTGCGAGCCGCGCCAAGTAAATCGGGAGATACCATTGGATGATTATACAGAGGAGGGACATCGCTACTATCTATCGCTAATGCGTGGCGAGCTTCAGGTCCGCCAGGGTGATGCTGTTTACGTGCTGCGCGATATTCCCATCAAAGATGAGTCTGGCAAGGTGATGTCCAGTCAGAAGCATACGTACGAAACAATTGGAGCAATTGACTATCAGGAGTGCGACATTTTTCGCGTTGAGCATCTCTGGAAGAACGAGGAGGGAAAACGTTTTATCTTTGGCCATCACTTTTTGCGGCCGCACGAGACCTTCCATGAACCATCGCGCCGTTTCTATCCCAATGAGGTGGTTCGCGTCTCGCTGTACGAGGTGGTGCCCATTGAGCTAGTAATTGGACGCTGTTGGGTACTGGATCGCACCACATTCTGCAAGGGACGACCCATGGAGTGCAACGATGAAGATCATTGCTTCATATGTGAACTGCGCGTTGACAAAACGGCGCGTTTCTTTTCTAAGGCTAAGGCCAATTATCCTGCATGCACTAAGAGCTATGCGTTTAGAAAGTTTCCAGAGAAACTAAAGATCTCAAAGAGCTATGCGGTAAGTGGCAATTATGACTTGATTCTTTGGCACAATTGAAATTATATTTAAATTATTTACAGCCACACGATGTGGATCCATCGTTGTTAAAATCGAGGAAGCAAAAGACTGATATTGAAGTAGCAGCAGTAACGCCAATTAAAATGAGCAGGCAAGAGCAAAAGGCTGCCCAAGCAATGGGCAACAAAAAACAACGCTATGCACATATTGGGCCGGCATCAGGAGCAACTACATCAATAGTAACAGGAACCGAATCAGCTGTACAAGTGTTAACACCAGTAGCGCCGAATGGGCAGGTAAATAGCTTAACAATTAACACCTTTAAATGAATTAAATATGAAATCTGACATATTTTTATAGGTGCTAAAAAAGAAACGTTCACGCTTGGAGAACGTTCTGAATACCATGAAGCTCAAGTGTCTGGATGCACAGACAGCACAGGAACAGCCCATCGATTTGTCCTACTTGCTTAGTGGACGAGGCGCCCGACAACGCAAAATCAATTGCACCAGTAGCAATAGCAGCAGCAGCAGCAGCTCGGTGACGCCTTGCGCCTAGTGGGCGCTTAAATGTTTAGCCATGTATATAAATATCAACTTTAGAGGCATTTCGTACTATTTATACATTCATTATAATTATATATAATTCTATCTATAGTGCTAATTGCTAAGTTGTAAAGCGCATAAAACGGTGATAGTAGTAATTCTAGATTGTAAATTGTTATGAACAAAGTCTTGAGCAACTTATCATTATGATTACTGCAATTATTTATACATTTTTAATTATTACAAGTATGCCTATGATTATGAACCATTTTAACCATCTTTATAGACAAATTATTTATGCTTTTGAATGTTGTTTGACAAATGCATTTCCATTTATTATTATGTTTTACACGAAAACCAAGGCCCTTTTTAGTAGCGTTAAACATTGTTATTTTAAATTATTATGTATTATGTTATGGCTGCTTATCAAACTTCTTGACACACAAGTTGTACACTCAATGCCCAATTAGTTTTTAATTATGCATATTTTGAAAATTGTTATCAACTTCTAACACAATTTTAAAAGTAAAATTATATTTTTTCATTAACAAGAAAAATCAAAATTGTGTTTCAAATTTACTTTTGATATCGATAATGGGGGTTTTCGATAGTACTGATTCGATGAATAACGATATCGATATATCGTACTGCCAGAACAACCCTGTACCTTGGTTTCTTTTTTGTTGGCACGTTGATGAACGACCAACACATTGGGGCAGCACTTAATCAAAAATAATAATAAATCAATTAAATTAAGGCCAGTGCCACTGTGTCCCATTGTGCAGCAACCCAACGTTGGATTGCGTGATCAAGGTCAAGTGTACAAGGTACTACAGCAACGACAAACGACAACGCCAGGATGAGTCAATACGCGATTATTTTGCAACGCGAGTTTCCGGCTATAGACAATGAGCTGAAGGACTATGTTGAGGGTGTCCTAACTGAAAGCGTGGAGGACTTTGACACCTGCGATGACATCTTTGATGCCGTCGGTGATATACTCCAAAGTATTGATGGCGAAAGGTCTGAGGAGAGCATTCGAGAACTTTGTGATCAGTTTTTCAATATAATGAAGAACAATTCAAAGAATGTGGAGCGTAAGGTGCTAAATGCACCCGTTAATATCGAGGAAATGGCTAGAAATATGGAGCGCATGGACAAGGATATGCAAAGCATTTGGGTGGTCAACAAGGATGGTGGTAATGTGAGTAGCTCATTATCATTGCCAAGAGGAAGCTCTATAAACTCACATAAACAACATTTTACAGAAAGTTGACACTAAGAAGCTAGAAAAGGCAGAGGCTAAGTTGATGCAGAAACAAGAAAAACGCCAGGAGGTGACTAAGTCAGGTGTTGTGCCGGTTGCTGTTAAGCTACAAACGGCCACGGCGTCTCAGGTGACCAACAAAAAGAATACAAAACTGGATCAAAAGGGCCTCAATCGTTCCATGGACATTAAAATCGAAAATTTTGATTTGGCTTTTGGTGAAAAGTAAGTAAACATGATAAATGAACAATTTTCTTGGCCGTTTGCCTGTTTTCCGGTCGATCTTCCCTGTTTTGGTATTTGGCACCATTTCTAACTCTTTACAATCATCAGATGCGATTTTATTAACCACATTTTTTTTTATTGCCGCATACAGAGTTTTGCTGCAAAATGCAAACTTGCTGTTGTCCTTTGGTCGCCGGTACGGTTTGGTTGGTCGCAACGGTCTTGGCAAGACGACACTGTTACGCATGATTGCTGAACGTCAACTACAAATTCCTTCGCACATTTCTGTGCTGCATGTTGAACAGGAGGTGGTTGGCGATGATACCTCAGCTGTGGACAGCGTGCTTGAGTGTGATACAGAGCGTACGCGACTCTTGACTAGAGAAAAGGAAATTCTAGCCGCGCTTAACAGCGGTATACAGGATGCGGCACTCTCTGGCGAACTAAGCGAAACATATGCGGCGCTGCAGAATATCGAGGCGGACAAAGCTGTGGCACGTGCTTCTGTGATACTTAAGGGTCTTGGCTTCGATGCGGACATGCAGATAAGGCCAACGCGATCATTCTCAGGTGGCTGGCGGATGCGTTTGGCCTTGGCCCGAGCGCTGTTCTCCAAACCCGATTTACTGCTGCTCGATGAACCGACTAACATGTTGGACATTAAGGCAATCATTTGGCTGGAGACTTACTTGCAAACATGGCCCACAACCATTCTGGTGGTCTCTCACGATCGCAACTTTCTAGATACGGTGCCCACTGACATACTTCATCTGCATGCCCAGGAACTGGAGGCTTACAAGTGAGTAGGCATGATGCTTGTGTTTCTAGCAACATACAATTATTTACTTTTATTTTTAGGGGTAATTATGAGCAGTTTGAGAAGACCAAGACGGAAAAACTAAAGTCGCAACGACGCGAATACGAAGCACAACTGGCGCATAGATCACATGTTCAGGAATTTATCGATCGTTTTCGCTACAATGCAAATCGTGCATCATCCGTGCAGTCCAAAATCAAGATGTTGGAGAAGCTGTAGGTGAAACTTATGACTTAAACACAAACTGTTTAATCTTATATCTTGTTCCACAGACCTGAGCTGAAACCAGTAGAGAAGGAAACCGTTGTAACGCTCAAATTTCCCGAAGTGGAGCCGCTCAATCCGCCAGTGCTGGCTATCTCAGAAGTCTCATTTCGCTACAATCCCGAGGATCCGATGTTTATTTTTAAGGGCGTTAATTTGTCGGCCACGTCGGATTCGCGCATTTGTATTGTAGGTGAGAATGGAGCAGGTAAATCGACGCTGTTGAAAATTATTGTGGGTCAGCTGAGCACCATCTATGGCAACATTGTACTCCATCGCGGTCTGCGTATTGGTTACTTTGCCCAGCATCATGTCGATCACTTGAATATGAATGTCACTTGTGTGGGCGTATTGGCCGAACTATTCCCCGGCCGGCCCGATGAGGAATATCGCCGTCAGTTGGGCAGCTTTGGCCTGTCAGGCCCACTGGCTCTGCAAAGCATTGCCAGCTTGTCTGGTGGTCAGAAATCACGTGTGGCCTTAGCGAAAATGTGCATGGGTATGTTATCAGGTTGTCCAAATACGCAAAATAATAATAATTAATTCAACTCTTTCTTATTTGATAGCGGAGCCAAATTTCCTAGTGCTTGATGAGCCTACAAATCATTTGGATATTGAAACAATCGATGCATTGGGCAAGGCTATAAATGCATTTAAGGTATATTCGAAACATTGTTCAAAATTGGCTTAATACAGTTAACTGAAATTATTATTTTTGTTTTTAGGGCGGAGTCATTCTGGTATCTCACGACGAACGGCTCATTAAAGTCGTTTGCAAGGAATTGTGGGTCTGCGGCAATCGTACAGTTCGCGCTATTGAAGGTGGCTTGGATGAATACAAACGTGAGGTATACAAGGAAATCGAAGCAAATAGTTGAATTTTATTTATTTTACACGAAACAATATGTGAAACAATTTAGCAATAAATTTGTAGTATGTCAATGATATTTAAAATAAGCTATTGTTTCTCTAATAAACGGCTTTTATAGCTTACAATTTTAAGCAACAATAGAAAATGGTTACCGAACTCATTAATTTAACTAATGCAATATAAACTTTATTTATTTATTTCATTAAAATACATTTAGCTTATTTTTTCTGACATCCTTTGATTACGCCTCAGCAAAATTTTCACTGTGGCAGCGTTGTTAGCCTTCTGCGTAGCTCAAATAAAATTAATGTAAGTGCAGATGCAACATTCAGGCTATCAATGCCAGCGGCCAGTGGTATATAGACGCACTTTCCTCTTTTGCCCACTATCTGCATGAATCTATAAGCGATGAAAGCTTAATTTTGGCTATAAATCAGATTTTATGAAGGACTTACTTGTAAGCATCTTCGCTCACGCCATGACTCTCACCGCCAATGATGAGAATATTGTGCGCTCCGGTTTGTTCCAGCTCTGCATAGTCTATAGCTCTGACCATTTGATTGTTTAGCTTTCGCAGATTATTCTCTGCAATAAATACATGACAATCGTGAGCTGCATCTGGCGGTATATGTAGTGCAACTTCCTCCCAGGTGACATCATCGCGTATGGGTAAACGAAATTGGCCGCCACAGCCTCCACGTAATGCTTTTGATTCCCAGGGATCACAACAGCCATGCGTCACCACCACCTGAGTGCAGGGCAATGCGGCACAGGTACGTATAACACTGCCCAAATTGTTGGGCTCTCGTATGTTATCGCAAACAACTGTAATAGGCAGCGGATCACTGCCCAATTGTTGCAGACCTTGCGGTGAAGGCCGTTCGAAGAGTGCCAGGAGTCCGGGAGGCGTTACTAGCGATGACCAAGTTTTCAAATCATGTTGGGGAACCTTGTAAATCTTTGTGATTTGCTCCTGCTGGGCCTGTTTTACTTGTTCTCGCAATATTGCCAGTTGATCCTTCTGGCTAAAGAACAATGATTTCATTCGCAGCCCACACTCTAGAGCCTCTTTTATAAGACGTCGGCCTTCGATAATAATCTGCTTTTGCTTGTCGCGACGCTTACGTGAACGCACTTCGGTCAGCAATGTGCTCATCAATGGATCCTAAATAGATTTATAAATATTAAAAAACTCGCATAAATTCCCATAAATGAATGCTACCTGTAAAGTGAGACGTGTAAACTCCAAACCCAACTCGCTATCTTTTATAAGCGGCGCCGAAACTCGTGTAACTGGCAGCGTTGGATTCTTTGGTAATGTAGGCTTTGTCGGGGTGGTATCAAAAACAGCACGTTTTTGTGGTTGCTTCTTTTGTTTACTGATTGGTGTGGGCTTATGCTTGCGTAAAACTTCCCGCGTGTTCACAGGCTGATGTTGTAGCAATGAGTTTTCAAACATATTCGCTTCAATATCCAATGCTTCCTTGATATCATCCTTTGAGCCACCAGAGCTGCTGCTGAGGCGCACAAATTTGTAATTGCTAACATTTTTGATATATCCTCTAACTGATCGGTTTAGAGCGTTACAAAACATCTTCAGAAATATACCGGCAAATTTATACAAAGTAATCGATGGTTACTATATCGATATCGCGTGACTGGTTGAACGCGTTGAAACGCACTGCCGATAGCCATAGTTGAGTCGGCAATTTGCATATCGATACTCATCATTTGATCATCGCCATCTCCATCAAAGGGATATGCGCGCACAAGATATTATTAAAACAAAATCTTTAAGAAAAGTAATTTACAAAATATTAAATGGTTTGCATGCTTACGAGTGGTTTATATTTATATTACTTACATTTCTATATTTTTTAGATAAAAATTTATTACAACTTTTTAATAAGTTAAAATAAACATATTATGATTGATATATATGGATAGAGAAGACCTAACAATTACATTTATACACACAATAGATTAGTTAATTTTGACATACACAAACTATGCTAAAATAAAAAAAAAAATTAAAGAAATATGCGACTCAAAAGTTAATCTGTTTATTATAAAGAATAGTTCACTTGAAGTTAGTATAAATGCTTTGATTCAACTCTAGTACCTCCTCTCATTAAAACGTCATTCATAAAATTTAAGAATGATCTAAAAGTTTTGAAAATATACATATTCAAAAATTCACGTTTATCATTTAAATGCAGCCAGTGGAAAATCTGCAATTGGCTGACAGCTGGCCAACAACCTTTTTTTGTAGCTTGGCAACCCTGTTTGTAGTAAAAGGTAAGTGTTTGTGTAATTTATTGGAGAATATAAATTAAAAGCTACTTTTCAGATGTCCTTTACAAGCAAATTACTGCAAAGCAGCGCGCGGCTATGGAATGGCATCAGCGTAACACGTGGCTTTCATGTATTAATGCGTACCACACCCGTTGTCACAATCACACCGGTTCACAACACAATTGGCCAACAGTTGGTGGTCACAACTAATGTAGCCTCAATGCTAGCGCCATTTAATGCACTTGTACAGCAAGTGGCCGGATTCAAGGTGAAGGGTCGTCTAAAGCACCGCTGCAAGGATTGCTACACTGTGGTGCGCCAGGGGCGCGGTTATGTCATCTGTCCAACTCATCCGCGCCACAAGCAAATGTCAATGAAGAAACGTGACTACAAATCCTGGATACTGACACATGCAACACAATCCAAGGAGAGGGGCTATTAAATCAATTTTTGTTGTTTATAAATTATGGTTACATCAGTTAATAGTCAATTGCATTTCGTTGACTTAATTAAACGAAATTTTCAATTAAAAGCAGCGATTTGATTGGGTCATTATGATGTAGTACTTACATACTATAGGTCTGCATGAATGCAGATAAAAAAGCAGGCGAGTTTTATAAACAATTAAAAACTTGAAGTTGAAGTTTACTAAGCAGTTTAAAAGTTTTGACGTATCTTTGATTTATCGTAACATTTTTGCGCTTACCAACACTGTCGTGAAGCTTTTTTGTTTATAATTCTTTTCTCCCAACAGCCAACTGGCTCTCCAGTTATTATCAAGGCTTCTAGTTTTATTAGCTATCAACAATACACTTGACGTCAGTGACAATTTTCTGGCTTTGGCCGTTGCATCATTTGATAAAGCCGCAAATAATCGCCAACTTTGGCAATGACGAGCCATTTCATATGCGTGCTGCGGCAGGCCTTCAAAACATTCGATCGAGCCAATCTTTCCAGCTTTAATGCCAATCTACAGCACCTCAAGCATCTAACTGATCAGTTAACTTATCGCGATCTACACATAAAGGAAGATCTGTTTCGTAATGACGTTAACAGCGTCGCCACATCGCCCTGCACCTACATGCATATTTTCGAGGATGAACGCTTCTCGATGGGCCTGTTTATTGTGCGTGGCAGCAATTCGATTCCCCTGCACGATCATCCAATGATGTATGGCTTGCTGCGTTGCATTTGGGGTAAGCTTCACGTACAGAGCTACTCCCAGCAGCTGCCCGCTGATGAGCCGCTGCCGTATGAGAAGAATCCCACACTGGTCAAGGTAATCGCAGAGGAGCCCTGCCTGGTAACAGTGGAGTCAACATGCGCATTGCTTACGCCACGCAAGCGTAACTTTCACCAGATAACGCAAGCCGGCAATGGCATTGCTGCTTTCTTTGATATACTAAGTCCGCCTTATGATGCCAATATGCCAACATATGGACCACGCCGTTGCCGTTTCTATCGTTCCAAGTTCGATGGTGGCCAGCTGCAACTGCAGTGCATTCCATCGCCAGCCAGCTATTATTGTGATGTGGCCGATACGCCCGATTCTGTGCTGCAGTGCGGCTTCAAATGTGCCACCGAAGCCTATGGACACATTAAAGATGTACAGTGAAGCATCTTTATATATATATAGTACTATAACCTTAATTTGTTCCCACTTAACATCACATGCTGCACATTAGTAGAACTGGCAGCGTCAAGCGTTTTCTGTGTTATTTAAATAAAATTGCCTCTTTTTGTTTTAATGTACGAATACAATATCGATTTAAGTGGTTCAAGAAAATTGAAGCTAGAGAATTACATACACACATGAAAAGTTAGCTTAAATGTATAATCTAAAAATATTCACTTGAATCTTCAGTTTGTCGCTGTGCTAAGCAGAGATACCATTTAAATTTTAATCATCATTATCGTCAGCTTGATATATGCTTTGATTTCTTCTCTTGAGCTTCTTCAGATTAGGACTTGTGCAAATAGAAGGATTTTCAGCAGACGCCTCAACTTTTATATCGTCCACAGCATTAGTAACTGAGTTCGATTCCTCCTCTTCTTCAACTGGCAGCTCTATGACATTTTTGTCTAACTCTGGAGCTGCAGTCGGTGCTGGCAGCGACAAATTGAATTTTCGTTTAGATGGTGTTGTTATAGACTCACTAAGCGAGGAACTTTCATCTATAGAATGCTCTACAGCGCTTTTCGGTGATTTAACATCAGTGCTGCTGTCCAGTAAGTTAGCTGTTTGAGGTAAGTCCTGACCACTCGCCAGCATGGCCAAGCAAAGTGGATCATCAATGCCCAAAATTGAACAGAATTCATTGCACTGTGGATTCAGCTGTGCATTTGGCTGCTCCACGTGCTTTTGCTTGTAATTGTATTCGTCCTCTGGATCAAAGGCGAGCACAGTGCGACAAAAGTTTTCAGGCACCATAAGATTTTCAAATTTGGTGCGTATGTGAGAAAGTTCATCGACGGTGGGTGTAAAATTAGAGCGTTCCTCAATGCTACCCGCCTGCTTGCCGGGCAAATAATAATTGTTATCCTTGACCGAAATCAGATGATTTGTTGTAAGCAATATCGAAAGCCATTCAATATCATATTGCAAGTTTAATTTGCCAGAGTCGCTGGTCTCGCTGACAGGTATGTCCAGCACTTGAAGAAAGCGTCGCTGAGGCAAACATTTGTCCAGTGCCAGAAACTTGGTGACAGGTACTGAAGCTGCTGTATTCTTCGGCTGCAAGCTCTTGTCCTCATCATGCTCGCTATCGCTGCTGCTGCTTGAATCGTCTGCATTCAGCGAATTATTAGCATTATTATGTGGCACTAGTGCAGCAAATTTACAATGTAAATGCGCTGCAAACCAATACGTGGGCTGTACAGCTTTTAACAGTTCCTCCAGAGGTCGACTGCCCAACTGTCCGCTCTCAATGTCCTGAGCAAAATGTGGCTTAAAACGCACCAGTTGCGCCTTGTTACCATACTCGTGTATACCTCTGGGCCAATCGTGCGACAAGAAGATATCCACTTTGCCCGAAAGTTGTTTCAGACGAAATACCTCCAACTGGCGCACATGGTAAACGCTGCGACATGTTTTATCCGAATATGGCGGGAATTCGTGGTGACCGCGCAAAAAGTCGTGACCTTTATAAATGCCACTGATGCCCGCAATGCGAATGCCATTTACATTCACAACTCCTGCATATCCCAGGTAATAGATATTCGGTGCTACCCAACCACCGTAGGGTAATTCTTGCAAATAGTTGGAGGCTTCGTGGTTGCCCCCTATAAATATGGTAAGAATGGGCGCTACAAGCTCACCGCTGTAATATCTGCAATGATGTGTCTTAAATAAGGGTTGTGCCGGCTACAAAATAAGCTACCCACTTGTAAAACGTGCACATATCCATATATTTTCTTGGAACTGCCATTGTTTGCAAATCTGTAACATTGCGCGTGGATTGAAAGTCACCGCAGCAGAGAAGTAGATCGATTTTCATATTGCGCTCCTTTTCAATGCTTTGAATGGTGTCGTATATACGCTCCAGCTCGCCATGGGCGCAGCCTTCAATGGCAATCTTCATGCTCGCGCCTTTTTTTAGTTGAAATTTTGTAAATAAAAACAAATGCGGCCCGGCATCAACTAGAGATGCTCAATACGAACTTTATGTGTAATCGATAAGACCATGTCATCGGTTTTAGTGTCATCTCTTAAAAATCCGCGATCAAATTACACAGCACTGTATTTGCAGGCGCGCCAAATTTGAATGTACCTTAGGACTAAAAAATATTATTATTCATTCAAACGTTAAAAATGTTTTTATTTTTCAAAAATATCGCTCCATCTAGTACATTATATACGTGTGTGTGTGTGTGTGTGTGTAAAGACAGTGTAAGTGAAATGCTCTGTGTTGAATTCTCATTCTCTGACCATTTTACGTTAGAGTGCGTCTGATCTTTGCTTATCTGGTCGCGATCTCATTGCATGAGATGACTTCTAAGTAGTTTCGTTTCCTTGTTTAGTTACATACAATGATATACAATAAACTTTCATCTTAGGTTATTATAATTTAGTTGGCATGGAATTCCCAATATAGAAATTTAAAATATAAATCTACAATAAATATAAAAAGCGATCATTCCCAACCACGGATCGCTGAACCGATACATGTAACACGTCATGTGTATATGTGTACACAAAGTGTACGAGAATCTAGGGATTGCCCTAACAGCCGTCTGATCAAATGTCAGCCACTGGATTATTTTTTTCATTTCGTTTTCGTAATGGAAAGAATATGAGAAACAATGAAGTCAGAAAAAATCGTACTAAGTCAGTGTTTAACAGTCAATTAAGAGCCAAACTTGAATGATGTGGGCACGGTGGTCTGAGGGAAAGCAAATCCACCCTGTTTTTCAATCAGTTTCGATTCTTTGGCCGCCTTTCGCTGATCAGCGGTCACGACCACTTCCTGCAATGCTTTAGCCTGTTCTGGCGTTAGGTTCGATGTAAGCAGCGAATACCATGCTTGATCTTGGGCGGAAAGTGCTAAAAGTACAAAGTATTTTAAATAAATAACAAGATTAATGTGAACTTTTATAGATTATATTACCGGTAATAACTTCCTTAAACGTCCAATATTCATCGATGGTGGCATCGTTCTCTTCGTCGTCAATGGGCGTGGTAAATGTTTCAAGACCAGTTTCATTTAGATCACCAACTGATTCCTCTGCCTCGTCGTCCGAATCTTCTTCGTCGTCCTTCAGTTCGGCTTTCACCGCAAAGCCAGCAGCAGCGCCTTTCGTTTTTGAAAATTCGGCCAGCTTGTCCAAATAGTTAGGTGCCATCTCATCCATCTCATCTTCATCGCTCGACAGTGCCTCTGTAGATAAATGCGCTTGTAAGTGAATCTACATAAAATTGTATTTTGATTTTTAGACTTACCCTCACAATCGTCGCCATCCTCCTCTTCTTCTTCTTCCTCCTCCTCCTGCGCGCGGGATTCGTAGGCACGCTTTAGGCCGTCAAACAACAATATCAGCGATGGCACAATCTTTCCAGCCACTTCGCTCAAAACCTGTGGCTTAGCATCGCCCAGCGAGATTAGTGTACATAGACCCAGCACGCACAGTTTACGATCGTGAATGCTGTAGCCCAAAAAACAAAATATAGATGATTAATTAATCAGCAAAGAAAGCTTGAGAATCCGCATTAGACTTACCCTAGGAAACAGTCAGTGTCATGCAGCCATTGTTTGATGAAATGCGAGCTAATTGGTTCGTTATTGGGCTGCGACATTTTATCCAGAATAGAGAGCAGCAGCTGTGGGTTATAATATAGCGCAGCAATGACCACCTGCAGGCACATGGTGCGCAGCTCCGACGATTGTACCTCGCGTGTCAAACGAGTCAGTGCAGGCTCCACAAACATGTGTATCACCGAATCAATTTGTCCCTTGCATTGCAATATAATCACTTCCATTAATTTGGCAGCATGGCATTCGGGATCCTCGCCCGGAGTGCCAGTCAGCATCTTAAACGAACAAACACACAAAATAAAATTAAAAATAAAATAAATAAATAGAGTAACTTACCGTTTTGCACATATCGAGTATGGCCAGCAAGCGATTTGGATTGGAAAGGAAGGCCGGCGTATCGACGGTTACGTAGTTATGCAGTGCCGGCATAATGTCAATAAAGTAATCGACGCCATCCTTTTTGAAGACCTGATAGATTAATTCCAGCATTTGCCACATTTCAGCTGAAATGGTCTTGGACGTCAAGTCATAGACCAGCGAAAAGGTTTCCTCATAAAAATCTGTAAGAATATCAAGATGATAATTAAAGCAAACTTTGATTTTTAGTTATATCCCAAAACTTACCGGTAATGTTGTGCTGGAATATGTGACCCACTACGTTAATTACAATTGGATGCAAGTTAAGAAGTACGTCTGGATGCTCTTCCATAACGCTGAGTAGCGTTTCTATCGTATTTAGCAGACCCATGGCTGTAATAGCCTTCTCATCGGAGCCCTCCTCCGATTCAAGCACTTGACTAAATGTTGTGGCCAAATGCTGGCATATTTCCGTTGCAACAGGCAATAGTTGCTCCGTAAATGTGCACACAATCTTTTGCATAACATTTGTCAAGTCTTCGTTTTCAGTTTCGCGTATAATGGTCAACAGCTCCTTGGTAATCTCTTTGATTTGAAGCTCCACATATTGGGGTGCGTCATCCTGCGATGATAGGAACATTTGCAGACCAATGGCGGCCTCCACCTTAACGGGCAGCTCTTTATCCGTCAGCAGGGCATTGGTTGTCAGGCGCATTGTTTCGGCCAGCACCTGAGGATTCTTGATTTGGACATCGCAGAAATAATGCAAAACCCAGCAGGCACGCGCACGCATATGTCCAGCTGGATTCAGGAATTCCGGAAAGACATAGGTGGTAAGCATGGATTCAACTTGATCACGATAAAGCGCCTTCTTTAGCAGCACATCAGCCAGGGTGCCAATCATATGGAGTGCGCCATCCTTTTGCTTGTTATCCGCATTGGGCGAGGTAATTATTTGCATAATAGTGTTCATTGCCTTGGGCAGAATGCCCTTGCGTTTCTTGCAGACGGAATGCAGCAGCGATTGGGCAGCCGGCACAGGTGTGACATAATCCTCAAAGATATCAAACTTGAGGCGAATATACTCATACGGATCGCTTTCCCATAGCTCCTGGTCCGATTCGGTAAATGACATGATAGGAAATATGACATCTTGAATAACAGCTACCATATGTGGCTTGATCAGCTTCCAGGTATAAGCGTGGCTCACAGCAATCTTCAAATAGTTCAGCACATCCGTAAGTACACGTGGCGAAACATAGACGCGATTACGATAATGATCTAGAATTTTGAGCAGCACTTCCAAAACTCCCGAACTGAACGTGGGCAAATACCATTCGGCGAATTTTTGGTATTTTTCGCTAACTACACTGCTGGGACTACCATAGCTGTAAATAAATTGATATTTGAGTATTTGAAAGTATCAAAAAATACCATATATACAACAGGAACTGTAAATAAAAATTTTTTTTTTTTTAAATAAATAAAGAAATACCTATTTTCAAAAATAATTAGTACCCCTAATTTATATATAAAAAAAACATCAAATATTAATAGTAATTTAAAAAAAACGTAAAACTCAAAATACTGTAAGGATCACAAAAAAAGTTTAAAAAAAAAAACAAAATAATCGTTATTTACAGTACTGTTTTTAAAATCTTACCGTTCAAACATGCGCACCATAATATGCAGCGCCCATTTCTTGGTCTTCCAATAGGGAAATTCAATTCGTTCATCATCATCTAAATGTGAGCAGTCGGGCACAGCACGATCCGCAATCTGGCGACAGATTTCCATCCATTGTGAAAAGATTTCCTTAGTAATAAGATCAAGCGGCAGACTGTACTGCGTCAGTGCATAATAAATCTTGAGTATTTGTTTCTGCAACAGCACCGATTGCTCTGACTGATCATTGAGCAGCGTCATCATAAGCTGATAAATCATTGGTAACAGCAAATTCATTGCCTCATTCAATGGTGTACGCTCCTCAAAACGTTTATATTCGTATGTCTTGACCAGCTGATACATGGTAACTAATGCGCCATTCCAACCATTCACATCCTGATTTTGCAAGTAAATGCTAATGTTGTCCACCACCTGGGGCCAACGACCGGGAAAATCACTCTTAATGATATGATTTACACACACAGAGAGCTGAACTCTGTAGAATGCAAAACACACAAGTATAATTAGATTTTATTTATCAAATAATAAATGTAAAATGTGACTGAAACTTACCTGATCAGTTCAGGAGCATGCACGATGGCGTCCACAATGCTGGCGCGTATCATGGCACGATCCTGTTCGTGTATGGAGAATGGTATTGGGTCACCCGGTTTAGTCTCATGATCGGACCAGCTGCTATTGATCAGATTCTTGAGATAGACAGCACCCGCTTGTCGCACTGGCTGTTCCAGCGCCGTTTGCATTACAATTTGAAGTATGGTTGGCACAAAACCAATGATTTTGTGTATCTGAGAGAGAAAATAGTTTAGTTTTTCCGGCTGTCGATTTGTTTATACAGCTGCCGCATAACATGGCGTATGAGTAATTCGCGATGGATAACATTTCGCATGCCAATGTGAAGATTGGAAAATGTATATTGATAAAACAATAGCTACACATGTAGCTACAGCTACCTAGTTCCCTCCCAATTCATAACACTTAAAATTGTAGGCACAAATTTAAATATATATATATCATATATATTTGAATGGCATGCGTTTGCCCATTAAAGAAGCTACGAACAGCTTGGCATGGCCATGGCAGTGCTGCCTGCCGTTGGCAGTAGTTTGCAATATATGCTGATAAAGTTAATTAACCGATTGAATTAGGTGGGAGGGGCATGGAAATCGTTAGAAGCTGACTCAGCTACAAAAAGCAAGCGCCTCTTGTACAGTGGTGCAAAAGCTTAGTCTAATTGAAGCAATTCAAATGTAATGTTATAATGTGTGCTGCTTTATAAAATGTTTAATTACAGTCAATTAAAGAAGGAACTCGCATATTTTAGATAGGTTTTTTTTTTAGGAAAAATATACGAAAATTAAAAAAAAAAAAAAAAAATAAATGCCAAATTGTGCCATAAAAACTAAATTTTTACAAGACATTTTAGTATAATATTTTCGAAGCTATAATCATTTTGTCACAATTTGAATAGTAACCTTTCTGACCCCAGAAAATATATGCAATGGCGTAGTTGGGGAATAAATATACATCATATCTACCAAAATAACGAATTAAATTGATATAGTCAAAATTAAATACAAATAAATAATTTAAAAACTTAATGTCATTTGCTTTAAAGAAGAAATAATTTTATGAGATAAAATTAATATATATTTAATTAAAAAAAGGAAATAAAAGGAATTTCTATCGGAATGCGGAAAAACTATCAAGTAAATTCCAGGACACGGTGCAGCACACAACATACACATGCGTATGTGTACGCTGCATTTGTATACACACCACCCGCACGTCGGTCGCGTCTTCCATCTACAGAACTTGTTGCCGCATATCAAATGGGTCGCTTGTCCTGTTTGTAGTGCCCCATAGGATAATGTATTGCAAACAAAAAAAAAATATTCTTTGCCTTCTGCTGTTTTTTGGCCAATATCAATTTACTATTGACATTAGCACGCCCGCACAGCACACAGCCACACACATACGCACACACACACATATACACGCATGCAGAGGCAGTTAGACAGGGAGGGAGGTTAAAAGCGAACAATTAAAAAAGCACATGGTTTTGGTTTTTGCTTTGGCTCCATGGCGCCAGTGGGTGAGGGTTGGAGAAGGTTGTGCTATGGCATTTGGTAGTTTATTAGCAGGGCGCACTTACTTGTGCTAATTGATCCTCGGCCGCTTTCCTTTGCTCAGGATTTGGATCAATCGTTGCGCGCAACAGTTCCGTCAATTTTTGTGCCTCCATTTTCGTGTAAGTGGTTTTGTCCTATCGCCGGTTTTTGCTGTGATTGCTGCACAAACAAAGAAGCGCCCACTAAGCACCCACAATTCGGATAAGTTTAACTAAATTATCGATACAACTGGCGCACTGGCAAGGCCAATTGCAAAAATATACGATAATAGGAAAACGTGGAAAAGGCTGTCCCAGCCACACACACCGCCGAAATTTGCGAGTCCGAACTAGAATTATAATTCGTAGTTCAACTTATGAAACTAGTTCTATTCAATAAAAGCGAGTGGAGCGTTCAGATGGTTCGTTCTTATAGTTCCGTATGGTTCCTTTGAGTATTATTATCAGTTACGTTTCAGATACATTTTTGTTAATGTTATTTTCGTTAAATCTACATAATAAAAAATTTGAAAGTAAATGAGCTTGAACGTTCAAGTTTCGAAGTCGTTTAAATGAGCATATTTTCAAAAGCTTATATGTTATCGATATATCTATTTTCAATTATTTGTTAAGTGCTGTAAAATACATACTGTGAATGCAACGCTGTTTTTGTGTGTGACAAAGAGTTTTCTAAATGACACATCGTCGCTGGAGGAGGTGTGGTTGAAAATTTGTAAAGTTTGGTGTTTATCAGAAAGGCAAACCAATTGAAAGTGGTGTGAAACTCAAGCTCAAAGTTGAATTTAGCCTGATAAATAGCAACATTAACCAAATCCTCAGTCAATATGGCAGGCAGATTACCGGCATGCGTAATCGATGTAGGCACCGGGTAAGTTTCGTGTGTGGTAGTTGTGGTTGTTGCCTCCGTCTGCAAAGGGAGGTCTCTTAACAGGAAAGGAGGTCGCTGATATCGCGTATAATCCAATGTTTACTTTTGCAGCTACTCGAAACTGGGTTTTGCTGGCAACAAGGAGCCACAATTCATAATCCCATCGGCTATTGCCATCAAGGAGTCAGCACGAGTAGGCGACACTAATACACGACGCATCACAAAAGGCATCGAGGACTTGGATTTTTTCATCGGCGACGAGGCCTTCGATGCTACGGGCTACTCCATTAAAGTGAGTAAGCAACATTCTTCATCCAAAGTTTATGCGTATGCAATAATGACGATATCGCGATTCATGAAACTTTTTTATAACATAAAAACAGCTGTTTTCAAAGTGCTCTGTGTTTGGTATTCATTTAAATAATATATTTTCTTTTTTTTTTTATTAAATATTATCCTTCTAGCACTGACATTGATATGTAGCCCATATGTGTACTTAATACTAAGTTGTGGTTTTTTGTGTTCTTTTCATAGTACCCGGTGCGTCATGGCCTTGTAGAAGACTGGGATCTGATGGAGCGATTTTTGGAGCAATGTATTTTCAAGTACTTACGTGCCGAACCCGAGGATCATTACTTTCTTTTAACTGAGCCGCCGTTAAACACGCCAGAAAACCGTGAATATACCGCAGAGATTATGTTCGAGACGTTTAATGTTCCTGGTCTCTATATTGCGGTGCAGGCTGTGCTGGCTCTTGCCGCCAGTTGGGCATCCAGATCTGCGGAAGAGCGTACACTAACAGGCATTGTGGTAGACAGCGGTGATGGTGTGACGCACGTTATACCCGTGGTAAGTATTTGTAACATTGTTTATTTGAACATTATAATCTTATCGCTGTTTCCCGCTCACTCTCTCGTCAATAGGCCGAGGGCTATGTGATTGGCTCATGCATCAAGCATATACCGATTGCCGGACGCAACATAACGTCATTTATTCAGAGTTTGTTGCGTGAACGAGAGGTGGGAATACCACCAGAACAGAGCCTGGAGACTGCCAAAGCGATTAAAGAGAAGCACTGCTATATATGTCCAGATATTGCCAAAGAGTTTGCCAAGTACGATTCGGAGCCAAGCAAATGGATACGCAACTTTTCGGGGCTCAACACTGTTACAAAGCAGCCATTTAATGTGGATGTAGGCTATGAGCGTTTCCTTGGACCGGAAATATTCTTCCATCCGGAGTTTTCGAACCCAGATTTTACCATACCGCTGTCGGAGATTGTTGACAATGTCATACAAAACTGTCCAATCGATGTACGACGTCCCCTATACAACAATATTGTACTGAGCGGCGGTTCAACTATGTTTAAGGACTTTGGCAGACGTTTGCAACGCGACATTAAGCGATCTGTGGACACGCGTTTGCGCATTAGCGAGAATTTATCTGAGGGACGCATTAAGGTAAATTTGATGATGCTTTAAGACAACGATGAGTCATACTCTTATAACTATTATTGTTTTTTTTTTTTGCTTGACAGCCAAAACCAATCGATGTTCAAGTGATTACGCACCATATGCAACGCTATGCCGTCTGGTTTGGTGGCAGCATGTTGGCCTCAACGGTAAGATTTAATTAGACAATTGCATTAAAGACTCAAAAATAATATTGATTTATTTTGTTATTGCAGCCCGAGTTTTATCAGGTGTGTCACACAAAGGCTGCCTATGAGGAATATGGACCCAGCATCTGCCGTCACAATCCCGTTTTTGGTACCATGACATAATCATAATCGTTTGATGTACGCGGCTGTCGACTGTCGAAAACCCGCGATCTTATTATTTTTCGTTTTGAATTCGTTTTCTATATTCTATATGCGATCATGTATTCCACGCTATAGTATTGCTTAGCGTTTAGTATTGATTTTCTATGTGTTAAGCTCTAAAGTTGTCTAAAATGTTTGTATATCAGCAATACGCGATAATTATTTTTGGCCAAATGTTTATTTCCTGTGTGATTCTAATTTTGAATTAAGCTAAAAGATCTTTATACAACAATGTCTGCCAGTTAAACTTTTTATAAGGTGCATTATTTCTAAAAGATTATATAATTGTATATGTGTAACTTTTAATGAACTATATACACACACACATCCAAACAAACACACCAAACGGCGCTCCATTGAATCCCGCTCTAAACACAATTATATATGAAATTGTACTTGTCATAGTAATATTTATAAATTGCAATAACTGCAAAAGGTTTATATGTAAAAGTGAAAATGATGAAAACTAATATTGATGAGAAATCTGTTTGTTATATTGATAAGCGTAACTGAAAAAGGCATACATTAAATCAATAAAACATTCTTTAAGCTCAAGGTGACATATATTTGTGTCCTTCAATAATAATACTAGTAAAAAGTCTTTTGTTTGTTCTCTAAAGCTTTGACAAGAATTTTTATTTAATGCTTTCTTTATATATTTCAAACATACATGTGTATTAAAAAATTTGCTAATATTCCGATTTTGTAACTGCTACAGTTTTTAAGCAGAAGAAAGCGTTGTTTATCAAAAACACTTGGGGATTGTTGTACATAAAGCGATTAATGCAATTAGTAAACTATTTTTGTAGATTGATAAAAATGTCGTGCACGGTTGTCTTTAAAGGGCTGTGAGGAGTATAATATTATATATTAGAATATATAAATATATATATATATTAATTGACATTGACTGTTCTAATCCACATAATCGCTGGATCCTTCCTCCTCGTCATTGTTGCTGCTGCTCGATAGGGCAGCGGCTGCTTCTGGTGACCGCAAATGCTCGGCAATGCGAAAGTTTTGTAGAAAATCGCGCATAGCATCCATCATCAGAGTCAACGATTGCTGTATGCCAGCTTCTACAAGAATATATGAACAAACATGATATTATAGTTGGAATACGAATATAATCTAATTAACATTAACATAAAAATAAAATAAAAACAAATGCAAAATTTAACCTTCAGCCTCGCCCTGGGCGTTGGGCTCCTGTCGCGGCACACCCAATATAACTGGAGCAGCAGCACCAGCACCAGCCTCGGCAGCAGCATCCGGTTGTTGTGCAGCCGCAATATGGTTCAAATTAAATGATGGCAACAGCGATTGAAAAAACATAGATACAGAGTTGGTGTTTGTTGTGGGACTGCTGCTTGAAGAGGATTTTCTGTGAATGTAAGTATAAATGGATTTAATACTGCGTACTAAAGCTGAAGCGAATTTGCTTACCGCTGAT
The DNA here is from genome assembly GCA_035043045.1 of Hirtodrosophila alboralis. Lineage (NCBI taxonomy): Eukaryota > Metazoa > Arthropoda > Insecta > Diptera > Drosophilidae > Hirtodrosophila > Hirtodrosophila alboralis. Next base: position 483,430 of record JAWNNH010000094.1, read on the forward strand.
AGCAATTTACGGTGTCAACGGGCGGCAGCGGATCGTATGTCATGATAGCCTGCTTCTCTTTCGATACAAACACAGCCAAAGGCACCTTTTCCTTGTAGTCGGAAAGTATAACATGACGTAAAATGGGACGCGGCGGCGTGCCCCCGTATCGTAATGAACGCTTCTCTTTATAGTCATTAACAAGCGGATCCTTGCTCTCGATTCTGTCCAGTACAGTGCTTACATTAGTTTCCAGCCAAGTGAGAACATCGTTCTGACGCCACACAATCTTGGCGCGACAGACATACAAGCAGACAAGTTGGTGCAGCGCAGGTGATTGGCTACAACAGCGCGAGAGAGAGAAAATGTGAGAGAGCTTAGTGATTAGATTTGACTTGCCTTTGATTAAATAATATGACTCACTTGCCAGACACATCGGCAAAGAAATATGATGAGCCCAGCACACGTTTATCCGTTTGTACGGACATCTCGTCGAGTAGCGGGCGCAGCACTCCTGGAAACATGAGGAGCGCATATTGAAGAGCCTCATTAGCACGCTCACAGCTACCATGCAGCGTGTATAGCGCTAGTGCATAAGAATATGCCATGTTAGGCAGTTGGGCAAGATTTCGTGACACATTATATTGTTCATAGAACTCGACTAGCCAACCGAATTGCTTGCTGCGTAAGGCATAATAATCAATGACAAGTATCATTGCCAGCGGATCAACATCAGGCTGTAAGCTCAATATCAGCTTGGAGATCTCAAATGCCGTGCGGCAACAAGCACGCTCTTCCAGGTATTGAGCGTGCTTAAAAAGTACAATAAAAAAGGCGCGATTCTCCTGCCGGCGGTAATCCAAACGAGAGTTACCCGACGTTAGGCTAAAGTTGATGTGCAGCGAGGATTCAAGCAGCAATAGTGCACGTTCAATTAGCTCGGATGCTAGCGCAAAATCCTCTGTCATTTTGCAAACCTCACTGAGCTGTACAAGTGAATCAACATGGTAAGGACATCGTTTGATTAATGTTATTAAAAACTCAGAATCAATGCGTTCCAGTGCAGACAGAAACATATGCTGCACACCCTGATAGTACTGACTGTGCTGGAAACTAAACCATTGTATATGTTCTTCATCGTTGATCTGAATTTTGGGACTGGTGGATGTACCCGGCGTATCAGGCGTTGGCAGTAGTTTCATTGTAATGATGTTCTTGGTCAATGGTGGCCATGAATCCTTGGTAGTAACCATGTACGTGGATTTCAATGTAGGCTTCTGGCGGCCGCGCTTATTTCTAAACAGAAAGAAAGCGAGAATAAGCTACTATTGTAGTTATAAAAAATATCCCACAATGTTGAGATATACAATATTTTGTTACCGTTCCATTTAAATGAAAAACTAAATATTTCACATAAAAAGGCAGACGGTAGCTTTTGGGAATATGAGAAAAAATGGCCTACGCAACCAACACTAGCTGTGGTGGACTCTAAAAACTTACTCAACTTTGACAACACGCTTGCCAAAAGTGCGTCGCATCTCGTTTTGTTGATTCAAGTGTTTCAGCTCGACCGTTAATAGTTTCTTGCTTGCCAGTTTATCACCTGCTGCTGCTGCTGATGTCTTCTCCAATTGCTTAGGTACAGCATCGTAAACTTTGCCCAACAAAGGATCAACTTTTGCAAAATATTTGTCCTGTCGCTCGTTATCTTCGCTGCTTATATGGTTTCCATGCGACTTTACCTTCTTCTTGCGTTTCTTTTTCTTCTTTTTGGCAGCGGCATTGGCCTGTATAGCCGCAGAGGGATGTTCTGTCTCGTTGTCGTCCTCTTTAAATTCGCTCTCCGAGAGACTTTGCTGATTAAGCTGCAAATAGCACATTGGTAACGTCAACAATGAGTGATACACTGGACACGTAAGTACTAATACTTACCAAATCAAATGGATTTAAATGCGATTTTCCCCTAACCATGTCCAGTTCGTCGTTGTCAGTTAAGTGATCGTTGTCCAATTCATCGTCTGGCGGCGGTGCCAGCATGTCTGCACCACCCTGCAGCTTTTTTAGCATACGTGCCGACATGTTTAACTATTGGTTACTAAGCAAATTTACACATGTGAAAAATTATTTACAAAAAAGAATAGAAAACAAACTGCGTTTTTCTGTCTTTTTATGTGTTTGTCGAAAGACTGACGTCCCTGTCAAAACAACCAACAATGTTGCCTGGCTATTCGATTTCAATCAAAAATATTGCCTGGCTCTTTGCCTAAATATTGGCAGTCTGGCAGCTCTTGTTTTTTGACAATTGTGATTTTGGTGTAGCCGGTCACACCGATATTCCGGCTGCTGGGACAGCAAGAACGGGAGTCGCGCAAATTTGTATATTTTATTTTTTTTTTTTTTTTGGAATTGTGAATTTTAATGTTAATACATTTTGTTCAATTTCAATGTTTGTTTATTTTTTTGAATGTTGTTGCCATTTGTCAGAAAGTAAATAATTCAATAAAATTGTGTGAACGTTGTCCTAAGTCGCTTACAATCTTTCGCGCCCGCGCTTTTTTTTTTCTTTTGGTCGTGTTTGTAATTGTGCGGCATAATGGTTTCTGTTGAACTGAGCATAAACGGTAAATCAGCCGTTCAGCTAAAACCAGATATTATTTACCGAATTGGGCGCAGACAGGATGTAGAATTTTATAGTGAGGTAAGCAAGTGTGCCCTTTCAATTAATTAAAATACACTCTAAAAAGTTACTTTCAACTCCTGTTTTGATTTATATAGTCTATGGAGCTTGCACACGCAACAATAGCATTTATTGCTGGCAAAATTGTACGCTTAGCTGCTGTAGCCGGCACAATTTTTGTGAATGGCCAGGAAACGGAAATAACAAATATAAGTGAACCAGACTCCGCAAAGGGCCTTGTGGATTTGCGCTTTGGCAATGTGGAGGCCAAGTTGCAGTTCAAAGACGTAGATAATAAAACGGTAATAAAACAAAGTTCTTATTATGCTTCATTAACGCTTCAATTTAATGACAATTTCTATTTCAGTCTAACGATAGCAGTGGCTATGATGAGGGGATGAAAGATAAGTCGGGCGATATAACTACTGATAGCTTAATCATTCCCGAAACAGAGCCACCATCGATAAATGCTACGGGAGATGGAGAAAGCTTTAACATACCTGAGACCCAAGCGGTTTCCTTTACCAGACATTCAAGAGTTAACGATGAATCTGCGAGTACATTGGGCGATGACTTTTTAATACCCGAGACTCAAGATATTCTTTTACATAACAATAATCCTGTTATGGTACAGCAAGAGCGGCCCATTGCCAGTGATGATGACGATTCATCAGAACTGGGTACACAAATACGCATACATACACAGGAATTTAATAAATTCAATGAGGACGCGATTGATGATTTTGATTCTTCTCTTTTGATGGCTGATGGGATTGCAACGATGCCACCAGTTAGGCCGACAGAGGGTAACTGCTTTTAAATGCTCTAGGTTTACGAGAAATTCACTAAGTTTTCTTTATTTCTGTTTCAGATAACGTTGGATTTGACCTGGATATGAATGCCTTGAATTGGCCCGCATCCAATTCAAAATGCACTGCCTTAAACAGCACCAAAACTGACGATGTGTCCCTGCCTAACGATATTTGTACATCTCCAAATTTGTCTACTGCAGTACAAGAGTCGAATATTACTGATGATGTACCATGCACTCCAGATATATTTGATTTGTTTGATGGTGAACCAAATGATCGTACAAACCAATCAACACCTGAATTAATAAATGTACCTGCAGCGAATCAAGATGATTTATTTAATTTGTTTGATGGCGAATCAAATCGTGCAAACCAATCAACACCTGAATTAATAAATGTTCCTGCGGTGAATCTTGATGATGTTGACAATCAGCAGCTATGCACACCAAAACAGCCAGCAGTTGCTAGCATTGAGACACTAGAGTGCACACGTTCTTCTCTTAAACAAAGCACAGGGTCAGCGTTGCCAAAGCCAACAAACGACAACATGCAAGATAATAACGAGGACTTTATTGAAACACAGGCATTCCCAGGGAAAATCTCATTTTTAGCATCAGAGCCCAAGTTAGGTGAACGCTCATCAACGCCTAAGCTAACAAGTGTACCCAAGGCTATGACGTCGAAACACGTTTCAATGGCAAACTCAAGAAGCTTCGTGTTACAAAGCCACCGCCAGTTGTTGTCGTATTTCTGAAAACATGAGACCCACCAAAACCGATTTTCTTGGAAGATAACTAGGAGCATTTTATTTGAAAACGCAGCTTTCCCTATGCGAAACGACATTTGACGCCGTCAACGTCATTTGAAACCGTCAAATGTGCGTTTCGCATAGGGAAAGTTTGTGTTTCAATAAAATTTTTGATATATTTTTGAATTGGTTTGGGTGGGTTCCTGGTGTTTCAATGCTGAAGAAGACTGGTGGTGGCTTTATAACACAAAGCTCTTGAGTTTCAATTCAAACGTGTTTCGACTTCATAGCCTTGGGTAACAGTTGTTAGCTTAGGCGTTGATGAGCGTTCACCTAACCTTGGCTCTGATGCTAAGAAGTGATTTTCCCTGGGAATGCCTGTGTTTCAATAAAGTCCTCGTTATTATCTTGCATGTTGTCGTTTGTTGGCTTTGGCAACGCTGACCCTGTGCTTTGTTTAAGAGAAGAACGTGTGCACTCTAGTGTCTCAATGCTAGCAACTGCTGGCTGTTTTGGTGTGCATAGCTGCTGATTGTCAACATCATCAAGATTCACCGCAGGAACATTTATTAATTCAGGTGTTGATTGGTTTGCACGATTTGATTCGCCATCAAACAAATTAAATAAATCACCTTGATTCGCTGCAAGTACATTTATTAATTCAGGTGTTGATTGGTTTGTACGATCATTTGGTTCACCATCAAACAAATCAAATATATCTGGAGTGCATGGTACATCATCAGTAATATTCGACTCTTGTACTGCAGTAGACAAATTTGGAGATGTACAAATATCGTTAGGCAGGGACACATCGTCAGTTTTGGTGCTGTTTAAGGCAGTGCATTTTGAATTGGATGCGGGCCAATTCAAGGCATTCATATCCAGGTCAAATCCAACGTTATCTGAAACAGAAATAAAGAAAACTTAGTGAATTTCTCGTAAACCTAGAGCATTTAAAAGCAGTTACCCTCTGTCGGCCTAACTGGTGGCATCGTTGCAATCCCATCAGCCATCAAAAGAGAAGAATCAAAATCATCAATCGCGTCCTCATTGAATTTATTAAATTCCTGTGTATGTATGCGTATTTGTGTACCCAGTTCTGATGAATCGTCATCATCACTGGCAATTGGCCGCTCTTGCTGTACCATAACAGGATTATTGTTATGTAAAAGAATATCTTGAGTCTCGGGTATTCAAAAGTCATCGCCCAATGTACTCGAAGATTCATCGTTAACTCTTGAATGTCTGGTAAAGGAAACCGCTTGGGTCTCAGGTATGTTAAAGCTTTCTCCATCTCCCGTAGCATTTATCGATGGTGGCTCTGTTTCGGGAATGATTAAGCTATCAGTAGTTATAGCGCCCGACTTATCTTTCATCCCCTCATCATAGCCACTGCTATCGTTAGACTGAAATAGAAATTGTCATTAAATTGAAGCGTTAATGAAGCATAATAAGAACTTTGTATTACACTGCTGGTCAATAGGTTAGACGCAGCATTATTTACATTACAAAATATTTTATAACTTTTATTTTGAACACAATTAAAAAAAAGTTGAAATACAGAAATCTTGATTATTCAATGATTCTTTAAGGGTACTATTCGAAAAATTATACAAACTTAACAAAATTCTGTTTTTAAACATTTTCTCAGAGCTATTTAAATTAAGGCACTTTTTTCTTGGTCACTAGAATAGACGCACTTAGAATAATTTTTTTTTTGGAAGAAAAGTAACTTATTTAAAAATTTAATTTATAATTTATGTATCTATTTGACTTATTAGAAAAAAAGAAAAAATAATTTCAGTAATGAGTACTGCCTCCTTTGTTCGTAAATTTCATATATTCGGTCCTCCATAGAATGATACAGGGAATCTATGTAGCTCAGCGAAATCTCGCTCCAGGCAAGTTTAATTGCTGCAGTTAATGTTTCTTTATCTTCGTATTGCTTTCCCCCTTCATATACTTTTCGTGTAAGCCAGCCCCAAACATTTTCAATTACGTTGAGGTCTGGAGAATATGGTGGCCAAGTTATGACATTAACGTTTTGACTCGAAATAAATGACTTTACTACTCGAGCGTTGTGAATAGGAGCATTATCTTGTTGAAAAATCCATGGTATTGGTCCGAAAAGATTTGGAAAAACAGACTCCAACAATGTTTTGAAGCGCTCACCGTTCATCTTCTGATCAATAAAAATCAAATCAATTGATCCATAAAACGTGATGGCACCCCACCCCATGACTCCACCTTCTCGGCTGTGATGGCGGCTTACATACAGCTCGTCTTTTCGCAAATCATGAAAATAGTATTGAAAGCCATCTGGACCATCCAAATTGAAACGCTTTTCATCAGTAAAGACAACCGAACGCCAATCATTAAGTCGAGTGTCAGATTGAACAGTCCACGTCATGTATTCTTTCGCATATTGAAGTCGTTTTTCCTTGCGTTTAGCATCCAGAGGTGGTTTTTTCTTGATTTTAAGACGCTTAAGATGTTTTGCATTTCTAATAGTACGCTGAACAGTTAAAAGGCTTGCGTCTACTCCGGCTAATTCCTTAATTTTAGCTGCTGACTTAGTCGAATTGGAAGCAATTCGAACAATTTTACGTTCGTCTCGGGAAGTTAGCGCTTTTTTTTCGCCCTTTGAAGTGTTCTCCATATACCTCCGGATCTTTCAAATATCTGTCAACAGTTCTGGAGCTGCGCTTTATCTGTTTGGCAATATTTCTATTTGATAGTCCTTGTGAGTGAAAAAAGTCTATTTTCTGACGCTCTAACAAACTCAATATAGTAGCTTTTCCCATTTTTTCTATAATAATTCGTCGAAAACAATTAATTTCTTAGTTTTTAGTTATTATTTTTATCAAAATAATTGAATTTGTTAGCACAAAACTTAAAAACGTGAAGTGCGTCTATTTCAATGACCAACCGAAAGAACACGTGATTGCATAGACATTTTCTAGAGTCTTCGAATGCACAGTTATGTTTTCGAAAATTAACCAACTATAAGCAGATACTTCTCGAACAAGATTCGAACTTTGATATAAAAAATATTTGGGACAGCTAATACATACCAAATTGTCACTATAACAGATTTTTAAAAAAAAAATTTGGTGCGTCTAACCTATGACCAGCAGTGTATTACCGTTTTATTATCTACGTCTTTGAACTGCAACTTGGCCTCCACATTGCCAAAGCGCAAATCCACAAGGCCCTTTTCACAAAAATTGTGCCGGCTACAGCAGCTAAGCGTACAATTTTGCCAGCTATAAATGCTATTGTTGCGTGTGCAAGCTCCATAGACTATATAAATCAAAACAGGAGTTGAAAATAACTCTTTAGAGTGTATTTTAATTAATTGAAAGGGCACACTTTCTTACCTTATCGTCACTATAAAATTCTACATCCTGTCTGCGCCCAATTCGGTAAATAATATCTGGTTTTAGCTGAACGGCTGATTTACCGTTTATGCTCAGTTCAACAGAAACCATTATGCCGCACAATTACAAACACGACCAAAAGAAAAAAAAAAGCGCGGGCGCGAAAGATTGTAAGCGACTTAGGACAACGTTCACACAATTTTATTGAATTATTTACTTTCTGACAAATGGCAACAACATTCAAAAAAATAAACAAACATTGAAATTGAACAAAATGTATTAACATTAAAATTCACAATTCCAAAAAAAAAAAAAAAATAAAATATACAAATTTGCGCGACTCCCGTTCTTGCTGTCCCAGCAGCCGGAATATCGGTGTGACCGGCTACACCAAAATCACAATTGTCAAAAAACAAGAGCTGCCAGACTGCCAATATTTAGGCAAAGAGCCAGGCAATATTTTTGATTGAAATCGAATAGCCAGGCAACATTGTTGGTTGTTTTGACAGGGACGTCAGTCTTTCGACAAACACATAAAAAGACAGAAAAACGCAGTTTGTTTTCTATTCTTTTTTGTAAATAATTTTTCACATGTGTAAATTTGCTTAGTAACCAATAGTTAAACATGTCGGCACGTATGCTAAAAAAGCTGCAGGGTGGTGCAGACATGCTGGCACCGCCGCCAGACGATGAATTGGACAACGATCACTTAACTGACAACGACGAACTGGACATGGTTAGGGGAAAATCGCATTTAAATCCATTTGATTTGGTAAGTATTAGTACTTACGTGTCCAGTGTATCACTCATTGTTGACGTTACCAATGTGCTATTTGCAGCTTAATCAGCAAAGTCTCTCGGAGAGCGAATTTAAAGAGGACGACAACGAGACAGAACATCCCTCTGCGGCTATACAGGCCAATGCCGCTGCCAAAAAGAAGAAAACGAAACGCAAGAAGAAGGTAAAGTCGCATGGAAACCATATAAGCAGCGAAGATAACGAGCGACAGGACAAATATTTTGCAAAAGTTGATCCTTTGTTGGGCAAAGTTTACGATGCTGTACCTAAGCAATTGGAGAAGACATCAGCAGCAGCAGCAGGTGATAAACTGGCAAGCAAGAAACTATTAACGGTCGAGCTGAAACACTTGAATCAACAAAACGAGATGCGACGCACTTTTGGCAAGCGTGTTGTCAAAGTTGAGTAAGTTTTTAGAGTCCACCACAGCTAGTGTTGGTTGCGTAGGCCATTTTTTCTCATATTCCCAAAAGCTACCGTCTGCCTTTTTATGTGAAATATTTAGTTTTTCATTTAAATGGAACGGTAACAAAATATTGTATATCTCAACATTGTGGGATATTTTTTATAACTACAATAGTAGCTTATTCTCGCTTTCTTTCTGTTTAGAGATAAGCGCGGCCGCCAGAAGCCTACATTGAAATCCACGTACATGGTTACTACCAAGGATTCATGGCCACCATTGACCAAGAACATCATTACAATGAAACTACTGCCAACGTCTGATACGCCGGGTACATCCACCAGTCCCAAAATTCAGATCAACGATGAAGAACATATACAATGGTTTAGTTTCCAGCACAGTCAGTACTATCAGGGTGTGCAGCATATGTTTCTGTCTGCACTGGAACGCATTGATTCTGAGTTTTTAATAACATTAATCAAACGATGTCCGCCAGTTGTTGCTCGCATTGAAACACCAGAACCCACCCAAACCGATTTGGAAGATATTCTAGAAGATTTTATTGAAACGCAAGCTTTCCCTATGCGAAACGCACATTTGACGCCGTCAAATTCGGTTGAATCAAATTACAACTCTCAGGATTTTATTGCTACACAAGCATTTGTAAAATCTAAGCATTTGGGGAATTCAAGTTCGAGCCACAATAACAAGGATTTGGTTGAAACGGAAGCATTTCCCCGCGACGCATTTCTCGCACCATCAACGTCTATGCCAAAGGGAACTTTAGATAATTCACAGGATTTTATTGCCACACAAGCATTTATTAAACCCCGTGAAACATCAATGCAATGGCAACCAAAAATTTAAAGGTGCGCTCACCCTTGTCCATGATCAGCACATCAGTATGCAATGGATTCTCGGCGACTTCCACAACACCTAAAAAAAGGCTCAAATGTAAACAATTCTTGTAGAACTATTTAAGTAAAAACGTACTCTTTAAAGCGTTCAATACAGGTAACAGCTCGACATTATTACACATGGACAGTGACAATTGAATTTTTCGTCCCGACGTTTTAATTTCCTTCATGTAGTTGTTTATATCTATAAATTACACATATGAAAAGATATATCTTACAATTGTTGCTTAAACAATTACCTTTTAGCCTCTTAATACAAAAACCTATTTGTAAATTATGAGCAAATTATTTAAAAATGGTATACAACTCAACAAGTTTAATTACTTACTATACGTTTCGGCGTTTGAGCTAGTTGTTGGTTCTTCTTCATCTTTTGCAGATGATTTTTTTGATGGTTTCTTGCTGTTATCATTTATGTCTGAAAATAATACATATATATAACATAAATTAAATGTTTAAATACTTAAAAGCTTAGAAAAGTCACCTTTTAACTCCTTATTATTACGCGCGCCTATAGATAAAGTAGGAAAAATTATTATTAAAAATTGTACAATTCAACAGGCCTATTTACTTACTATACGTTTCGGTGTTTGAGCTAGTGGTTGGCTCTTCTTCATCTTTTGCAGATGCTTTTTTTGTTGTTTTCTTGCTGTTATCATTGACATCTGAAAATAACACATACATATAACATAAGTTAAATATATGAATACTTAAAAGCTTATAACACAGTCACCTTTTAATTCATTCAGATTAGTCAACTTATTCCTACGCACATCTATAGGTAAAATAGGACAAATTATTTTTAAAATGTGTACAATTCAACAGGCCTATTAACTTACTTTTACAGGCGTTTGAGCTAGTTGCTGGCTCTTCTTCTTTGTCTTCTTTATGCTGACTAGGCAACCCACTTCGACGAGTATCTATAGACATATAATTAGTTTAAAAATGGTACTTGATTTAAACAATTAGTCTATTAACTTACTAATTTTTCGAGAAATAGAGCTATCCTCTGGTTTCTCTGCCTTATTTCTCAGTTGTCTTTTCTCAGTGACTGGTTTATCAATCTTTGGATCCTTTGAACTTTTGGAAGTCTTCCCTTCCCCCTTTTTGCTAGCTTTTGCTGCAGTTTTGACGTCATTTTTAGAATCATCGTTTTGGCGTCTCGATTTTTTGTTAAAATCTTCTAATATTACTTTCGGATTGAGGCGACCTTTGCCTGAAGTGGCAGGCTTGAGAAGTTCATTACTGTCCTCTGACTTATTTTTCGTAGGTTCTGCTACATTTCCTATTTTGGAGCGTCTCTTTTTCGCAGCTGAAATGTAATTAAAAAGTTTCATTACTTGACTTAAAAAAACAGAATTCGAAGAACTCACGAGGCTCCGCTGATTCCTTTTTTAATGATTCTGACGACTGCCTTAGACGCGTTCTTGTATACAATCCCGGTGTCTTCACTTCAAGATTGATTTTAACTG